>JALMQS010000099.1:78415734-78457760 GCA_024734495.1 Forficula auricularia | reverse complement strand
AAAACTTGTATTATATTATTTGTATAATTTTATTTGTAAGAAATATAAAATTGACAATTAAAATGATGTTAAAATTATAGGTTTTAAGAGCTCGGCCATTTTAGAGGTAGAGAGATTTGTTTATCATGTTGCAAGCGTTTTCATGTTAGAGGTCACTCACTCGTGGAACAAATAGAATATTAATTAAAATCTCGTATTAAGTATACAACTTTTCATTACGTGAATGTGTTTGTTAGCTTGATTGATTTTTGTGACATCAATTTACACTTGAAAACCACTCTAGAAATAGGAATAGGAACTGACCAAAGTGATAAGCTTAAAAGATAGGCTATTTTAATTAATTTTCTATTTACTTTAAAAAATGCGTGTCCAATACGCCGCTTGACCCAAAATCATAAACTTCTTTAAAATTTTGAAATTTTTATTAAAAAAATTGTCACAAAATGCCTACTTTATTTGTGTGTTTCCCAATACAAATTTATAGTTCACAGAGTTTTTCTTCATTTTCGTCAATACAGGAATTCAGCATATAATATCGATAATCATACGATGCACGTGCTTGTGTCTGATTATCTATCAAAATTTTAATTATTATATCTATTATTGCTTCATTATTACTTATAAGAGATGTAATTAGTTTTAATTGTTTAATTTATTCTTCAATGTTATTTACACTAATAACCTTGGCTCTGTGTATTTAATTATTGAAACTTCGAGGGCTGCTAATTTTGTAAGTTACTATTATATAATTATTAATTTATCATCGAGTTTCGTTCACTACTGGGAGACCATTCTTTTTTCTTCTTCTTGTCCCATGTGCGTACTCGACGTAATTATATTCAGTCCAGAAGATCCAAAGCGATTTTTGTACCGTCCACATCTCAAACGCTTCTATTCGGTTCAGAGTTCTGACCTTAAGCGATCATGTTTCTACCTCGTACAACAGAATTGGCCATACTTAGCACTTGATTACTCGTAGTCGAAGATCAACAGCAAAGTTCTCTGGAGTAGCATATTTTTTATTTAGTTAGACCATATTCAGTAGTAAATAAAGATTGCGTCAATAAAATTATTGTTTTTTTGCCTAATGTTTAATTCTAAATGTAGAATGGCTTCCACATATGACATTAGTCATTCTATGATATTTCTCAAAGCGGATATCATTATTGTATATTATTTTCTATGTTTTTTTGCTTAAAAACTATCGTTAGAATCAGTATGTGCGGCTGAGTCAATTTTTTTTTTCTTAAAATGTGGCCCGAGGATGCCAAAAGGTTGGACACCCCTGTTTTAAAAGATAGATATTTTGAATCAATTTCTCGAAAATTAATTTTTATTCTTCTTAATTTTTAACTAAAATTCATTTCATGTATCGAATAAAAATAAATTAAATATTTGAAGGATCTCTTTAAAGGAATGAAATTTTCAAATTGTCTGGTGCTCCTTCATTTAATGCCCATGGAAGAAGAAAGAAGTGATTAATATGAAGACACGCATATTTGAGTACACTTAGAGGGCAAATACGACATGTCAACTTTCATCAAACTCAGAGAGTCAGCTCTTTATTAAATAGAATATTGTATAAAAATTGTATTTCAAAGTAATTTTTCATATTAATGTATAGTTTAATTATCTCATCATTGAGTACACAGTCCTAAGACTGGTTGACACAACCACCCATCTCCACTCGACTCCGGCTTCTGCAAGGTACCATTCTTTGACATTTCTAAACTCACATTCCATATCTCTAATTATACTATTAAACAAAAATTTGTCCGCGTAAACTTAACAATGGATTCCAGTAGAGTTTTCTACGCTGATTATCATGCAATTTCCCGATTTTTTACAATACGTCAGAGTTTTGGGATATTATCGGTCAAAATGACGAAAAGGGCCATTTGGACCTATTTTCGAGTCCCATTAAATATTAAACAGCAATATTTGAAATCAAAATATTTTGTTGGTGTAATAGAATAACTATAAAAATAGAAACCGACTTCAAAAAAATTAAATGTAACAAATAAAATAATAATAACTTAAAAATAAAATAAAATGCACTAAAAAGTATAGAATAATTATCTAATTTAGTTACAACTAAACGATGAAATATTAACATGAAATCACTTTTTGAAGTCGGTGCCAAACAAACTATATAAGCGAGCGTACCCGCCAAACGTACTAAGTAAGATCCGTCGAGTGCTATTTATAAAATGTATAATATGTTTGGCACCGACTTCAAAAAGTAATTTCATGTTAATATTTCCTTGTTTAGTTGTAATTAAATTAAATAATTAAATTATACGTTTTAGTACATTTTATTTTATTTTTTAAGTTATTTTTATTTTATTTGTTGCATTTAATTTTTTTGAAGTCGGTTTTATTTTTTTTTATAAAAATTATTTTTTACTTTCCTTTTTTTAGTGATGTTATTAATAGTGACTTAAGATAATACGTTGCATGCATATCGTGAGAGAAAGCGTCGGGCGAATGAATCAAAAAATGATGATAAATTTCAATTCATAAATATAGAAATTCTCTCGAAACGTTTGCGGGTTTTAAGATTTTTTTATAAATAATTTTATTTATTATAATTTCGATTATTTGGTCATAAGAATTGGAGATTTATGTTATTTCGTCATTGATTATATCTTCAGAACTTGACCAGATTAATATGGTACCCCCTAAGGTACCCTCTTTCCAATAAAAAAAGAATCATTAAAATCGGTTCATAAACAAAGAAGTTATGCCTGAACAATTTCAAAAAAGGTCCAATACCAATGAAAAAAAACGGGACCGATCGGAAATTAGATTAGAACCCAATGCAAAAAAAATCATCAAAATCGGTTCACAATTGACGAAGTATGAGGTAACATAGTCAAAAAAAAAAAAAAAAAAATCAATCGAATTGATAACCTCCTCCTTTTTGAAGTCGGTTAAAAACAGCTTCCTTTTTGATTTTCAATTTACCACTTGCTAAAAGCTCAATTAGAACTCGAGTTATAACTAAAAAACTAAAAACTACCCGATTTTAAAGTATAATACATAAAGATAAAAGTAAATAAATTTTAAACGAAAAATTCATTTACTATGAGTTAAGATTTCCGCAGGTCACTTGTTTCACATTAAGAATACAAGTGACACAAATCTTAAATATATTTGTAAGTGAATATTTCATATAATATTATTTTTTATCTTTATTAAAAATCATTTCATAATCAGTAGAGATTGTGGTGTTGGTGCAGGTGAAACATCTTTAATAAAGATGTTTCATCTTGCACTAACACCACAATCCCTTTTAATTAATAATAAACATAGATAAAAATATTAAGTCTTAGTTTTTAGTTATACTCGAGTCTAATTGAGGTAATAACAAGTGGTAATTTGAAAATCAAGAGGAAGCTGTTACGTGTCTATTACCTCAAAAATATTTTGATTTCAAATATTGCTGATTTCATATCTAATGGGACTCGAAAATAGGTCCATTTCGTCATTTTGACCGATAATATCTCAAAACTCTGACCCGTTGTAAAAAATCGGCAAATTGCATGTTAATCAGCGTATAATACTCTACTGGAATCCATTGTTAGGTTTACGGGGACAAATTTTTGTTTAATTTTTTTCGAGCAGTGTTATTACATACAACTTATGAGAGAATTTTCTGGATTGTTCACAAAAAAAGGAAATATATTAAAACAAATATGTTTTTTTTGAGTTTGATTAGCTCGATATATATTTCGGGTTACTAGCCCATCTTCAGGAGTTCAAATAAAAACTGAATACAAATTTGTAAAAACGTTTAACAAGTAAAATTTTTTTGAGAAAGATAGTATATTCAGAAAGTTTCATAAACAAAATATAAAACAAAATCATAAACAAAAAACAGTGTTAGCTGGGGGTGGGAAAATATTCTAATCTGGGCCTTCTGAACTTAGGGAAGTACTTTTGCAAAACAGACAGAAATTTTCCAACAGATTAATTATCTTCTCTGAGATAAATATGAAAGTATCAAAGAAAAGAAAAAAATTGCTGACCTCAATAGTAGATGATGTTGACAGGCGGTCACCCATTAAAGTTGTTGGGAAATTATCCCTATAACGCACAATCTCGTTCACAAACACAAAGTCGCGAGCCGGGCCTGTCAGGTCCACTATATGTTGTTTAATTGGCTTATAACTCATTTTTCAATAATTATATTCATGTTTTTTACTTTACCCTACAGGGTATGGTCAAGTATTGTAATCGTGCATGAAAAAAGTGTTTTTTTGCTTCCTTTTTTGAAAATATCTATAAAGACGGCTGAAACTTTTTTTTGATTAAAAAAAATTGAGCGAAACCATGGCATTTCGGTCTACAAAAAAGCTCTAATTTAAGTGAACATCGAAAAAATTATATTTTTCGAGATAATAACTGTTTTGTCAAAATGTCTGTTAGTAACGGTTGGTCTTGGTATAGAACTTCGAATTGAAATAAAACACAAAATCGTTTTGATGTCCATCAATTTGCGCTTTATTGGAAGGACAATTTTATGCCATTGATGTTCAAATCTGAGTTTCGAGGCATGTGGCCGCCGCCGGCTGGCTCGAATGAAATCCCATTCTACGGGTCCAATTTTCAACCGCTTTTTCGAGCATATGGGGCCGGTATGTTGGCAAAACAACGCCACGAATGTTTGGCTTCCAAGTCCCCTGACGTTTCTGGTTTGTTGGCGTAGACGAGGCGACTTCCGCATATCCCCAAGTAAATAATCCAATGGCGTTGTCAAATCACACACGATCTTGGTGGCCAATTGACAGGTCCATTCCGCGAAATTGTCGCGCTCATCGAATGTTCCCTTCAATAAATCGATTGTGACGATGCGCTGTGTGGCATGTAGCGCCGTCTTGTTGGGAACCACAACTCCATCCACATTCATGCCATCAATTCAGGAACAAAATGAGTCGGTTATCATGGCTCTATACCGGTCTCGCGCTTGACGGTAACTGACTCTCCAGCATGTCCATCTCGGAATGACATTAATGGCCCAGTGACCTCCACCAGCCCATAGAGCACACTGCAAACGGTCAGTTTTTTGTGGATGTAATGGCGATCTCTAGGGGTCCTCATGTGGATTCTCTTCACCTCCAAATGCGGCAGTTTGCTTGCTGACGTGGTCATTCAACCAAAAATGAATGTCCTCATCACTGAACAAAATTTTGCGATGGAAAATCAACGCATCGGGATCAATCTCATTTTCGAGTCCCATACTCTTTTTCAAAATCGCGAAGCGCATTGCGGCTGCAGTTCTTCCGCGGCTTTAATTCTTGCACAAGCTGGATCTTGTAAGGTCGCAACCAGATCTTTGCGCAAAATCTTCCATAAAGTTGATGGACAAAGCTCCAATTGCTGTGCACGGTGGCAAATCGATTCATTCTGGTCCTCTTCAACACTTTGCTCTACAGCGGCAATTGTTTCTTCGGTGCGCACTGTTCGACGTCTCTGCGGATGCGTATTATCACATAGAGTAAACGTAGTGCGAAAACGATCCATGGTTAAACCGAATTAATTGCTCTGATGGACGATTATGTCGACCATAAAATGGACGGAGCTTGCGGTAAACTTCGCGAACTGAACCATTATTTTCGAAATAAATTTGCACGATTTGCAAGCGTTGTTCTTTTGTCAACCTGTTCATGATGAAATGGCAAACCAAACTAAATATTAATCACTTGACAGCTGACAAAATGGCCGCCAGTTAAAAAAGTGATGCCAACTTAAAGTTCTATACCTCAATAAAAAACACCCTATATGTGCGTTACCAAATTTTCTGTACGAGCTAGCTCAATAACTAGTGTAAATATCAAAATCAAATTTCATCGACTTATGCCATCTAGAGTTAAACATATAATGTAGTTAGAGTTCGTGGCTGTGGTGAAACTCTATTATACGATATGTATTATAATATATTTCAATTTCCTTGTTTTTTTAGTTTGAAATACTTTTAATTTTTAAACTCCATCCCCACCACCCCCACCCCCTCCTCAACCAAAATCTAATCAGCTCTTAATCTCAATGCACCAAAACTACATGTGAAATTTCGTTTTAATATTCATACTAGTTTTTTGAGCTAGAACGGCCACAAAAATTTGGTAACGCACGCAAGCACATAGTAATAGACATTTTGACAAAACAGTTGATATCTGGAAAAATATAATTTTTTCAATGATCACTCGTTAGGGGTTTTTTATAGACCAAAACGGCATGGTTTAGCCCAATTTTTTAATCAACATAGTTTCAGCCGTTTTTGAGATATTTAGAAAAACGAAGCAAAAAAAAACATTTTTTTCCATGTACGATTACAATAGGTACTTGTAACTTGGTCAATATCATCTAATTGACCATTAAAGCGTCAATGTAGAAATAGCAACTCATAGGAAAATATAATGTTTTTTAAAAATATAGATTTTGTTAAATAATTTTTCTTTATTTCTTTATATTGAAAATAAATGATTGTTTTTTATTCTAAATTTATAATGTTTGCTCTCTAGTTTGGACATTATTTCATCTCCTATCTAATTTATAATATTATAGAAGAAATATATTCCATTCATCTCTCTGCCAGCTGAAGAGATGGAGATAAATTAAAACGACTCCTCTTTTCCTTTATGAGAGAGTCCTTATGGAAAATATTGTTTTAATATTTCTACAGGAAACGATATTTCATCAAGAATCTAATTTATTTTTCAAAATCCTTTAACCATAAATATTATTCCTAAAGACTATATTATCTACAGTGTAATCCTAAATTTTCACATAAAATTGAAAAAAAAAATTATCAAGTTGATAAAAATATAAATTACTTTTAAAAACAAGTGAATGTTTTGGACATTACTTTGGAATATAGTATATTTCGTTTTAGAGAAGCCACAATAATTATTTAATAAGAAAAACTAATTAAAAATCCAAATGGTGTATCAATGATTATATTATAATTATATGTTTAATGTATTATATAAAGGAGGAGTATCAGCCAAAGTTGGATGCTCTGGGTTCAATAAAACACCTGAATAAAACGTTTCGGCCTGAATTTATTTGGCCATCTTCAGTTGATTTGGAGTTATAAACAAAATGCGGTACACATATGTGATCGAACCAAGGCTTATCAAAAATAAAAATTGTAGCTTCATGTAAATTTATAACGTGACTATGTTCATTAGCTACAAATTTTATTTTTGACAAGGCTTGGTTCGATCACATATGTGTACCGCATCCCGTGTATAACTCCCAATCAACTGAAGATGGCCAAATAAATTCAGGCCGAAACGTTTTATTCAGGGTGTTTTATTGAACCCAGCGCACCCAACTTTGGCTGATACCTTCCCCCTTCATTCTCGTATGTATCATGTTCATAAATTTCGAGAATCATGCACCTGAAGAATATGGTAAATTTTTTAATTATCTTCTTTGCGGCTTCTGAAAAAGAAATCCTTATTTAACACAATATAATATCTAAAGAAATTGAAAATTTTCATTTTTATTAAGGAATTCTTCATTAAAAGATAGATCACTTTTTTTCACTTTGAGGCTAATATTATTTTCTCGAGCTATCCTCGTTGAATATTTATTTGGTCTCGTTTGTGCCCAAAAGTTATAATTCTAAACTGTTCCGTATAATCTAATTCACTCCTCCCTCCTTCGATACAATTTAAATGTCAAAACTTTCTCTTAAACTCAACTGCCATAAGTGAAGTGTTTTTGGCTCTTTATTCGATACACTGAAAGTTCCTAAACAACACCAAATTCATATGAAATTTACAATATACAATCGACGAATTTCACATACTAATAAAAATAGGTGAATTAATAACAGTTATTTATTTATTTTGTTTTAAATATTACATATAACATATAACCATCTACGAAGCCCGCCTTCGGCGGGTATCTGCTAGCAAGAAGACTACACTCCCTGGACTCCTGTATCCCCCCACCCCCGGTACGCCACTGATATAATAAAATAATTTATCATCACCCCCACCAATTTCCAGCTTTCTAGTATTTTTTTCTGAAAATTTTAGATTTTAAATTATTTTTAATTCCCCTGTATTTATTTAACGCCACTGTACGGCCAATCACAACGATCTCGCCGGCGCCGCCTTCGTAAGCCGATTATTATTAGTCGTATGTTTCTTGTATTTGATTCGATAGAGAATCGAATGCAGGTGATTTTTGTCAAATATTAAGTGAAAATAATATCTGAACTTATATATTTATAACTTGAAATAATGATGTTAAATAAATTTATAGTTTTCTCATTAATACATTAAAGATTAATTAACACATTAATGAGAATTGTTTTGATCGCGCTTTTTAAACAAGATATACCTATATCGCGAGACTATAGTGCTGGTTGAAGCTATTGGAGTCTGATGAGTCTTAAGTCTGGACCAAAAGATATATATCTTGTTCAAAAAGCGCGATCAAAACAATTCTCATTAATGTGTTAATTATTCTTTAATATATTAATGAGAGAAATTTTAAATTTCGATTATTATTAATTATGTTAAGGGAGAATGGTGTGGGTTCTTGTTGAAACATTTGAAATAAAGTAAAGAAAATTTTGAAAATTTAAGAAATTTATTTTTGTGAAACATATTTTATATTCTAACGTATTTTATATTTTAAATTTTAAAAAGTTTCTTAAATTTTTCAAAATTTTCTTTACTCGATTATTATTAAATAAAGATATCAAGTAGAAAATCATTATACACGGTGCTGGACAGTTGATCCATTATTTTTAACCGACTTCAAAAAAGGAGGAGGTTCTCTATTCGACTAATTTTTTTGTGTCTATGTTACCTCATATCTCCGCCAATTGTGAACCGATTTTGATGATTTTTTTTGCATTGGGTTCAGTCTAGCTTCTGATTGATCCCGTTTTTTTTCATTGGTATTGGACCTTTTTTGATATGTTTATTCAGGCATAACTTCTTTGTTTATTAACCGATTTTAATTATTCTTTTTTTGTTGGAAAGAGGATGCCTTAGGGATGGTGCCATATTAATTTGGTCAAGTTCTGATGATATGATCAATGAAGAAATAACGAAAATCTCCAATTTTTATGACCAAATAATCGAAATTATAATAAATAAAATCTTTTATGAAAAAAAATCTTAAAACATTAATTTAAAACACACAAACGTTTCAGAGAGAATTTCTATATTTATTAATTGAATTTTATTATCATTTTCTGATTAATTCGCCCGACGATTTCTCTTACGAGATGCATGCAAGGTATTATATTAAGTCACTATTAATAACATCACTAAAAAGAGAAAAATAAAAATAATTTTTAATAAAAAAAATAAAACCGACTTCAAAAAAAATTAAATGCAACAAATAAAATAATAATAACTTAAAAAATCAAATAAAATGCACTAAAAGGTATAAAATAATTATCTTATTTAGTTACAACTAAACGACGAAATATTAACATGAAATTACTTTTTGAAGTCGGTGCCAAACAAACTATTTAAGCCAAACGTACTAAATATGATCCGTTGAGTGCGATTCATAAAATGTATATGTTTGGCACCGACTTCAAAAAGTAATTTCATGTTAATATTTCGTCGTTTAGTTGTAACTAAATAAGATAATAATTATTTTATATCTTTCAGTGCATTTTATTTGATTTTTAAGTTATTATTATTTTATTTGTTGAATTTAATTTTTTCAAGTCGGTTTTATTTTTTTATATATGTGATAAAAATTTTGGTGGTCTTGGGGAACATTTTCAGTTCTAAGTAAAAATCAAGTGAACACTAAAGTAATTTTAGTATTTTATTGTGTATGCAGTTAACTAGTGGACAATATGGTTTCTCATTTTCCGACAAATAATAATAATTCCCGGGAAACGAGAACGAGATTCCCGGGAAAACCGGGTTTTTTTATTTACTAATTAAAATAAATTTATCAATTCAAAAAAACTATGAATGGATGAACGCTGGCCCAAGAAAGTTTGCAAGTGGCAGCCCCCAGAAAGAAGAAAGCGTGGAAGGCCGCCGAGATCGTGGTTTTAGGGAATCCAAAATGCCATGCAAGCCCGTGGGCTGGAAGAGGAAGACAGAAGAGCCGACAGAAGGGCATGGAGAATGGGACGCGAGAAACGGCGTCCGCAGTAACCAAATTCGCAGGACATATATAAAAAAAACTATTAAAATATTCATTTAATTTTTTCATTAAATCAAAAAACTTAATTACTAAAAGAACAAAAAAAAGTTATTTATCAGAAGAGTTTTTAATGTAAAACGAGTTAAGAAACAAACTAGCGCATTAACCGAATTGTCGTTGAGTCGTGTCCTAATTCTGTCCACAAAAAGGCCAGCAGTCGAAAATACTCTTTCAACTTCTTTTAAGTGTGATTTAATGCAAAGGAAAGGATCTAAGAGCATTTTAAAAAATTTTGTTAATTTTTCACTGGCAAATTAAATTCTTTTAATATAGAGTTTTAATAAAATCTCCAATTTCATTCTGACGACATTATTTTACTTTAATAACCCTTTAATTTTAATATTTAACATTTCATACCAATAATAAACAAATGTTATTGAAATTAAATTTAAATTCACAAAGAAACTGCAATCTTCTAAATATTTAAACTTTAAACTTATTCTTGTTGTGGCTTTTTAAAATATAAAGACTAAAGACACACACACACACACACGCTTTGACTTTTCAAATATTTGTATTGCGCAGCTGCATAATCACGGAAACAAGAAAGTCAATGCTGGTTACTTTGTTTTCAAACATTTTTAAATCAGACAGATGGGCATTGTGGTAAATTTATAAGAACCATGCTATTAGAAAATAGGAAGAAGGCGCGCCTGAACTAAAGAGTTGAATATATAGTATATAAAATTTGATTATAGGATCTGGTCAGGGGATCCATCGCTTAAATGGAAAAGGCATCTGCGGGTTTAACGCAGATGTCGGATCATACCCGGCTGAGTCCTTTTTTTCAACTCTTGGTTCAGTATCAAAACGAGTCTGGTCCCAATTGCCCCAAAAATCGGGCAGTGACCGGATAAAAGTTTTAACTTTCGCGTTCATCTAACGTTAACATATAAACATTCTAAATAAAATTTTTTATTGAGGTGGACATTGTAGTAAATTTATATATAATGGTCTCCAAACAGGGATCTACTATTATTATTATTAATTATTTTTCACAAAATAATTATAATATTTTATTTATTTCACACGAACACTTCTAATGTACTCCTGACCTCCAAACAAAGATAACTTTCTTTTTTGCCCCGATACGCTGCCCGTTATCAGGGCCACCATATTATTTAATAATTATTTAGTATTTGTATAGAAGTGTAAAATGAAGTTTATTTTCTATTTTTCTTAATACAATTAATAAAACAGATAGAAAGTCGAAATAAAATATTCAGAATGAATCATCTAAATGGAAGGGGGGGGGGAGGTGGCTTTGACATTTTCAATCAAAACAGATGAGAAATTCAATTATTTTTCCTCTCTTTCAAATTTTAAATAAACGTGAATTATATTATTGATTTTTGATTAAATGAAACCTTTTAAAAAGTTATTTTACAAAGTTCAATATGACAAAATAATAGATTTGGTAAGGGTTGTTTTTCTCTATATGGTATTCACTCTAGTATTAGTTTCAAAGCTAGGTGGGCTATTTTTTGAAAGAAAATTGATGGGCAGATCAAGTGAATCAAAAACATTTACTAAAATCTTACTATTGTCCAGCTTCTGCTTTTCCCGGCAATTACTTACACTTATACTTACTCTTACCAGCTGCGAAGCCCGCCTTCTCTGGGCATCTTGCTTGCCATAGGGCTAAACCCCCTGTACTCCATAAAGGGTTTTAAAATAATTTATTAAACCAATTATTTTACATGAATTAATGTATACATTATATTTGAGCTTCGATTCCGGAGATTATTTCTCCACCATCGAGTGTCCTTGATCATCTTTAGTCCTTGTTTTTAGTAAGAGGAAAAAACTAATTAAAGAAAAAAACCTCTTTTCAGATAATTATTCGAATTCCATATTCTCTATCATCCAATTTTCAAAAACATAAAATAATTTAAATTTCCTAATATGTATAAATTTTATTTGCTATATTCGGTATTAAAATAAAAAGATTCACGTCGTCGTCGTCGCGCAAGCTGATTATGATAATAAAAATAGATCTCAGCACAGGTTAAGTTAAGCAAGCCTCGATTTACACCTGTAGTTGTGCTAAAATGTTTTCGACAATAGTCTTTTTACGCTTAATGTAATTTACAGAAATTAAGAGAGATTCAATCGTGATTAGTTTATTTATTTATTTTGTGATATCGATTCAAGAAAGTCTACACTCAGAAGGTGTCTTATTTATAAGACTCATGCATTCCTTAAAACAGATATTATTCAATAGCTAAAAAGGAGAGGTGTAAAAGTGCTTGTACACCCGAAAAACAGTGATAATTGAAGGAACAAGGAAAGACAGATGATATTGAAAAGAATCTTGAATGCAGTACAGAAGTGATTCGCAAAGTGTGTGCCGCAGCACACTGGTGTACCCTTGTCATTATTTGGTGTGCCGGGGAAAAATGTCAAGTTTTATTAAGATAATGTATCTATACATAGCTGAGAACAGTTATTCGAGCAGCCTTATCAACGATTCCTCCAAATTTTGATCGCCTGTGCTCAGTTAAGCAGGCTCACATTTATCATTAACATATTTGCATATTATATTGATTTTATTAATAAATAGATATTAAATAAACATTGATCTTTTCTTTGGTGTACCTCTAAAATTTCTTGATTTGGTAGGTGTACCTTGAACACAAAAAGTTTGCGGAAACAGGACTTCTTTCAGAAACTGTAGTTAAAGCAAGAAGGAAAAATCGTTAATTTGACTATAAAGAAACTGTCGATGAATCTTTAACAGAGGAGAATAAATTTAAAATAATCTTTTCCAATTATATTCTGAACATTACCCTTAAATTTCTGAATGAATCATACACTCTTCTGGAAACCCATAGCAAAAAAATGCAGTTTTTTTTTATAAGACAATTTAAAACTCAAGGAGGTAGATGACAAAATTCTAGAATATAATTGTACCAGTCTCCAGTCAATACTTTCAAATATATAGCAAACGAACTTCAAGAAGAATCACGTGATGTATCCCGAACGCGTTGGATGTTTTAAATCATTTGTGCCAAAATAACTTAATTGCTTTCTATCCAAACGCTGTTGTAGCTCTGAGTATTTATTAACACTCCTCTCTGTCTCTGTAGCTATTGGAGAATGAAGTATTTTTTTCTAAATTAAAATTAATAAAAAACTACTTAGGGCCGTCCATAAATTGCCTCACACGAATTTCAAGATTTTTAGACCCTCCTTCCCCTGTGTCACATTCTGTCACATTTTAATTGAACCTCCCCTGTATTGGGACATCACATTATGACTTTTATACACTATAATTTTCAGGTTGGAATAATAATAATCTGAAATCTAAAAAATATATTTGAAAATTTTTTGTGACATCATCATTTTTAAGATCCCGGAGCTCCCTGTCACATTTTGTCACAAATCTGATATGCCCCCCCCCCTTACTGTGTGATGTAATTTATGGACGTCCCCTTAAGAAGTTCAAACAAAACTTAGAAATGTGTCAATAATTGGATTTTCATTGGCTTGCACTCTAGACTACACATCCCTATTTAACGAATTTGCTAAAGTTAAATTTAGACAGATAAAATTGTAGTAGATTGTTGTAGTTGATAGTTGATATCATTATTTTAAAGAACCTAGCTTATATTTTTAAAATAAAAATAGTATTTGTACATTTTGGGCAGTTTTTTTTAATCACAACCAAAGGTTATTTAAAATAAATTGGCACATTCTGATGTGGCCCTTCACTTATATTTAATATTTAATAAAATTATTTATAATTATCTAGAGGGGGGTGGGGGGTAGTTTTTGCATTTTTACACTTCTAGGGACCCACTGATTATGTATTACAAAATTTGGTTGAGTTTAGAAAATGGCCTAGATTTTTTATTTTTAACCCCCCCCCCCCTCCACCCCTTAATTTTGTGTCGATATGCACCAAAATCTAATCAGCTCTTAATCTCAATGGACCAAAACTACGTGTGAAATTTGGTTTCGATATTCAAACTAGTTTTTGAGCTAGGTCGTCCACAAAAATTTGGTAACGCACAGACTAACAGAATAACAGACATTTTGATAAAACAATTATTATCTCGAAAAATATAATTTTTTCGATGTTCACTTATTAGGGCTTTTTTGACCATACCCTGTATGGTAAACAAACTTTAAGGGGCGGCATTTCGAAGATTTGTATCATACTAAGAAAATCTATAAACTATTCCACGGCTCTGATGTATATATGTTTATTTTAATGAAAGAGAGGATTGATCATTGATTTCTCTTTATATTAAATTGATTATAAAAGTTTTTCCGTGATACTTGGTGAAGGTTTTCAATACGATAGCTTATCTCGATTTTGTGATCGACCCCCGAGAGAATTCCGATTCCACTTCCGATTCTCTCTTTTTCATCCTTTCCGACTTCCAATTTCAATCGACTCGAATTTTAATTCTCGCTCTTGACTCGAAATTATCAAGTGAAACTTTTTTCCTAAACTCAATTCATCTAAAAATAAACTTGCAACGGATCGTTGCTAAACTTTATCCAAATTCATTTGAAATATTAATATGTTTGTTCCTTTATTATTAATCAGATATCACTTGCAATTTGTAGTTCATATTGAGTTGTTTACCAAAAAGAATTTAGTCTTTTTGATTTTAAGTCGATTCTTCCACGTTTTCAATAGAGGTTGCCATTAATGGTCAAAACATCAAAAATGGAATGCAATAAGGTTATTCCTCTAGTATTAGATAAAAATCGATCGTTATTTTTGATTTTATGTCGATTCCTCCATGTCTTCAGCAATGGTTACCAATAATAATCGAAACGTCAAAAGCCTAATGTAGAATTGTTATTCCTCAAGTTCAGGTAATGAGCTCCTGCTCGCAGACCACCATAGTCATGCATGTAGTATAGTGTGTGTGTTATTCCTCAAGTACTAGATGAGAATCAATCGCTATTTTTGGTTTAAAATCGATTTCTCTATGTCTTCAGCAATGGTTACTAATAAAAACCGAAACGTCAAAAATCCAATATAGAATGATTATTCCTCAAGTACTAGATGAGAATCAATCGCTATTTTTGGTTTAAAATCGATTTCTCTGTCTTCAGCAAAGGTAACGGATAAGAAAACAACGCAGTTGCTATGGTTACTCATAAAAATTCCTCCCAAATTTTTAGCATTTCACAGAGAGAAGCCTATCCATTCTTACTTAAGCAAGGCTAAATGAGCTATATTAAAACTTTCAAATGAATAAATTTTTAAAGAATTTAAAAAATTAAAAAAGTACCATCTAACTCTAGAGTAAAGTACTTTAAAATATAATTTTACTAAAACTTTATTTAACCTTTTTTGTGGTCCCCAAGGTACTTAATTAGGATATTAAATTTCATCAAAATTGGTTAAGTCATTTTCAAGATATTTAGAAAAAACTAAAAAAGTACTGAAATAAAGTACTAATGTTTGTGGGCCGATATGTACCAAAAACTAATCAGCGCTTCATTTTGTTAAACTAATGGTAGGTTTTCAATTTCATTTCAATCGGTGCAACGGTGTGGAAAAAATCGTGGGCCAAAAAGCGATAACATACATCCATCCATACATACATACATACATCCGCACGCACTAAATGAAAAAATCGCACTTTTTGGCCTCTCGACGAGACCCCATGTAATTTTTGGCAAAACCGTCACGTGCTAAAATTCAACCTAATTGAATACTACAATTTGTGACTTTATTTGAGTCCATGGGTTCCGTAGTCTTTACCTGAGGACCCTTTGAAGCCACGCTTGCCCCGAGAGCGATTGCAATACTTTACCCATGCTTTGCATTGGATAAAGTAAAAAAGTTGGAAGCTTATTCTGCCTGGCTTTCTCGCTGCTTGCTTGTTCATCCGCCCACGCCCCCCACTACCATCTCTCTTCGTTTATCTATGTAATTTATTGAGTGGAATAATTCATTCACTGTATACCCTACATGTTGGCCTCTCTCTATATTCATATTCCCATTTTGAGTAATCAACCTTTTTGAGACCTTATCTATATCTGTACGCAACAACAAAGCTTTAACCCATCCTGTAATCTCTCTTTGTAATAAATATTTCGTTGCAAACCATTCTACTCTCTCTCGTAGTTTGGCGAAAAGGCAACATTTCAATTCAAAGTTGTTCTATTGATGCAAATTCAATTATTAATAGAAGGGGGAATGAACTTCTAAATAAAACATTGCCAATAATAAATTCAAAGAACTTTGAATTTCTTCTCGAATATTTTTTTTATTTCAACTGAATTTTTTTATATTCTCTGTTAAAATTGATTTTTACTTTCACATTTATATTTTATAGAATATAATGGGAGGGTATTGCGATGGCCAGTCTGGGTCCTGTCTCTTTGAGAGCTTCTATCTCAGAGATGAAAAAAGTTAATTTCATTTTGTAACTTCTAGCTGGAAGGAATCGTTGCCCTTAATAGTAAATTAGGACATAAAACCGGAAATTGTGATCCCCAGAGGCCAAAAAGCAGTCCAAAATCCATTGATCAGTGCGTATGTACGTATGTACCCCCATTGCGTTTCGCAACCTTAAGTCTCAGAGCTACGAAATTCGAAACTTAAGCTTGATACAAGCTAAAAGGAGTACAGCAAGCTTTTGGTTGAAATTAGAAAACCAAAAGTTGACATTTACATGAAAGATTTTTCGTTTTTTTTTATTTTCTCAAAAACGGCTATAACGATTTTTTTTTTTAAATTAGTGTATTTATCAAGTGTCGTGAGTTATTAGTTGTCTCAAATTTAAAAAAAAATCGGTTTAGCCGTTTTTGAGAAAATCAAAAAAAATGAGGAAAATAAAGGAAGAGGTGTAAATTAGTAGTGACGCCCGAACTTCAAATAAATGAAAATGTGAAAGTTGTGTGGTAAACACATCAGTTGATTTGGGTTCTGTTGAAAACGGGAACTCTATTATTTTTTCTATAATGTTTGTCTGTCTAGTTTCCTTTTCATCGCAGTTAGATAGGTTTATTAGGATGTCAAAAAACCATGATTTCCATCTCAAAGTGTTAGCTAATAAAATTGATGGTCAATCCAAGATGGCGGATGTTGAGTTTAAAAAAATTATTTCTATCTCGAAAACTATTCATCCCTTTTCATTACTATTTTTCTAAGCTAAAAGCTCTACATTTGTGTTTCAAATTTTATCATATGCACTGTTTCGGTAAAGTCAACCGTTAATTAGTAATTAAAAGACCTCTAGAAATGAAAGAAGAAACTAAAAACTATTTATACTTACTAAACTAGGCTTTAAATAATTTACTTTAATGAATATTAATATGGTGTGGTAATCTATGTAAACTTTAAGTGAATCCCTCTATAATTAATTGATTAGATTATATAATACATCCGAATCGATTAGTATAATATATACCTTACACCTTGTCACACACGCAGTCTCTCATTCAACTAAACTCCCCCAGTTTAGTTTAAACAGAGGTAATTTGTAGTAAATGAGAGAGAGAGAACCGCTCTCCGCTTTCGTGAAATAAATCAATCATAAATCATCTTTGAAATGATAACAAATTAGAATCTTTTATCATGCACTTTCAAGAAGAATGTTAGATTCCAATTGGGTTCATTTGTAAAACACTAAATTATAAATTATACTACTTAAAGAAGAAGATAAAGTTTTGTCACTTGAGGTTTTCTTATCTTTTTTAACCGACTTTAAAAAAGGAGGAGGTTATCAATTCAAAGGAATCTCTTTTTTGGTTGTTTGTCTGTTGATTTCTCTTTACCATGTATGTTCACAGATAACTTCTTTATTTATGGACCGATTTTGATGATTCTTTTTTTATTGGAAAGGGGGTACTTTAGGGGTGGTCCTATATTAATTTGGTCAAGTTCTGATGATATGATCAATTTATTTATTTATTTAAAACAATGCTCTGAGGTGGCTACCTCGTAGAGCAGAAACAGAAAGAATATCATACAAAAAAATTTTTAAGAAAAAATAAAAACCGACTTCAAAAAATTAAGTGCAACAAATATAAAAATACACTAAAGGTATAAAATAATTATTATCTTATTTAGTTACAACTAAACGACGAAATATTAACATGAAATTACTTTTTAAAGTCGGTGCCAAACAAACTATACCTATAAAGCGAGCGTACCCGCCAAACGTACTAAGTAAGATCCGTCGAGTGCGATTCATAAAAGGTATATGTTTGGCACCAACTTCAAAAAGTAATTTCGTGTTAATATTTCGTCGTTTAGTTGTAACTAAATAAGATAATAATTATTTTATACACTTTTAGTGTATTTTTTATATTTGTTGCACTTAATTTTTTGAAGTCGGTTTTTATTTTTTTCTTAAAAATTTTTATTTTTCTCTTTTTAGTGATGTTATTAATAGTGATTATATCATCAGAACTTGACCAAATTAATATGACACCATCCCTAAGACACCCCCTTTCGGATAAAAAAAGAACCATCGAAATCGGTTCATAAACAAAGAGGTTAGGTCTAAACAAACCTAAACAAACCTAATAAAAAAGGTCTAATACCTATGAAAAAAAATCGAAAAAAAAATGGGACCAATCGGAAGCTAGACTGGACCCAATGCAAAAAAATTTTTCAAAATCGGTTGACAATTGGCGGAGATATGAGGTAACATAGGCACAAAAAAAAAAAAAAAAAAAAAAAAATTCCATCGAATAGAGAACCTCCTCCTTTTTTGAAGTCGGTTAATAATAACATTTAAGTGAGCAAACAGAACATATAGTAACATTTAAATGAGAAAACAACGAAAATCTCCTATTCTTATGTGCAAATAATCGAAATTATAATAAATAAAATCTTTCATAAAAAAAAAACAATCTTAAAACGTTCATTTAAAACCCGCTAACGTTTCGAGATAATTTCTCTATTTATGAATTGAATTTTATTATCAATTTCTGATTCCTTCGGCCGAATCTTTTTTTCTAACGAGATGCATGCGTATTATCATAAGTCGCTATTCTTAACATCACTAAAATGAGAGAAAATTTTTTTTTTAGAAAATAAAACCGACTTCAAAAAAATTAAATGCAACAAATAAAATAATAGGAACTCAAAAATAAAGTAAAATGCACTAAAAGGTATAAAATAATTATCTAATTTAGTTACAACTAAACAATGAAATGTTGAAATATGAAATCACTTTTTGAAGTCGGTGCCAAACAAACTATATAAGCGAGCTTACTCGATGTTGTCTTCATTACCCACCAAACGTACTATTGGTCCGTCGAGTGCGATTCATAAAAGGTATATAGTCCAAGAGCTGGTGACACATTTTGACTACGGAATTGACCCAACTAGAAATAATGCGTAATAGTACCGTCTATGCTAGTAGTACACGGAATGGCCAGCCTGGTTGGCTGTGACAGGTACTGCGCATGGTGTGAGTGTGGTAAAAAATACATATGTGTTAAAAATATATTTTGACCCACAATGAAATTATAAAAATTATAATTTATAGTCAATTATAAACATAATATATTCACTCCAGACCATTTGAGTGGTGGAACGTGGAACCAGACCACCCAAAGTGTATTTTTACAACATGAAAAAAAATATTTGATGCTATTTTTTTCATGATGTAAAAATACACTATGGGTGGTCTGGTTCCACGTTCCACCACTCAAATGGTCTGGAGTGAATATATTATGTTTATAATTGACTATAAATTATAATTTTTATAATTTCGTTGTGGGTCAAAAATATTTTTTAACACATATGTATTTTTTACCGCACTCACACCATGCGCAGTACCTGGTCCACCTGCTACAGCCAGCCAGACTGGCCATTCCGTGTACTACTATCATAGACGGTACTATTACGCATTATTTCTAGTTGGGTCAAATCCGTAGTCAAAATGTGTCACCAGCTCTTGGGCTAATATGTTTGGCACCGACTTCAAAAAGTGATTTCATGTAACAATTTCATCGTTTAGTTGTAACTAAATTCGATAATTATTTTATACATTTTAGTGCATTTTATTTTATTTTTGAGTTCTTATTATTTTATTTGTTGGATTTATTGGGTAAACGATAAAAGAAATCTTTGGCAAGAATTAGTAGTGCGAATAACTATACAGGCGTGGTCTTTGGTTGTATATTATGTTACCCAAGTTCATAAACAGGTCGGTATATGAATGGGCAACCGTCAGCCCAGGATGAAAATTGAATTCGATGTTCCGGATCCGCCTTTTGCCGCCTCAACCCTTTTCCAAACCCAAACACTACCCCTTGTCGAGAAGATAAAGATGAGTTTCTATTCTGGGCGGATGCAAAGGCGCAAACAGCAGGCTAATAAAGCTGATAGATTTATGGCGATGGACGCGAGGCACGCACCAACAACCAACCAAACTCTTTCCTCCAGCCAACCAGAGCGCTCTGTCTGAACTCTTCTAACTTCTATTAGAGCTTAGGAAAAACTTCCGAGTTGCTTTCGGACCGTTCCAGCCACTCGCTTCTGGAAATCAACCAACAACAGTAGTAGTAAACCAAGAAATTTTACTGTATTTCAAATATATCTCAATACTAGAATTCGCTTGTCGAGATCTCATTCAATTTTGATATAGAATGAAATTTATTTTAGAAATTGTTTAGATTAAGTTGAGCACAAGTGGATCTATCTGCCGGGTGTAAATTCGTAAAGATATATAGGAACAGTCCAGGATTTCGAGAAATGATAAAATAAATATATGGTGGGGCAAAGCACATTGCTTATTTAGAAATTCAATTAATAAAAAAGTAACGTAGATAATATATATTTAATTCTTTAAACATCAAGTGCAACGTTTACATTTTATGTTTTTAAATTAAAAACAGAGTTTCATCATTCAAAATGCAGGACGTTTCGTCACTTTATTGAACAATTATACAATCATGGGCGTAGTTAGGAGAGGGTCAAGGGGGATGGTGGCCTACAAAATTCATTGCCCCCCCCCCCCACCTAGAAAAATGGAAACTCCATTATTAGGAGGCATCACTTTTATATTTCTCATTAATTTATTTCGTTACTTCCAAAATTTGTCAATTCTACTAAATAGTTAGATCTCTAGTCGGATTACCGAAATTGAAACCTTGTGGTGGCTAATCAGCTGACCGGCTGCCCCTTTAGGGAAAACTCTCTAACTACCATTAGCCAATGTGTACATTGTACAATAAGGTATTTTTTAAAAAATAACCTCTATTCTTTGTTAAAAAGTATTTAGTGTTTTTTTTATCATGATTCATTTTGTTCGGCTGTCTTTGTCTGATTATTTCACTCGCTGAGGATGTCATAAATAAAGTTACAAAACGCACGGCATATTGAATGAGAGAACTCTGTTTTTAATTTTTTTTGTCCAACAATGTACGATTCTATCTCAATAATTTAATTTTGGATACGATCAGTGAAACATTAAATATTTAGCCTGTAATGATTTATTAACTAAAAAAAATGGTTTAGCTAAAAGAACAAAGATATTAAAAAACAAAAAAATAATAAATTTAAAATACTGAATGGGGTGTTGGATGATACCTTGTTGAAGCTTTTGATGAAAATGCTGCTTATCGAGAACCAATTCTCGATATTAAATAGCGAAATGCTTGTTTGATACTGTTATAAAATATAGTAAAATAAAGAAGAGCCAAAATAAACGTTTAGATTTAGTTTTATTTACTTTTTCAACAATACAAATAAATAAACAATAAAATATTGTAAACAAAACAAATTAATAATGATTAAACAATTAATTAATTAGACTTAATTAAATTACTTTTTTATAATGATATTGATTCAAGAAGTTGCAGCAAAAAGATACAACCCCTGTAGTCCACTTACCCCATTTCGTTACAAAAGACAAAGTAGATTCTTCTTATTCAAATATTTACATTTACATGTCTATAAAGCAAAAAGAGTAAAAAATTAAATTCATTAAAGATTGTAATTTATTAAAAAT
Source organism: Forficula auricularia (assembly GCA_024734495.1). NCBI lineage: Eukaryota > Metazoa > Arthropoda > Insecta > Dermaptera > Forficulidae > Forficula > Forficula auricularia. The sequence continues at coordinate 78,435,612 of JALMQS010000099.1, read as the reverse complement.
TTGATCTGATATAGAATAACTGGAATTGATTCTTACCATATATATGTATAAATATCTATATTTAAGTTTCAGAATAGTTGAAGAAAATAAACAACTTTTAAAAACAAAGTAGAAACTTTGTTTTCGTGAGTCATAACTTACTTCTTGGACTTATAGAAATGTAATCAATTTCTGAGAGTTCACTTGGAAATTAATTTATAAATAAATATTTTGTAGAGATTGAGCGAAGACTTGGTAAGAATACCTAAGAGAGACTTTTACGTTATCTATATCTATCTATATCTATAATCGGCTTGCGCGACGACGCCGACGTGTTTTTTTTAATTTTAAAACTCACTAATAGTTCATGACAAATAAAATTTAATAAAATTATGTAATTTAAATTATTTATTAGTTTACAAGATTGAAGGGAATTGGATAAATCAAAATCAATCACAGAGTTTTATATTAAATAAGAAGTACGTTTCGTCACTTTATTTGTGACTTCTTCAATTTTTTATTACCTACTACTAAACAAATTCATTTTTCTCTTGTTATAACTATATATTTTAAAAACCATTTCAGACTCAAGTGGGCGTAACCACCTGGCCAGGAAGATGTCCAGCGAAGGCGGGCTTCGCAGTTGGTTTCTAAATAAACCATAATTTCTCTCCTTTGAATATTACATAATATATGTCGGAAATTAAAAGAGCAAGAAAAATTCAACAAGTGCTTATAACTTTTTTCTTAAAGCTACCATATATATTTCTAAAGCTAAACCGAGTTCAAAAATAGTATATTTTTATTTTTATTTGAAAAACTCGAAAAGAAAAAGAAAGAAGAAAAAAATTGTATCTTATACATTTGAAACTTCTAAAAAAAAAACCCCATATCATATCCCTTTAGAGAGCCTCCGAGGTTAATCCACTTGGGCAGTATCTCAGATTATAGGCCCTTTGAGAAAGCGGAGATTTTTTCTCGTAGAAAAAGGTAAAATGATAAAAGCTAAGCCCGAGGAAAGTGACAAAAAGGTATCCGAGATGCAAATAGAGGGCTCTTCGCCCAAAGACTTGGACTAAAATAGAAATGGCATCATAACACTAGAAAATGGAAAACGGCGTCATCCCCCAAAGTACTATATTAAAATAAAGAAAAAACAGGGGATTTGTATATAAAATTGAATTTATTAATAAAATTATATCGCTAATTTGATTATTATTGATTTGTAGTAGAGACTTAACGCACCCTTTGAAATGGATTCGATTTCAACCAGATACAAGAAAATTAATTTAAATTTAATTAAATTTTCTGAGAAATATACACCATGATATTCACTCCACTCTCAGTTAAAGGGTTCTTCTGGCATCCCAATGCAACTCTAGTTTAACCGCCCTTAATATTTTTGAGAATTTAGTTAAAATCTAAATATAATAATACAACAAAAATGTTTTCGATTACTTCAAAGAGAGAATCACCCATTATATTTGTTAAGTAGTAATAGAAATAAAACATAAATATAATAGGATATCATAAGTTGGTGTCATCTATTAAATCAGATGTGAGATGGGGTTGTTTTTCACCACTAGGTATGATTCCAGAGGGTAAAAACGACCTCTGACATATAATTAAAAATATTCCATTCCATCGGAATCGAACCAGATGACACCGACTTATGATTTCTTGTAAATTTGAATCTATTACCATCGGCAAATTAATATCTTTCATAATAAATATAATAGTTTTGGGATTCTATATCTCTATGTTCACCCACCTCCAGGCTAAACGGCTTAACCGATTGATATGAAATTTAAAACATAGTGTTGTGCGAGGCAACTAGTATTTTTTCCTTATTATAATATAATTATTTTAAGGGTAATATTTTGACAGCCGGCTTCCTTTTTTATCCTCGAACGTGAATTTTTGACAATAGGAAAGAGGACTTTACAATTCTACTTCCTGGACCTCATAAATGTAAAATAAGTGTATATTATATATATTTGGGTTAATAAATAGTGCCTGTCATATGTCTTTTAACCCCATATGTCGAATGTAAGTTTATTGGGGTTTTTTCGAATTTTGCCCGGAGGTTTCTTGTGGAAATAAATTTCTAAAAATAGGCGGCCTCAATATTTTAAAAACGCCCTGCTAATTATGAATTTAGCCAATAAGAAGTTTTTGGGAAATTTCCACTCGACAAGCGAGCAGTCTTGAGTTAGAGTGCAGGTTGGTCAGGCAGCTCTCAGTTGTCAATTGGAGTTGAGAGACACAAGTTTTTAAGCTCTCCAGCCTTCAGCCAGGAGAATGTATACTTATAATTAACTAATAAAAAACCAATATTAAATAATACTCTCTTCTTTTAAATACATCTCTCCTACTTCAATTACCATCAAATCAGCATCATGACAGGTCAAATCGCTTGGTCTACGTTATCAAGACCGTTCTGCGAGGAACATTCTTCGAGATAAATCTACAAATTGTCAACCTTTCTCTGGTCAAGAAGGGTTGCAACCAAAAATCAAAATATTGTCGTAACAATAGACACCTGAGCGGTCAACTAACCGGTGTGATTCATAAAAAGTGACCTTTTAGTCCCAGGTGAAACTTTAGCAATTTTTTCAATTTTTATTCCAAGTTCCAATTGAATTGTTTCTCAAGCACTATTTAACATAATTATTTTGAGAATTTAAAAATCCCCAAAGAATACCACCAAGAGAAGTCTTTTAGACATATATTTAGACAAATTTCTAATCAGTTTTCTCCCATGACTCATTTATTCTAATAAGCTAATATATTTCATTTATTATTATTATAGTTTTTATACATTTAAGTGTTATTGCATGTACTCTTGTGTAACTATTCATTTATATTAGGTTAATTAATTACTTAATGTACGAGCATTTCTTGTTTTCATTGATGTTGTTGAAAGTTAGTTTAAATATTTAAACAAATATCTAGGAATGTTCTCCATACCATCCAACGTAGTTGACTTTGAGTCTTTTCCAATTAAAGAGTTACTTTTATCTATATATTAAAAAAATAACTATTTTCTTAAAAATTAAGAGTATTTCATATTTTTAAAACAAAAATTATTAGTTGAATAAAAGATTTCACTGTCGATGGTAACAGAATTGTTTTTATTTTAGGTTAAAAATAAAATAAAATGAGAGAGTCTTCTGTTTTTTAAATAAAATAATTTTTAATTATTTCTAGAGACTATAGTTTCGAAGGCATTGCCTTCATCATCAGTCTATCACAAATATTTCAAATTAGTTACAAATTAAGATTTATACATTGAAAATTTTGAAAAATATATAATGTCTTTTTCTTCATGTTTCCTCTTGGGAGATTGCTCCAGTTACATTCTAATCTCCCAAGAGGAAACATGAAGAAAAAGACATTATATATTTTTCAAAATTTTCAATGTATATATCTTAATTATTGTTGTTGTAGAATGTTGAGATATTTCCGAAATACCTCAACATTTTACAACAACAATAATACATACAAACGGAAACTTTGGCTACAAGATCACTGTGGATCCTTCCACGAGTCTCCATTAACTTATTATAAATCTTAATTTGTAACTAATGAAATATTTGTGATAGACTGATGATGAAGGCAATGCCTTCGAAACTATAGTCTCTAGAAATAATTAAAAATTATTTTATTTAAAAAACAGAAGACTCTCTCATTTTATTTTTAACCTAAAACAAAAATTATTGTCGTCATTATTATACGAGGATAAGTCAAAAATTACGTACACTTTTCGTTCTACAACTTTATTAAATTAAGATAGGAAACGGCCACATGGGGGAAGTGCTTTATCTCGTAAAAGCGTTTTTTTATGGATCGAAATGTTTAAAAGTGGCCAAACGAGCGTAATACAAAAAGAGGGAGCTGAGCGACCGTCAACTTTGAGACGCTTTGAGACCATGGAACACCCTCCTACAGCCCAGACCTCGCTCCCTTTCTCGAGACTTTCATCTCTTTGGACCGCTCAAGGAATCTTTGAGAGGTCGTCGATTTGCCTCAGACATGGACGTTCGGGATGCGGTGGAAAAGTGACTTCATGACCAACCGAAAACCTTCTACCAGGAAGGCATGCGGAAGCTTGTGGCTCGCTAAAGGTGGAGACTATATCGAAAAATAATGTATTTGTTGTACACCTATCTATGTTTAATAAAGTTGTAGAACTAAAAGTGTAAGTAATTTTTGACTTATCCTCTTATGTAGTATTGGGAAAGTGGTGTAGATTTTAGGTGAAACATGATATTAATTAATAACGTAAAGGGAGTGTAGATTCACTGTAAAACTACACTCACTTTACTTTATTAATTTATAAAGAAAACCCTAAAAATGAAAAAATAAATAAAAAACAACTGAATCGTTCATTAAACAAACACTTAAATAATTGTAGATGACCAGCTAATATTTGGCACAAATGATTGTAACAAAAAGCGATTAGTAAATCCCCGAAATTTTTGAAGACCATTATATTCTTGAATAAGTTATAACATTTTTCTATTATAGATAATATATTTGAATATAAAACTATAATTTCAAAGGATAGTCTTATCCGAGGGGTAAACCGCGACCTAAAATTGAACACCTACTTCCACTTCCACTTTGATTTCTAAGTAGAAGACAATAGAGGACAATAGATTGTCTAATGAATTCCAAAGTTATTCCAAATAATTCCAATGACAGTGTACACCTAATTCCACCCCTCGGTCTTATCTAATATATTTTTTTTTAATTTTAATAATTTTTTCTTTTTCTTTTTTTACAGGTGAGTGATAGTTATTTATATCCCGATTTTCCGCTGAAATTAGTAAGTAAATAATTCTTTGATTTTTAATATTTATTTATTGATAGATAAGAAGATATATTTATAATATTTATATACCAGCTGCCTACGGCCAAAACGAAATAATAAAAATACTTTCTTAAGTCCAAAATTTAAAAACTAATACCTGACTACGGAAAAATTGCGTTCATGACCTGATGGGCTGAAGTTATCCTTAAACATGACTAAATAAAAATTACATTATATTTTCCAAAAATACATCTTTTTAATTAATAAAATTTAGGCCCTCTTCACACTAGGAAATTCCCAGGTAACGAAAACTCAAGTATCGTCAATTTGAGTTGCTTGTGATTAGTCAACTGCGTAGTCACTCAATGGGAAAACGTCTATATCTCTTAAATAATGGTCTGAAAGCCTTAAAACAATAAAATTTATAAAATTTTCTAAAAATTACCGATTTTTTGACTTTAAAATCTTTAAACCTCTCTATCTCCTTAAATAATGATCTGAGAGCCTTAAAACATTCGAATTTATAAAATTTTATTTTTTTTGTCTTTAAGGCCATGTTTCCCGCAAGGTCAGAAGACATTCAAGAGCCTCAACTGACGGTCAACCTTCTTGGCAAGTTGCGTGAGATCCACTTCACACTAGGCAATTTCCAGAGGACTCAACGGAAACTCGAGTATCCTGAGTCAATGTTGAGTAGTGAAGAGACACAAACGGAGCGATTCCCAAGAGATGCGTTTTCTACCAGCCTCATGCAACTTTCCAGGAAGGTCGCCCTTCAATTGAATTTCGTGTGTGCCTTCTGTCCTTGAGGGTTGCTTTAGAGAATTCTCAATGTGTGGTACTACGGACAGGCAACTCAAATTGAGGATACTGGAGTTTTCGTTGCGTCGCCTGGGAATTTCCTAGTGTAATGAGCTTGGTAGAATACGAGTAGGATATGAGTCTCTTGGGAATCGCTTCGTTTGTGTCTACTCACTACTTAACATTGGAAGTGGTTTCTAAGATACTCCCAGGTTGCTCGAGTTTCCGTTGTGTCGCCTGGGAATTGCCTAGTGTGAAGAGGGCCTTAATAAAATAATACAAATATCAGTGTGTACATAATTAACTAATTAATAATCAAACTCATATTTACGTAAATGCATATACTAGTATATACCTACCTACTATTGAAGATACAAAATACAAAGATGCATTTGTTTGCATGTGTTCAAAAGAAAGATGAAATTGTACATACAAAAAAAAACTCAGTTGGATGACTTTTAGAGAGATTAAACATCTCGTTTTTGATATCGCAAAGGGCCATCATGATCGAACTTCTTTTATACTCCATTCACCCCGATTTCTGTATAGGTGATAAAGAGACAAGAAGGACAAGAGGCCATTAAGTAATTAAACAACTCGCCTGCCTCGAGAAAGAGAGAGGGAATCTAAAAATGTGATTATGAAAAGTTCAATTACTTGACTAGAAACAAAACCAAATCTGAAAGAATTCCCTCCCCGGGCCCCTGGGGGGGGGGGTGGAAGCGGCCTCACCTTCAGCCTTCTCGTTGTCCTTACCAAGCCGGGATTAACTTGTTAGCATTTCATTTTGGGCTCCCTCGCGCAGAGCCCTTGGCCCTTCAAGCACAAAACTTTGCCAATGATTAAAATAATTCATATTTTTGAAATAAATAGCAACCAAGACATCGGAGGAATTTAAATAGGGAAGAATTCCTCCCTCCCGAGGGTTTCCACCCAACTGAATGAATCTACGTACTTCTATTAATTAAAGAAATAAAAGCTTGTCCTGCATATTTAATGTTAAGAGATAGAAGAAAAGCATTAAATAAAACTAACAAAGAAATGGAATCTCAAAACTGATGAAGAGTCGCTATTTTTTGAACCGACTTCAAAAAAGGAGGAGGTTCTAAATTCGGCTGAAATTTTTTTTTTGTGTCTATGTTACTCGATATCTTCGCCAATTATAAACCGATTTTGATGATTTTTTTGCATTGGGTTCAGTATAGTTTTCAATTGGTCCCGTTTTATTTTCATTGGTAATGGACCTATTTTGTTATTGAAGGAGACAATAAAAGAGTGTGTCTTCTGCTGGAATTTTAAATTTTATTTATTTATAACGAGACTATAATTTCGAGGGCTTTGCCCTCTTTATCAGTCTATTACAATGGATTCATAGGAATTAATTTATGAATGAAAGGTTAAGAAATTTTTCAGGGTGGGCAAGTTGAAATTCATACTTGTTTTATTATTTTAGCTATAGGTGGCGTTCATGAAGTTTTTATTTTAGAGTCTATTTTTAAAATAAAACTTTCGGGAATTTCTATTTTCCGATTTAAGAATTTTTTTGGTGAATCATTGTATGATTTTAAAATTTCTAACGATTCGAAAATACTAATTTTTCTTTATGAACGCCACCTACAGCCAAAATAATAAAACAAGTATAAATTTCAATTCTCAACTTGCCCACCCTGAAAAATTTCTTAACCTAACCACATGAAATATTTTAACCTTTCATTCATAAATTAATTCCTATGAATCCATTATAATAGACTGATGAAGAGGGCAAAGCCCTCGAAACTATAGTCTCGTTATAAATAAATAAAATTTATAATTCCAGCAGAAGACACACTCTTTTATTGTCTCCTTCAATATATAAAAATTCTGCTACGCTCGGCAAAAAAACTTTCAAGTTACAATTTTGTTATGTTTGTTCAGGCATAACTTTTTTGTTTATGAACCGATTTTAATGATTCTTTCTGCGCTTGGATCAGTATATTTATTTATTTATTTATTTATTTATTTATTTAAAAACAATGCTCTGAGGTGGCTACCTCGTAGAGCAGAAACAGAAAGAATATATATACAAATATTATCATTAAGTAAGCAAACATAACATATATAACATTTAAATGAGCAAACAGAAAGAATACATACATATAGTAACATCTAAATGAGAAACAGAAAGAATACAGGTATATAACATATATAACATTTAAATGAGCAAACAGAAAGAATACATACATATAGTAACATTTAAATGAGAAACAGAAAGAATATAGATATAGAAACAGAAAGAATATAGGTATATAGTAAGATTTAAATGAGCAAGACTCTCCCAGCCCAGTGAGCAACCCAGAGTCAGCACAAGCAGGCGAATAGACCAGTGACACATTACTCCAACCCAGCTCCCCTAGAAGATGCACCCTGAGTGAGCGATGAAAAGATGATGTTGAAAGCGATGTTCGGATATTTAATGGCAATGTATTCCACAACCGAGCCGAGCTGACGACAAAGGATCTAGTGGCGATCTCAGTACGATGATTTGGAATTTGGATTAGTCTGCCGTCAGCTCTTAATACCCGATTATGGATGGATGATTTGAAAGTGAACATGTTGTATATGTATTTGGGGTGAAATGTGCTGAATAGTTTGTAAATGAACCTGCCAAGCACGTAGAGGCGTCTCTGGGAAGCCCTAAGCCAGCCAAGCCGACCGTAATATGGCGTAATATGCGCATGCCTCGGGACATCAAAAATGAACCGTACGCATGAATTCATCGCAACATCAAGACGAGCCGCGCGGGCCCCAGAGACGTCCCCACACACGAGACAACAATAATCAAATATTGGCATGATCAATGAATTTACCAAGTGCGCGCGAGTAGTCACAGGAATGAGGTGCCTTATTTTTATGAGCCGATGGAGACCCCAGAAGACCCGCCGTGATGTAGCATTTATCTGATCAGTCCATTTGAGGGAGGAATCAAAAATGACACCTAGATTTGCAGCAGACCTCGAGTAAACAATCTCAATTCCATCGACCTCCACTCGAGGGGAATCAGCAAGTAGCAGTCTTTCAATATAGGAAGGGCCCCCAATAAAGAGAGCCTTAGTCTTTTCCGGGTTTATCTTTAGTTTATTTTTACGGGCCCAGTCGCATATTGCCCTAACATTCCCATTAACAACCCCCACGGCCGACTCCACCTCGTTCGGACAGAAAGAAAGGTAAATTTGGAGGTCATCAGCATAGAGATGATAGTTACAGCCATCAAGACAGTCAGAGATGTCAGAAATAAATAGAGAGAACAGAAGAGGCCCTAAAACCGAGCCCTGAGGAACCCCAGTAGAAACCGGAAGGCGCCCAGACAACTCAGTGGAAGACCCAGAAACTCTCTGCCATCTACCCTCCAGGTATGAAGAAAGCCACTGAAGGACACTCGCAGAAAAATTAAATCTGACAAGCTTATCCATCAACAAACCATGATCGACACAATCGAAAGCCCGGCTAAAGTCAAAGAGAACCAAAAGAGTAACTCTTCCCCGATCCATCGCCCACCTAATATCCTCGCTGACCTTGAGAAGCGCAGTCTGAGTGCTGTGGTTAGAACGGAAACCAGATTGTAGGGGATTACAAAGCCCGTTCTCCTCGAGATAACTCGAAATCTGTCGATGAACAACCCTCTCAAGCACCTTCGATAGAGAGCAGAGAAGAGATATAGGACGATAATCTTTGGAGACAAGGGGAGAGGAAATTTTGGGGATAGGGCGTATGATCGACTCTTTCCAAAGTGATGGAAAATAGGACTGCTGTAGGGAGGTGTCGAGTATATGAAGTATAGTAGGAAGTGAATAAGGAAGTGACATTTTAATGAAGGATAAAGGAATACCATCAGCACCCAACGCATCAGAACTGCTCTTATGGACGGATCTAATCACATCAACAGCAGTGATATGTGAGAAGAAGAGTCCGGAATCACGGAAAGTGAGGCCGGAAGGCATAATACTCCCACCCCCGATTCCCGACGCGTCACCGGCAAAATGTGAATTGAGAATGTCAACATCAACTGCCAGGGGGAGACGACCACCTGCTCCAGTGACACCTAGCCCCCTAACATGTCGCCATAGCTCACGGGGATCACGACATTCATTAAATATATTTTGATAATGATTAGTTTTGCTTGTTCTGATAAGTTGAGTAACATGATTCCTCAGCCTGCGAAACTCAAGCATAAGCGCCACGCTACCAGAACGCACCGCACGCACCCGGAGTCGATCCCTTTCCCTCATAGCACGCCGAATAGACAGAGTCAACCAAGGTGTGGGTGGTCGTCGTAAAGTAAATGTTTTCTGAGGAGCATGTTTATCAAAAATAGAAAATAGTATTGAATTAAATACCCCTATCTTTTCATCAAGAGAGGTCTCAACAAAAACCGGGCTCCAATCGATTGCAGCCAGGTCGACATCAAAGGCCTGCCTATCAATGCGTCCATAACTGCGACGAGTCACAGTGGTGGGGGTGAAAGATGGAATAAAAAATTTATAAACTACAAAAATGAGGTCATGCCCAGAAAGAAATGACATTTCCCGCTGGCCATGATCGTCGAGGAGATCAGGATTATTGATGAAAAAGTGATCAATCCAAGAGCTTGAAGTGGACGTGTGGTGGGTGGGATGAAATTGGATGACCTCAAGGCCGACAGAATCAATCAGTGCCGAGAGCCGAGCCCCAGCAGCCAAATCACGAGAAAAATCAGTGTTGAAGTCACCTGTGACAACAACATGAGAGTATCCAGAGACAAGCCTGCGGAGCACAGCTCCAAGCTCATCAAGAAAGTCAACTCCTGGGGGCCTATAAACAACCACCAAAGCAAGTTTGTTATGAGGTGAAGATGAGTCAATGATTTCAAGGCACATATACTCAAATGGCAAAGCAGTGTCAGAGGAAGATTCAATGCATTTAGCATTGATATGGTCCATAATATAACATGCCACCCCCCCACCCCGCCTGCCAGCCCTGTCACAGCGAAACAGACTGAAGTTGGGAAGACTTACAAGGTTTGAATTGATAGATGGCTTAAGCCACGACTCACTGATGCAGATAATATGAAACTCAGCCTTCGAGAAGTAATCCTTAAAGCAATCATAGTGAGCAGTGACTGATTGAGTATTAACAGTTGCTATCTTTAAAAACTCAGCCATTAAAACAGAGTAATAAGTATAAATTACACAACTTAATACATTGATAAGCATTATAGAAAGTAACAATTAAAATTATATAAGAAAAAGTCAAAGTACAAAAAAGGTATAAACCATAACAATCAAATGAATTTCCATATTGATTAGATGTGAAAATTATGAATATAAACAAAAAGTTGTTCAAATTATATATGAAATTAAAATTAAAATTAACATATTCAGTGGGTGAACCAAAAACACAGATTAAATCATAACAATCAAATAAATTTCCATATTGATTAAATGTGAAAATTATGAATATAAACAACAAGGTTGCTCAAATTATATATGAAATTAAAATTAAAATTAACATATTCAGTGGGTGAACCAAAGACACAGATTAAATCATAACAATCAGATGAATTTCCATATTGATTAAATGTGAAAATTATGAATATAAACAAAAGGTTGCTCAAATTATATATGAAATTAAAATTAAAATTAACATATTCAGTGGGTGAACCAAAAACACAGATTAAATCATAACAATCAAATGAATTTCCATATTGATTAAATGTGAAAATTATGAATATAAACAAAAGGTTGCTCAAATTATATATGAAATTAAAATTAAAATTAACATATTCAGTGGGTGAACCAAAAACACAGATTAAATCATAACAATCAAATGAATTTCCATATTGATTAAATGTGAAAATTAAGAATATAAACAAAAGGTTGCTCAAATTATATATGAAATTAAAATTAAAATTAACATATTCAGTGGGTGAACCAAAGACACAGATTAAATCATAACAATCAGATGAATTTCCATATTGATTAAATGTGAAAATTATGAATATAAACAAAAGGTTGCTCAAATTATATATGAAATTAAAATTAAAATTAACATATTCAGTGGGTGAACCAAAAACACAGATTAAATCATAACAATCAAATGAATTTCCATATTGATTAAATGTGAAAATTATGAATATAAACAAAAGGTTGCTCAAATTATATATGAAATTAAAATTAAAATTAACATATTCAGTGGGTGAACCAAAAACACAGATTAAATCATAACAATCAAATGAATTTCCATATTGATTAAATGTGAAAATTATGAATATAAACAAAAGGTTGCTCAAATTATATATGAAATTAAAATTAAAATTAACATATTCAGTGGGTGAACCAAAAACACAGATTAAATCATAACAATCAAATGAATTTCCATATTGATTAAATGTGAAAATTATGAATATAAACAAAAGGTTGCTCAAATTATATATGAAATTAAAATTAAAATTAACATATTCAGTGGGTGAACCAAAGACACAGATTAAATCATAACAATCAGATGAATTTCCATATTGATTAAATGTGAAAATTATGAATATAAACAAAAGGTTGCTCAAATTATATATGAAATTAAAATTAAAATTAACATATTCAGTGGGTGAACCAAAAACACAGATTAAATCATAACAATCAAATGAATTTCCATATTGATTAAATGTGAAAATTATGAATATAAACAAAAGGTTGCTCAAATTATATATGAAATTAAAATTAAAATTAACATATTCAGTGGGTGAACCAAAAACACAGATTAAATCATAACAATCAAATGAATTTCCATATTGATTAAATGTGAAAATTAAGAATATAAACAAAAGGTTGCTCAAATTATATATGAAATTAAAATTAAAATTAACATATTCAGTGGGTGAACCAAAGACACAGATTAAATCATAACAATCAAATGAATTTCCATATTGATTAAATGTGAAAATTATGAATATAAACAAAAGGTTGCTCAAATTATATATGAAATTAAAATTAAAATTAACATATTCAGTGGGTGAACCAAAAACACAGATTAAATCATAACAATCAAATGAATTTCCATATTGATTAAATGTGAAAATTATGAATATAAACAAAAGGTTGCTCAAATTATATATGAAATTAAAATTAAAATTAACATATTCAGTGGGTGAACCAAAAACACAGATTAAATCATAACAATCAAATGAATTTCCATATTGATTAAATGTGAAAATTAAGAATATAAACAAAAGGTTGCTCAAATTATATATGAAATTAAAATTAAAATTAACATATTCAGTGGGTGAACCAAAGACACAGATTAAATCATAACAATCAGATGAATTTCCATATTGATTAAATGTGAAAATTATGAATATAAACAAAAGGTTGCTCAAATTATATATGAAATTAAAATTAAAATTAACATATTCAGTGGGTGAACCAAAAACACAGATTAAATCATAACAATCAAATGAATTTCCATATTGATTAAATGTGAAAATTAAGAATATAAACAAAAGGTTGCTCAAATTATATATGAAATTAAAATTAAAATTAACATATTCAGTGGGTGAACCAAAAACACAAATAAAGAGAAAAGAAAAAATTAGATTACAAAAATAAAGATAATAATAATCAAATGAATTACCATATTGATTACCTGAGCTAGCATTATTAATTAAGCAAGTGTAAAAATCAGAAGGAAGACCAGAGGTTAGTAACTGGAGGCTCATTGAAAATTTCCGAGATCCTCAACGTCAGTCACATGGACAACTCGTTCACCATCATTCCTCCGAATAAGGATGCGACCATCAGCCACCCAGAGATATTTGAGCTTTCCAGATCTTCTAAGCTCATTCGCCTTACTATAAAGAAATTTACTGTGAGAAGAAAGAGCTTCCCCAACAAATATAGAAGAGACCTGATTGTCGCTCCACCCAATATCGCGAGTCGTCATGGCCCTCTTAATCTTCCAGCCTCTGAGGAAGGCGTCTCTCTGACGCCTATGGACAAATTGGACCAATACTGGTAAAGGGCGTTGATCAGCACGTTTGGGACCAACCCGTTTGGCCAAGGAGATATCCGCCAGAGTCAAGTCAAGGTGGAAAAACTTGCCGATGTCAATAACCGACTGATCAAGGGCCTCTCCATTCTTTGGGGGTAAATCACGAATCTCCACTGAGTTGAGGCCGACAAGGGTAGCTTGCTCCAAGCAATTTACGCGACCCATCGCCTTTGCAAGCTGTGTCCTCAGCTGCGTGCATTCCATCGCGTTGGACTGGACCCTCTCGGTAAGATTGTCAACATCAGTCGCGATGCCAGCCAACCTGCCAGAAAGCTCCTCTATCGTCTTATGGCAGAATTCAACCGATTTCTTTATTTCAGCGTTCTGCTGAAGGATGGCCTCGTTCTGCGCCATGATCTTGTCCAGCTTCATTAGGAGATCATCTCCCAACAAAGGCTGCCCATCCCGCCGGACGATAGGTGAAGCAGGAGATTCAGGACCCTTCTCTTTTTTAGTGCAACCAGAGCAGCACCATGTTCTATTATTATTTTCCAAGTCTTGTGGCTGCATATTCACACAGCTTATGTGAAAGCTCTTTCTGCAGCGCTTGCATTCAACCACGTTGGTGTTCTTGTTAATAGGAGCATTGCACTTTCCACATTTGCCCATCTTGTATACACTAATATTGATTGCAGAAATAAAACAGAACTCTTATATATATAAACACAGCGATTAGGACCTTAGCAGACAGGAGTTAGGTCTTTTTTTTCCTTTTCCTTCAATGAATTGTTGACGGCTGGACGATGTTTAGAGGTTATAATTTTGGTTTTTCGAATAAAAAGTTCAATTTCCAATGGAAAATTATACTTTATATCTCAAAATATACACTGAATTTACCTGAACGGTATGTTAAATATTACCACAACAAGAATCATATATACACAGATAAAATTATAAAAAAACTAAGGAGAGCATATAATGGGTGACAAGTTAGCAACGATGATTATATCAATCTAGATAGTCAAGATACCTAACTTTTTATTTATTTTATGTATGTTCAGCAATAAACTTTTTGCCACACGGACATATGTCGATGATTCTTTTTTTATTGGAAAGGGGTACCTCAGGTGTGGTTCTCTATTAATTTGGTCAAGTTCTGATGATATGATCAATGACGAAATAACGTAAATCTCCAATTCTTGTGGGCAAATAATCGAAATTATAATAAATAAAATCTTTTATAAAAAACTTAAAATATTCATTTAAAACCCGCAAACGTTTCGAGAGAATTTCTATATTTATGAATTGAATTTGATTATCATTTTCTGATTCATTCACCCGACGCTTTCTCTTACGAGATGCATGCAAGGTATTAAATTAAATCACTATTAATAACATCACTAAAAAGTGAAAAATAAAAATAATTTTTATAAAAAAAAATAAAACCGATTTCAAAAAATTAAATCCAACAAATAAAAAATAATAATAACTCAAAAATCAAATATAATTCACTAAAATGTATGAAATAATTATTTAATTTAGTTACAACTAAACGACAAAATATTTACATGAAATCACTTTTTGAAGTCGGTGCCAAACAAACTATATAAGCGAGCTTACGCGATGTTGTCTTCATTACCCGCCAAACGTACTAAGTAAGATCCGTCGAGTGCGATTCATAAAATGTATATATTTGGCACCGACTTCAAAAGTAATTTCATGTTAATATTTCGTCGTTTAGTTAGTTGTAACTAAATTAAATAATTATTTTATACCTTTTACTGTATTTTATTTGATTTTTAAGTTATTATTATTTATATTTGTTGCAATTTAATTTTTTTTCTCATCAGACATACATGTATAAATAAATGAATTTAGATAAAAAACTGCTTACTAATTGAAAATGTTTATGACAGGGTAATAAAATTTTATTGAAATGTTGTTAAACAATTATGTAATTTTTTTTATTATTATTATTAAATGCCGAAAATCGTAACAAGAAATCGTCCTGACGGCAGGAAGAGTTTTAGGGAGCCCAAAAAAATTAATTTGAAAAACTACACGAATTTCCATTGCAGAAGTTAACCCTCCTCTCCTACGGTGGGTTCAGATCAAAGATTTACTACGGTCGGGTCGGATCCGGCCCTTCTATCTTTTTAGGACAGTTTTCAATTATAATTTTTATAAAAAAATAAAACCGACTTCAAAAAAATTAAAGGCAACAAATAAAATAAATAATAACTTAAAAATCAAATAAAATACAGTAAAAGGTATAAAATAATTATCTTATTTAGTTACAACTAAACGACGAAATATTAACATGAAATTACTTTTTGAAGTCGGTCCCAAACATATACATTTTATGAATCGCACTCGATGGATCTTACTTAGTACGCTCGCTTATATAGTTTGTTTGGGACCGGCTTCAAAAAGTAATTTCATTTTAATATTTCGCCGTTTATTTGTAACTGGATAAGATAATTATTTTATACCTTTTAGTGCATTTTATTTTATTTTTAAGTTATTATTATATTATTTGTTGCATTTAATTTTTTTGAAGTCGGTTTTATTTTTTTATAAAAATTATAATAATAAAAACACTCAGACTTTGCTACTTATATCTATTCTTGTAAAATAACGTTTTGAACAATTTGGTTTTTTAGTCGCTATATTATAATTTAGTTCATTTTCTTTTGTAATTACTCCACATAACTCTTTTAAATAATTATTAAAATAAAATTCTTCACACTTTAACACTACTTCTTATAAATTCAGAAATTCAAGTTTTTATTTACTTTGTGTAGCCACCATATAACCTCAAATATACCTCGAACGATAAATATATAATAATATTTATAGTTACTTACGTATATTTTTTTTATTCAATCCTGGTAATCAATAATTCTCACCACATGTAAAATAAAGTTCACAAAGTAGCTTAAATAATTTCTTCACTAGTTTATAACATGTTGTCATATACAAATAGTCCGAGCTAAATGAGGCAAAAGTACCTATTTAGAACCACCAGACGGCGATACCAGTCATGCACACAGTCAATAGTAGAATATATGATTCTCCTGATAGAATTAACCTATATAGAGGGAAAAGGTTTTGAATAAAAAAAAGAAACGATTATTTCACTATTCATTTAATTATTAATTATACTATACAGAAACCTTTTTATACATGTATTTTAAGAAAATGAATAAATAATGATTGATAAAGTTAATTAGGGAGTATTTTTATGTGGAGAAACGCTTGAAAACAATACAACTGAATAGGAGACCACAGTGGCCAGCATAACGAGAATCAAATTCCGATTGATAATAAAAAATCCAGCAGCTGAAATTCTATAATTACTCTCGTTCACTTGATCCTTGAATTCAATCAGCTCAGCTCGTAAAAGCGCTGTCTCAGGACTCTTGTCCATATAAAATAACTTTCTGAAAAAAACAACAACAACAACAACATAAACTCAGAATAATCAGCTTTCAAAAATTGCAAATAATTATATTTCTAAAACATTTGTCGTATATGAGTATAATAGACCAAGATCCCAGCGACCCCAGGCTTACGTCAAAGTATAAAGCCTAAGATTTTTCTATGGGTGGGTATAGTAGGTTATAACGTATGGGTATCAGCTAACTTGGGTCAGTGGGGCTTTGGCAGATATCGGTTACCAAAGAGGTGAAAAAAATGAGTTAATCTACGTCATAGTAACAAAGCTAGTTTTTTAACATGTCATACAGGATAGTATTATAATCCTACAATTACTATTGCCAGACACTCTCAGCGGGTCATTGCTGTAGCCAGACGACTCAAAGATTGAAAAATAGTATAGTATCAAGGCTAAGTTTTATTTATTTTACTCAGAAGAAAATTATTATAGATAATAATCTGTAAAAATTCTGAACGATAGCTACTCTTATAAGGATAAAGTCTACAGAGTTTCAAAATTTTTGAACCATTACTTTGGTCGAAAATAAAAATCGATAGTTCAATGCTAAAAACCACATGTTATTTAGATGGCAACCCGGGTCGCTGGGATCTTGGTCTATAATTTTGCTTGCACTAGAACCTTAGTCTATTGTTTGTGCTAAAACTTGGAGGAATGGCTGAGAAGGTGCATAAACATAGGGTCTTGACGTTCCAAAAAGAAACCCTGCTGCAATATTGTTATTAAGATATAAATTCCAAAAAACCCTAATTATTGGTACAATTCGATTTCTCTTGAACTACCCGAGCTAATAATTTAAAACTTTGTATGTAGGTTACATTTAGAAGGTTTATGTTATAGTGTAATATAGAGTGGAAAGCTCCATAAGGAGCCAATGTATTTTAGCGTATACGAGTTCGAGAGCTCTCTGGCGAGACCATGAGCGAAACCATTGGGCAATAAAATGGCGGAAATCGCTCTCTTCAGGGCAAATTTTAGTGACATTATCAAGAGTAAAAAATGCGCTTATATATAGGTATATAACATAAAGGGTATGTAACTTTTATCTATGACAAAGGCTTTGAATGTTCTATGATCTTTGGATAGTTAAGAACTAAGACTTTTCGACCTGCAGTCGCTAGAGAGCTCTTTTTCGATATACCGGGTGATTCATTAAGGGTGACGAGAGTACCGTATCTCAGGAACTAATAATCGTAGAAGTTTGGGGAAAAAATCCTTCAGAGGAAATCGGCCAAGAAAAATTGCTGGAAATATTTTTAAGTTAATACGTCCACCGCTAGGTGGCTAAATAGCTTCGATCGTATAAAAATGCAATTTTCTCGATAATTTTCCAATATAAGTTTAAGAAATGAATACTCTCACGTTAATGCCACCATAATAGTCCATCTTTTTGATAAATGACTTTTTATTGTAGGACGTAAATTAAAGGCGGGATGGCATGCTAAACTTTTATGGACTCTAGTGTCTATAACTTAAGTTTGACTTAACGGAAATTTGTTAATATGGTCTGGTTCAAGAAAGAAAGGTTTGGTGAATAAAATAAAAAAATATCCATGCCTTTCTAGTTCTTGCCGCCCTCGCTAAGAGGCGTGTTTTATAAAGTTAACCGTTTTATTAATTTTGCTCCAAAATCTTAAATAGAACCGTATAATTATTTTATTAGATTCAGAAAGTAGATCAAATTCGTAACAAAATATGTTCAAACCGCATGTCGATATCTCCATTCGTTTAACAGTTATTGCTTAAAGAATATTTTATTAACGAATTTATTAAAGAAACAAAATAGGTAATTGAGTTTTCAATTTTTTTTTAAGTTTTGTATTCAAGCATGCCATGGACAAATAAAAAAACAGTTTAAAAATTTCTTCTTATTTTCATCTAATCACAACAATAATGATATAACATAACAAACAATAAAATAACAATTACAACATTAACATCTATTTGTGAAAAATCGCCGTTCTCCATAGAAACTGTCAACCAAGTCTTTCACCGCCTTCTAAGAAATTAGACATTTTTGAAATTTAATACCTACTCACAGGTGACACAGAAAAGCATTAGGAAAAAAGCGTTATTATCATTATTGTTGTGATTAAATGAAAATAAGAAAAAAGTTTTAAACTGTTTTTTTATTTTTCCATGGCATGCTTGACTATTAAACTTAAAAAAAATTGAAAACTCAATTACCTATTTTGTTTCTTTAATAAATTCGTTAATAAAATATTCTTTAAGCAATAACTGTTAAACGAAGGAAGATATCGACATGCGCTTTGAACATATTTTGTTGCAAATTTGATCTACTTTCTGAATCTAATAAAATAATCATACGGTTCTATTTAAGATTTTGGAGCAAAATTAATAAAACGGTTAACTTTATAAAACACGTCTCTTAGCGAGGGCGGCAAGAACTAGAAAGACATGGATATTTTTTTATTTTATTCACCAAACCTTTCTTTCTTGAACCAGACCATATTAACAAATTTCGGTTAAGTCAAACTTAAGTTATAGACACTAGAGTCCATAAAAGTTTAGCATGCCATCCCGCCTTTAATTTACGTCCTACAATAAAAAGTCATTTATCAAAAAGATGAACTAGTATGGTGGCATTAACGTGTGAGTATTCATTTCTAAACTTATATTGGAAAATTTTCGAGAAAATTGCATTTTATACGATCGAAGCTATTTAGCCACCTAGCGGTGGACGTATTAACTTAAAAAATATTTCCAGCAATTTTCTTGAGCCGATTTCCTCTGAAGGATTTTTGCCCAAACTTCTACGATTATTAGTTCCGTGAGATACGGTACCTCGTCACCCCTCACCCGGTAACAT
>JALMQS010000099.1:78392044-78415634 GCA_024734495.1 Forficula auricularia | reverse complement strand
GTTAAAATATATATACTTTTGAAAATGGAGTTAATTTTGGTTTACTATCAAACCTTCTCTTCCTAATAATTTATAATAAAACTTGTGTGGCGATATTATTATTTCGTTAGAAATCTGTCGAGAAAGTACAGGTATTAAATTTGTCTGCTTTTGACCTATATTGATATCGTAAATACATAAAGTTTTTAACAATGTCAATTATGTTATTTATAATGATAAATACATAATTAAAAAAAATTACATATATGTAATATTTTTTAATTAATTATTTAAACGCTAATTAGATTTGAATAATGAATTAATTCTTTAATTTAAATTAATCTTTCTAATGTATTTGGAGGCTGTTTAAACCTGTGTTCAAATTATTAACTTCAATTTTGCGAATAGAACAGAACATTTTGACTCTTTTTTTATAAAATCAATCTTGTCGTTAAGATATTTACTAATCAAAACATTCTTGACCCTTTAAATGAATAAAATATAATTTTATTTGACAGTCATGATGAAAATTTTTTAATTTGTTTATTTTATTTCTGTTAGGAAAAAAAAATAGAATATTATGGATATATATATATATATATATATACTATATATATATCCCAAATATATTTTTTTTCTATTTATTTATTTTTCTTAACAACAATAAAAAACAAATTAAAAATTTAATCCTAAGCAAGACGTAATAAATAAAAGGCATATTTCCCTATTTAAAATCTAATTTCGAGAATGGAGTTAATTTTGGTTCACTATCAAACTTTCTCTTCCTAATAACTTATAATAAAACCTGTATGGAGATATTATTATTTCGTTAGAAAGCTGCCGAAAGTACCTACATGTATTAAATTTTTCCCTCAAAATCAACCCCCCCACCCCTCTTTTTCCTTTTTTGTCTAACTAAGTGCATTCTACTGTTTTTAAAACAAAACTCATATCAAACTGAGAGAGAAGGGTAGGTATAAGTAGTGGATAATATTTTTTTGTTTTTCTTTAAAGCCTTACAATACTCATATTTACACCCTTAACAAAAAAAGCAGAGGGGTGAATTGGACATTGAAGGGTAAATACCCGCCCTGGCAAACAAAAATAAAAAAAAAACGGAGAGCTTAAACTCAATAAAAGGATTAATTTTTTGTGACTTTTAGCAGAATTTAAACTGAAACTGTTTATTAATATTTAAAAAAAAAAGTCAATAAATTATTATTTTGCTAAAATCCCTTTTACCAGCCTGGGAGCCCCCCCCCCCTTTTCACACTTCCCCCACCACTCTACTTTCCCATTTGAATATTGAAAGGAAAGTTTTTACATTTATTCTGCTGTTGTTGTTGTTGTTGTTGTTGTTTTTCGACCCTAAACAATTTTTGTAATATTTCAAAGGTGTGTATAGTGATGAATAACAATATATATAGAGAGTCCAAGTTGGTTGTGTGTACTAATTTGTTTAATAAAAAAAGTATTCCAATAAATATTCATAATCCAAATGGGCGACACTTGTCAACTTTAAAATAGAAACAGAAACAAATTCCTTTACTTTCTAAAATGAGTAGGGAAACACCTGTGGTAGAAGTTTATAATTAAATTAAAAATCTTGTAATAGAAAGAACGTGAAAGCAATTTTATTAAACGTATTTTTCTTTATTTTTAATATAATTTTCAAGGAAATATATCATTAAATATATAAATAAACACCCGGGAGGTTTACAAAACCTATGCTAGAATTTGAGCTCTCTTGCTTTGGAACTTCAGGTTCAAAAATGCAGAAAACGTCATTTTATTGAGATATTAAGGCGATGTTTTAATAAAGGCATAAATTAACAAAGATAGTATTTTTAACTTTTTGATTCAACCACATTAAAAAAACCAATCTTAAAATGTTTATTCAAAATTCAAACGTTTCGGGAGAAAATGTCTCTGTTTATAAATGGAATTTGTAATATAATTTGAAAAAAAAGTTGCTTTAAAAAATGAATATAAAACAACTATAGCAGGTATAGTAGAGTACTTTTAGTTTCTTTATATTTATTTTTTCGAGCAACTATTTTTATCATATTTCTTAAAATTCCAGTTATAAAAAAAAAAAGAAATTCTACCGAAACGTTTGAAAATAAAATAAAAAATAAAAATAATATATTCGGGTTATATATATGTATATATATATATATATATCCCGAATATATTATTTTTCTATTATTTATTTCTCTTAACAACAATAATAAACAAATTAAAAATTCAACAAATGAAGATTTTTAAATCTTTGAGTAAAATATTGAGATATCTCAGAGGGTGTTTACTTAACAGGGTAGCCAAATGGCACGAATTGTTATTATTGGCACTTGGGTTTGATTCCCGAGACTGTAAAAATAAATCCTTCTGTCTCCTATAATTTAAAATAATCGGTTCCATCTGATCTAATAGAAAATAAATGACACACTATTGTGATTTTCTTCTTCTTCTTCGAGTGCCATACCCGAACACGGGTGTCGTCGCCTCTCCACATATACCTGTGCTGAGTGTGTTTAGTTGTTTTACACAGATATACGGGACCTACTTTTTAACGCCGGTTCCGAACGTTAATTTGGAGAGGTTGTCACTAGGCAATTATACTCTTGGTAGGTGCCATTACTTTCCAAGAAAATGTATATTTATTTGTACCTGCAACTACGATATAACTCTCTCATATCAGTTTCTGGTTGAACTTCAATGGAGACGCCTGTCCATAGGCAACCAGTGGAACTAACTTTTTGAGAAGGGATCGGAGGGAAATTGCGCGTAGGAGGAGGAAGGCTTAAGATCCACAAAGATTATACTAAAATAAAAAATGTTTTATCTTTTAAACTATTAGAATGAAACATTAATGTGTATTATGCATTATCTACACTAATGATGGAGGAATTCAAGACTCGAGTCTTTCTTTTTCTATATCAACGACCTTATAAATTTGCCCCTAAGACTATTGACTCCTAAGACTCTGTGTTCAATATAAAAATATCTATATAGATATTTTTAAATTTCAATAATTAATATATGTATTTACAATAATCCGTTAGATTATTTAACAATATATAAATAAATAAAATATTTAAATAATCAATAATAAATTCGATAAACTAGTATTTATTTCACTTGAAAACGGTTCTTACGATTTTGATGAAACCAACTCTATTAACAAGTTTTGATTATGAGAAAGCGATCTGGCTAGGTCTGGACCTCATCAAAATTCATCTTAATTGATCTTTTCGTAAATAAAGTAATTATTGATAGATGAAAATGTCAATAAAAAGTTTATTTACATTTTTTTCAATTATCTTTTATTTATTAATTGTGTTTTTTTTTAATTTTAAATCCCACAAAAAGATCATTACAAATATTATTATATATTAAAATTAGTGAATCTAATTGAGTGGAGGAGGTACTTTTTATTGAAGACTAAATTATTAAAAATAATATTAATATATCACATTTAACTAAGGTAAACAAGTTAAATTAACTAAAAATCTTATTATAATTTTTGTAAAAAATGCAAAAATATTCAGGTTCGAAACCGACTTGAGGTATCCGGCTAAAATCTGATTCCTGGAAAGAGACAGATTTTTTAAAAAATAATAATAAGTATCGTAAATTGGCTTATAGCTAGAAAGGCCGAAAAGCCAAAAAAAAAAACTAAAGCAAAAAATTACCGAGCAACGCTCGATCTTCAGGTACTTTAATTTATCAGAATTATTATAAAATAAACGACATTTTGCACTTTTTAATATATTTATTAATTAGAACACTAACAAATAATTATATACAACGCACAATTTAATTCACACGATCGAAACATCTTTTGTAATTGTGTTTGTATATATTTGTTAGGTTTTAATAAATAAAGTACCTGGTGGAACCGAGCGATGCTCGGTAACTTCTTCCTTCAGTTAAAAGCTTTATTTTAATATTATTTTTAAATTAAAATTCTGATAAAAAGGTCGATTTTTATTTGAGAGCCGCTTTAAAATTAAAAAAATACAAATATATATAATATTCCCCCACTGTACCCCCCTCCACCCCTCTCGGCCACCCCGAAACCTCTCCCTACCCCGGGTCCCCACCACCGCACCCCACCTCCTGCATCTGTTTTGATTCAACCATATGATTCATTTTTATTCATCCAATTGTTAATAAATATAAACCTATCAAAATGTGTTGTTTTTTCAGAAAATTGAGACCTGCTTATGCGAAATATATTTTTAAATAAATTCTTGATTATTTTTTATTCTATTAAATAAATAAAGTTCTTTTTAAAAACAATTATAAAGCGTTTATTAATATTTCTAACGTTTAGGGAGAACAAAATATGTTAAAATCCACAATCACAATACTTCTTTAAGGTATTTTAGAACAATGAAACAAACAACCCATTGTCTGCCTGGGTATAAAAGGAAAAGGGAAACCTTTTTTAAAACCCTAAGAATGGGATGTGTCTACCTGAGAATAATTAATTTGATTACGAAAAAACCCATCAAAAACAATTTTGTAGAAGATGAGACCGTGACAGATCAAATTGTCACCCCAAAAACCCCCTAACCCGTGAATTTCATCAAAATCGGTAGGGCCGTTTTCAAAATAAAACAAAGATACCAATATATAAACAAATAAATAAATATACAATTTTCGCTCGTTTTAATAAGAGTAGATATATTAATTAAATGTCGTTTATTTAATAAAAATTCTGATAAATTATTCAAAGGCTTAAGATTCATAAAGTTTACACAGAAAAATGTCAAATTAACAATTTAAAGTATGTACCTGAGCGACAGAGCGTTGGTCGGCAATTTTTTCTTTAGTTAAATACGGTATATTAATATTATTTAAATTCAGATAAAAATGTCGATTTTTATTTGCAGACAGAATTAAATAAAATTGAATTATTTATTTATCCAACATTTTGACCCCCCCCCCCCCCCCTGTGGCAAAATCATCATCAGACATCGATGTGCACAAAATTATAAACCTAATTACAATTAAACATAATATTAATAAACACGGAAGTTTCTTCGTGGACACTTTTAAGCCCAGAAGCCAATATTGTTATTGTAAATAAATAAAGTTTTCAACAATGTCAACTATTTTATTTATTATAATAAGTACCTGGAGCCACCGAGCGATGCTCGGTAACTTTTGCTTCAGTTAAAAGCTATATATTAATATTATTTTTAATTTAAAATTCTGATAAATATACAAATATATATAGTACACGACCCTGGACCCTCCCGAAACCCCACCCCGGACCCCCACCTCCTGCACTCTCCACATCCATCCCCCACGGTACCCCACTTCCTGCACCCCCCACACCTACCCCCACCCCACCCCGAAACCCAGTTTTTGCATTTCTAGCCTTCTAGTGGACAACAGATTATATATAAATAAATATATAGGTATATAAATAAATACCGTATGATCATTTTTTTAATTAAATAACAATTTTTGGAGTTTTATAATTAATTAAATTGACAAATTTGAATATATAATAATATTTCTTATGAACTATTTCTGAGATTTAAAACTCACTTTATAATCAATTAAATTACCTACTTTTAATATATAATTTTATTTGGTATAAAATCTTTGTGGGATTTAAAATTGAAAAACTATTTTTTTAATAAAAGGAAATTGAATAAAAATGTAATTATACATTTTTATCAAGACAAGCACCTTTGAATAATTATTTCAATTAACAAAAAACACATCAAAAATAATTTAGCCGAATATGAGACCGTGATAATCGAATTGTCAACCTAAAAACACCCTAACCCATGAATTTTATGAAAATCGGTAGAGCCGTTTACAAAATAGAAAAATATACAAATATACAATTTTTGCTCGTTTAATGAGTAGATAATAAAAAAAAAAGTTTGATTTAAACGATAATTAGATTTGAACAGTGAATTAGTTATTTTGTTTATATTAATAGTTATTGTAAAAAATCTAAAATTTTTACTGACAAACACGACTGTTAATAATTAGTTTAATTAAACTAAACTCTATTAAATTATTAAAGTTCCCCGAATATGAGTTCCTGACAGACCAAATTGAAATTGTTAAAGCCGTTTTCGAGAAACCATATATTTTTCTATGGTTTCTCGAAAATTGCTCGAAATAAAGAATGATTTTTAAAATTTTCTTTAATGAGTGCATAGATAGATATAAATAGTTCCGAGTGCTAGGAAGTGTGTGTGTAATGTATTGAAAGGGTTGGAATTATTTGAAACGTAATGCACTTGGTGCAAATTCGTTCGTATTATCCAATCAAAGTCCCCCTTTTGCCCCCACTCCATTCAATTTGGTTGTGCATTGAGCTGCGGGGGCGAGCTAGAATGCCGATAACGGGGTGCAAATTCCTCAATGCACTTAAATAAAACTATCCGGGCGGGTATCATTCACGCCTACCAACTATACACAAACGGAGACCCCATTATCTATCTGTCTATTGGTTGATGCTCCAGATACCAAATAAGCGCATTGGACTGAAAACGAACACGAGGTCAGCAACAAACTACACGGATTTGTAACAATACAATCAACACCCCCACTCTAATCCATGCCACCCACAACATTTTAACTTCATCCTTAATCACTTTTTAAGTGACAAGAAATATTTAGATTTTGGGGAAAATATACAGGGTTAATTGAAAAAATGCGAGTGCATAGATTTAGGATTATTGGGTACGCCCGGTAAGCACACAAAACCTATACTAGAATTTGATCTAGCTTTAGAACTTCTGGTTCAAAAATGCAGAAAACGTTATTTTTTAATTCATTTTATTGAGATTTTAAGGCGATGTTATAATAAAGGCATAAATGAACAATTATAGTATTGGGTCAGTGGCTAGAGTGTCGGGTCGCTGACTCGAAGAACGCTGGTTCGAGACCGAGTCTCTGCAGATTAGATATTTGCAGTAACCTTCTCTTGTAAAGCAATGGCAACCTACCAAGAGTATGCTTGCCTAGTAACCTCTCCAAACTAGCCGCTCGGAACCGGCATTAAAAAGTAGGTCCTTTATATCTGTGTAAAAACAGCTAAACACACTCAGCAGTCAGCACAGGTATATGTGGAGAGGAGCCGAAACGTCAGGGAGACCTGATATATGGCACTTAACAAGATTAAAAAAAAAACAATCTTAAAATGGTTATTTAAAATTCAAACGTTTCGAGAAGAATTTCTCTGTTTATAAATGGAATTTGAAAAAAAGGCTTTAAAAAATGAATATAAATCAACCATATAGTATGGTAGAGTACTCTTGGCTGCTTTATAATTATTTTTCAAGCAACTATTTTATCAAATTTTTTTCAAATTCCATGTTTAAAGAGAGAAATTCTCCAGAAACGTTTGAAAATTAAATAAAAATTAAAAAAAAATATATTCGGGATATATATATATATATATATATACTATAATACTATATATATATTATTTAATATATCTATTTATTTCTATTTCTCTTAACAACAATAATATACAAATGAAAAATTCAACAAATGAAGATTTTTTAAATCTTTGAGTGAAATATTGAAATATCTCAGAGGGGTGTGTTTACCTCTACATGGTAGCCAAATGGCATGAATTGCTATTATTCGCACTTGGGTTTGATTCCCGAGACTGTAAAAATAAATCCTTCTGTCTCCTATAATTAAAAATAATCGGTTCCATCTGCTTTTTAAAAAATCTGGTTTTAAAAAAATGAATATAAAGCAACTATATAGTAGTTTAGTAGAGAACTCTTACAGTCATTTGCTTTATATTTATTTTTTCAAGCAACTATTTTATCAATCACGAGGTCAGCAACAAACTACACGGATTTGTAACAATAGAATCAACACCCCCACTCTAATCCATGCCACCCACAACATTTTAACTTCAACCTTAATCACTTTTTAAGTGACAAGAATTATTTAGATTTTGGGGAAAATATAACAGGTTTAATTGAAAAAAATGCGAGTGGATAGATTAAGGATTTCTGGGTGCGCCCGGGAGGGACCCAAAACCAAACCCTTGGGGTATTTAAAAAAACCTAGAATTTGAACTTCCAGCTTTAGAACTTATTGTTCAAAAATGTAGAAAACCTAATTTTTGGAATGGTTTTATTGAGATTTTAAGCCGTTGTTATAATATAGGGATACATTTTTTTTAATGAAATTTATGATAGGTCAAAGATGTGCATCCCCTAAAGTCCTAGGTTGTACCACCCATCATGAAATGAAGAAGAGATGGGATTTTATGGTCGAAGATATATCTGCGGAGGCCGGTCTTAAACAGCTAAAGGTCGCGGGGATGAACAATTGTTTCTATGTAGGGTAATTTAATTTCCAAAACAATTGAAGTTTTATTTATTTCTTTATAGTTGCTTTATATTTCTTTCCTTAAAGCTTTTTTTTCAAATTTTCAATGATAAAAGAATAATTTTTTCTGAAATGTCTGAATTTTTATTAAACGTTTCTAGATTATTTGAAAAAAAAATTGTAAAGATGAATCAATGAGGTTGTCCTCTGCTTGATGAAAATAAACATACATACATAAAATATATCAATATGAATATTTATATAATTTACTAGCTGCAAGGCCCGCCTTGGGCGGCCCTCTTGCTAGCCAGAGGGCACGCCCCTGTACCCCCCGCCCTCGAACCCCACCCTCACCCCCACTCGCACCCACCACACCCCCGAAACCCATCCAACACCCCCACCCACCGCACCATGCCAACCCCCGCCCACACACCACCACCCCAACACTCCATTCCGCACCCTAACCCACTAACCCCCCTCGCCCCAACCCCCGCCCCCAAAACCCCTCCAGCATCCCATCCACCTCGGGCCCCGCACCCCATCCACGCCGGACCCCGAAAATTTGCCGTAGGGTTAATAGTTTAGGAGTTATTTGATAATTTTCATTCGTGCGCCCCCTCCAAACCCCCTTTTGGGGTCAAAATATCAAAACGTTATATATCTAAAAACGTAAGTTAGAAGACATCTGATGTAAATATGAAATTTCATAATAATCCCTTCAGCCGTTTTTACGTGAATCGTGAGCAACTTTTCGGAGTCACTGAAACAGACACACAGACAGACAGGAATTTTGTTGAGGGTGTTTTCGTTCATAACTTTAGTTGAAACGCGTGCAACCAAAATTTGGCGTGATTTGGAGCAATGTACAGACAAAACCTTAATTTATAATATATATAGATTTGTTTGAGACTATAGTTTCGAAGGCTTAGTACTCCGGGAGACACACAAAGGCAACCATTTGTGCTATTAAAAAAAAACTAGAATCTAAGCTCTCTAGCTTTAGAACTTATTGTTCCAAAATGCAGAAAACCTAATTTTTAGAATGGTTTTATTGAGATTTTAAGGCGACGTTATAATATAGGCATAAATGATCAATTATTTATATTTTTTTTTATTATTTTAATGCAGGGTAATTTCATTTCCAAAACAATTTATATCATTGACTTATTTCAAAATATTTCTTTCTTTATCGTTGCTTTTATATTTCCATTCTTAAAGCAACTATTTTTTTTCTTCAAATTTTCATTGATAAAAGAAGAATTTTTTCTGAAACGTCTGAATTTTTATTAAAAGTTTCTATATTATTTTATTAAAAAACAAATTGTAAAAAGAAATCAATAAGGTTGTCATCTGCTTGATGCAAATAAACATAAACATATAAATATATAACTTTTAAGAAGTTAGGTGTTGGTTCGAGGTGAAACATTTTAATATAATAATAAAATTTGAGCAAGATGCGAGGTAGGTTTCACAAAAAAGAAACAAAACAAAATTGAGTTTTGAATTGGATATATTTCGGGGGTGAGCCCATCATCAGGAGTCACAAGAAAACAGGACACTCACCCCGAAATATATCGAATGCAAAACTCAATTTTGTTTTATTTCTTTTTTGTGAAACCTACCTCGCATTTTGCTCAAGTTTTATTATTCTATATAAATAAATATATATTAAATATAAATATGGGTGACTTTTAAGGAAAAAATTTAATACCTGTACTTCTGCAGGTTTCCAACGAAATAATAATATCTCCATTGGTTTTGGAAATATGAAGTATGTCTTTTATTTATTATATCTTGTTTAGGGATTACATTTTTAATTTGTTTACTATTGTTGTTAAGAAAAATAAATAAATAGAAAAAAAAATATATTCGGGATATATATATATATATATATATATATATATATATATATATATATATATATATATATATATATCCAAAATATTGAAATTTTTTATTTATTTATTTTTCTTAACAACAATAGTAAACAAATTAAAAATATTTTCGAAAGCTTGGCCTTCATCATCAGTCTTTTTAATAATTATAACTATTTGATTTGTTACTTCTCATGTGTTCAAATACCAGATTGAATTTAGATAAATTGGTTTTATCGTAATAGTAAACTGCTCACTGAACATATTTTAGTGTTTTAAATGAATATTTTATTCCTTTGAATGCGTTTTCTTGTACTAGTTGTCAGGGGAAATATTTTTGCGCATGGTAATAATTAAATGGCTGTCGTCAATATGGTAGGTATTCGTAGCCTAGATAGAGTAGAGGTTTGAATAATGTATGGTTTTTGTTTCAGGTAAGGTCTTCTCCCCTGAGAAAGTCAACTCTTGCAAGATACAACCTGAGTTGAGTTGTTTGTCACTTGAGTAAGTTTATCATCTCTTATTTTACTAGTATATTTTGTCTCCATTTACATGAATACGTGTTGTTAAGGTTGATTTCTATTCCCATATCCCTAACATATATACAGATAAATATTATTATTTTATTAGTTGCATTTAAATCCGCCGCCTCCCTGATTATTATTATTCCATTTTAAGAGAGAACAATAAATTAACATTTATTCCCACCCATTTGGAGGGTGAGAAATTAAAATTGCGTTTAAAAATAAATAAATAAATAAATGAAATTAGTACATCAAAAAACTACACGTCAATTGCAGACAAAAATGTCTGCTTTTGACCAATTTATTTATTTATCTATTTAAACCTTTATTGAGGTACAATTTAGATATATAAACTTATATGAATTTACAAGGTATTTACAATTATAATAATGAGTACCTGGCCACCGAGCGACGCTCGGTAACTTTTTGGCTTCAGTTAAAAGTTATATATTAATATATATATACTAGCTGACCCCGCGCCTCCGGCACGCCTGTCCCAGCTTGGGCCCTCCGGGCGGCTGCCCTGGCGGGCGGCGTCTCGGAATGAAAGTATGAGGTGTCCAAAATTGATTACCTTTTATGTAAATTGTTTTTTTTTTATATATATATATATATAGCTGACCCGGCCACGCGGTGCTGTATGCCAAGGATTTCTCGATATAATACATTATAGTATAAACAATCTAAGAGGAACGATAAGAGAACATCAGTCACGGAGTCCACTATGCTTTTTCACACAGATAGCATTTGTAAAAAAATATGGTGATCTCCTTATTTGACTTCTACTACTATAACCCTTTAGTACAATGAAATTATGTGCAATTGAAGAAGACGAAAATGTGTGTTGGTATACAAATTCACTGGATTGAGATTTGAAGGGAAGTACGTTGAACACAATTAATTAAAATGTTCTTACACTTGATATTAAGCAGAAATCAATACAAAATAAAAATTTA
This sequence comes from Forficula auricularia, assembly GCA_024734495.1. Taxonomy (NCBI): domain Eukaryota; kingdom Metazoa; phylum Arthropoda; class Insecta; order Dermaptera; family Forficulidae; genus Forficula; species Forficula auricularia. The sequence goes on along the minus strand of JALMQS010000099.1, from coordinate 78,403,967 downwards.
TCAGATTTATTATTTACATTTAATTTTATAACAAATAAGTATATTACAGTATAATACAGTAAATAACATGTGACGCTTAAACTCATGAATGAGGTAGGCAAGGCAGACAGTCTTAAACTTTTAAACATTAATATCTCATTTTTTGAATTATAAATACTTTCAATTTCAATTTAATTTAACACCAATCGGTGCACAATGTTTTTGGTTAACCTGTCTTTAGCTAACACAAATAGATTCGACGTGTTTCCCAACACGTGAACACGCAACATATAGTTGCCCACGAAGAAAAACATGGATTTTCCAAATCTAAACCACAAATGGACATTGTTTGACCTTGGGAATTTATTTATAGACATGGCGAAAGCTAAACGAATTGGAAACTGTAGCCTTTTGGAAGGGTATGGTAGAATCTGGGATGGTATCAATCGGAATACGTGGCAGCAGGACCATTTTTCCTTTTGAACTTCCCAGCCAAAATGAGCAGCTTCAAGAATGTTTCCGGCGGTGATCTTCTTTGATGACCAAACGCGTACCGTTACATAATTGAGGTGGATTCAAATTACGGAGGAGAATAATGGGAACCAATACTTTTAATCGAAGATTACGTGGTGGCATTCCAGGGATATCTAATGAATTTAAAAATTCAATCGGAAAATTTACACTTTCTTTTTCATCAACAACAGTATCGATTGATTTAAAAGACATCAAGATCGCCTGGTAACAACTGTTGTATCTGGAAGTTAATTTCGTCAACATCAACGTTTTTGGCTGCCAAAATCGCCACGTTGACTGAGCCATTCATGATTCAAATAATTATTCTGTATATCCGGGAAAATACTCTGAATCAATTCATTTTTATCCTGAACAACAGATGCAAAAATAATTTAATTAATAAGTTGGCAATGCATCGTGCATTTGGTTGCAGTTCTCTATTTTACCGTTCCCAATATCTAGTAGTTGTTCGGAAAATATTTGTGCTGATGGATCATTTTGCAATTGTACTCTCGCATATTTATGGTCCAATCGGGCGTGGCCGGCTATGCCTAACTTTTACCAAAAATTTAAAAAGTGGAAATGTATTGAATTACTACGTGTATTTCGATTCACTACAAAATAAATTTAATTAATTTTATAGCGTCAACAACACGTGGTAATTATGCTGTTAAAATGTAGCTTATATGACACGTTCTATATGGGTCTACCATAGCAGCGCCATCTATTGATTACTTACTCAACCCAGTCGAAAGGTATCGACATCTGTTAGAACTCATTTGGAAATTGTGACTGTGAAATAACTGAATACCAGACAAATGATTAGCAATCCATTAAAATTGCGACTATAATTTGAGATTTAAACTATCCTACTCTCAAGTTGGATCGAACTGCGCATGGTGTGCGAGATTATTGCTATAATCGGTTCAGTGGTTTAGGAGTCCATTGAGCACAAACATTGTGACACGAGATTATATATATATATATATATATATTAATATAAAATGTTGATATCCAATGCTTTGGGGGGGGGGGGGGCGGTCGCCCCCATCGCTCCCCCCCCCCTGGATCCGCGCATGTACCAGGCCCGTTTTTGTCCTAGGCCTCCCTCAATTTCTTCCATTCTGATCTTCTTTTTGGCGATACCCGCTATTTTCTTGAAATCGTCGTCCCATCTTTTGGGTTGTCTTCCTTTTTTTCTTTTTTTCAACCAACAATAACAATATTGTTTATTGTTATCGTAAATAAATAAAGTTTTTAACAATGTCAACTATTTTATTTATTATAATAATAATAATTAAAAAAAATATTAAATTTGTAATATTTTTTAATTAATGATTTATACAATAATTAGATTTGAATAATGAATTAATTATTTTGTTTCAATTAATAGTTATTTTCAAAAAAAATTTTGATCTTTCTAATAATCTTGGAGACTGTTTAAATCTTTTTAAATTAATAACTTAAATTTCGCGAATAAAACACAACAAATTGACTCTTTTTAACCGACTTTGAAAACAAGGAGGAGGTTATCAATTCAACTGAATGTTTGATTTTTTTTTTATGTTTGTTCATTTATTTCTCTTTACCATGTGGACCGATTTGGATGATTTTTTTGCATTGAGTTCAGTCTCGTACCCGATTGGTCCCGTTTTTTTTCATTGTTATTTGACTTTTTTTGTTATGTATGTTCACGCATAACTTCATTGTTTATGGACCGATTTCGATGATTCTTTTTTTATACAATTATTGATCTTGTTGTTAACATATTATTTGTTCATCAAAACATTCTTGATTGACTCTTTGATTTGAATAAAGTATTATTTTATTTGACAGTCGCAAAAACTCAGAATTAATAAACTATTATGGATATATATAAATAATAAATATATTGAAATAATTTATTGATTTTTTTTGTATATAAATAAAAACTATATTCAACTAACCTGAAAGTCATAATTTTGACTTTTCCAATCTCAAAATTTTCGATAAAGAACGGAAATTAGAAGAAGATTAATTTTAGAAATGATCGAAATTTTAAAACAACAAAAGTTGAATTAACAAAATTGGTCAAATGTGGATTCTTTATAATATTTATATTTTTTGTTTTCATTCAAGGTAATTTCATCTCCAAGACAATCTGATGTAACATTGTCTATTTTTCAAAAAATTTAATTCATTATACCTATAGTTGTTTAATATTTTCTTTTTAAAGCAACTATTTTTCGAAATTTCCATTGATAAAGGAAGAATTTCTCCCGAAACGTTTAGATATATATATTTGTTAGACGATTTGAGTTTGTTTTCTTAAAATAATTTCTAAGTATTTTTTTTTATAATAATATGTTTTTTTCAATTGTTTTAATAATAAACTGGAGATCAAATAAGCTTAGGAAAGAAAAACTAAAAAATAACATATTTGGGATAGTAATAGAATTTAGAAAGGAGATTGAATCAAAATTTCTAATAATCGTTTTGAGATAGTTTTTATATATTAAATACACCCGTTTTTTAAATATTCTCTTCATGGAATAATAAATAATCAATTCTAGTAGTTAAGTTCCTAGTTAATTAATAGATCCCCCGTTTATGTTAAAATTTTGACTAGGGCTAAAGGCTTAACCAAACAATTAATTCTCTGGGTTCTTAAGGGTACTTTAAGAAGATTGCGGATATAATACGTTACATATACCTATACATATATTATATGTATATACATTCTTAAAATAATAATTCTCGTCGAGGGGCGAATTAAATACAAAAACAAAACTTCGCCCCCTTGTAAATATTTTGCTACACCTAGGGATATTAAGCTAGCTAGCTGAGGGCTCTTAAAGGGTGGCGGGGGTGAGTTTCGGTAACCAACTTTCTCTCTTAATGGATCATGGTTTGATCTACATAAATTATCCCCCATTTCTGACAATAAAACAGTCCCGGAATTAACTACATATGTTCCATAGAGAAAGTGACATATCTACACCGGATGCTGCGCTACACACTTTACACAATTAATCTAATTATTTAATTAAAGATGACGTCATTTCATCAGGGAGGCGAAATAATTGCATTTTGAAATGAACAAGGCCGCAATTAATTATTATTATTATCAACAGTTGAAATAAGCAAATCAATTTTTTTTCAAAATTTGGACTTCTTCAGGTTCTTGCCTGGGAAAAATTTCTCTTGCTTTGTTGAATACCCTGAATACTAATTTAGTCTAATAAAAGTATGGACCTAAATCAGAATGATTTGATGATACTAAAATATAAAAAGAGTGATTTAATAATAGTATTTTCTTGAATAATACTATAATAAAGGCCATAATTGACTCATGGAAGATGACACCATTTTAACAATCGCCTATTAATCTCTATTAGTAGGTTGATTGGACAAATACGAGTAATAAAAACATTTTATATCTTGTTTGTATACTTGTTATCGGGTGGATAATTTATTATTTATATGTTTACACGAAGGACTATTCCATAACTAGATACTATATATATATATATATTGCATTTAAATAAAAATAAATAAATTAATTAAATTAATACATTAAAAAACTAAATGTCTATTGTAGACAACAATGTCTGGTACTATTATTGTCGTAAATAAATAAAGTTTTTAACAATGTCAACTATTTTATATTTATTATAATAGGTAATAATTAAAAAAAAATTAAATTGTAATATTTTTTAATTAATGATTTATACAATAATTATATTTGAATAATGAATTAAATACATTGTTTAAATTAATAGTTATTTTCAGATATATATATATATATAAAATGTATATATCCAGAATATTTGATTTTTAAATGCTTTTATTTAACTTGATTCCTCATACTTACTCTATGTTCATCTTAGTAAAAACTTGTAATCGAATTTTGACCCACTTCTTCTAAAATAATTTTTTTGACAAGAATATCTATTTTCGATAATAATACGTACAACATAAACGAAAATCTATTATCTTATCCAAAATATAAACTTTATAAATTTTAAATATTTAATATAATAATTTTTATTTCTTTTATTTTGGACCAGTGTTTCCCAGCATGGGTCCCACACCCCACAAGAGGGGGAGGGGGAATTTGATTGTTAATGTTGGCAGTTCGAAAATAGACTCGATCTTGTTAGTGGGAAATATTTATATTTTATTTTTATTTATTTCAGTTTAAGAAGCATAAATATAACACATTTTTCAGAAAAATTTGTGATAGTGAAAATTCCTGCTGAAAAAAAGAAACCCTATCGATAACTTCCCACCATTTAAAAAAAAATCATTTTAAAATCAGAAATGAGCAACATTCTAAACACTATTTCAAAGCAATAAGTTGTATTAATACCTACCTGTCATTATTATAATTTTTTTAATTTTGTATCTTGTATACGTCTTTCTTTTTCTTTATTTGAAATCTCACCGTAAAAATTAGTTAAACCATCTAAATAAATAAATAGATATAACTTGTGAAATTCAAGTTTGTATAATATTTAGTTTTATCGTTTTAAAATTCTCTGATTAAAAAACACCTTCTCTATTACAATAATTGGAAATAAATCCGGCCCTTTTTTTGAGATTTTTCCCCAATATTTCAATCCGGAATCTCTTTCTAACTAATTTGACAATCAGGAGTGAGTGAATTGTATGTATTAAAACAAATAAACATAAAAAAAGAAAAAGGAAAAATGGAATAAATTCCCACCCCTTGCTTGCCTGATGGTATAATTGTTCAGATTGTTATATAAAAAAAGAATTGTATTTATTTTATAACAATAAGTTTGTTTTTCTTAATTGGTTTCAATAAGAATGAAGGAGTAGATCCAATAAGCTTAGAAAAATAAATTTAGAAAAAATAATATATTGGGGATACTAAAAGAATTTAGAAAGAACATTCGTTTACCTTGAACCAAAAATGAAATAAACTGCAACGGATCGTTGCTAAACTTTATCCAAATTCATTTGAAATATTAATATGTTTGTTCCTTTATTATTAATCAGATATCAATTGCAATTTGTAGTTCATATTGACATTAATTCAAAAATAATTCTCATTTAATAGTCGAGGAATAACTATTCTACATTGGATTTTTGACATTTCGGTTATTATTGTAACCATTGCTGAAGAAACCAATAAAAACCGAAACGTCAAAAATTCAATATAGAATGGTTATTCCTCAAGTATCAGATGAGAATCAATCGCTACTTTTGATTTTAACTCGATTCCTCTATGTCTTCAGCAATGGTTACCAATAAAAACCGAAACGTCAAAAATCCAATATAGAATGGTTATTCCTCAAGTACTAGATGAGAATCAATCGCTATTTTTGGTTTAAAGTCGATTCCTCTATGTCTTCAGCAATGGTTATCAATAAAAACCGAAATGTCAAAAATTCAATATAGAATGGTTATTCCTCAAGTACTAGATGAGAATCAATCGCTATTTTTGGTTTAAAGTCGATTCCTCTATGTCTTCAGCAATGGTTACCAATAAAAACCGAAACGTCAAAAATCCAATATAGAATGGTTATTCCTCAAGTACTAGATGAGAATCAATCGCTATTTTTGGTTTAAAGTCGATTCCTCTATGTCTTCAGCAATGGTTACCAATAAAAACCGAAATGTCAAAAATCCAATATAGAATGGTTATTCCTCAAGTACTAGATGAGAATCAATCGCTATTTTTGGTTTAAAGTCGATTCCTCTATGTCTTCAGCAATGGTTACCAATAAAAACCGAAACGTCAAAATTCCAATATAGACTGATTATTCCTCAAGTACTAGATGAGAATCAATAGCTATTTTTGGTTTAAAGTCGATTTCTCTATGTCTTCAGCAATGGTCACTAATAAAAACCGAAACGTCAAAAATCCAATATAGAATGATTATTTCTCAAGTACGAGATGAGAATCAATCGCTATTTTTGGTTTAAAGTCGATTTCTCTATGTCTTAAGCAAAGGTAACGGATAAGAAAACAACGCAGTTGCTATGGTTACTTATAAAAATTTCTCCCAAATTTTTAGCATTTTACAGAGAGAAGGCTATCCATTCTTACTTAATCAAGGCTAAATGAGCTATATTAAAACTTTCAAATGAATAAATTTTAAAGAATTTAAAAATTAAAAAAAGTACTCTCTTACTCTAGAGTAAAGTACTTTAAAATATAATTTTACTAAAAACTTTATTTAACCTTTTTTGTGGTCCCCAAGGTACTTAATTAGGATATTAAATTTAATCAAAATTGGTTAAGTCATTTTCAAGATATTTCGAAAAAACTAAAAAGTACTGTAATAAAGTACTAATGTTTGTGGGCCGATATGTACCAAAAACTAATCAGCGCTTCATTTTGTTAAAAGAATGCCATGTTTTCAATTTCATTTCAATCGGTTCAGCGGTGTGGAAAAAATCGTGGGCCAAAAAAACGATAACATACATCCATCCATACATACATACATACATACATCCGCACGCACTAAATGAAAAAATCGCACTTTTTGGCCTCTCGACGAGACCCCATGTAATTTTTGGCAAAACCGTCACGTGCTAAAATTCAACCTAATTGAATACTACAATTTGTGACTTTAATTGAGTCCATGGGTTCCGTAGTCTTTACCTGAGGACCCTTTGAAGCCACGCTTGCCCCGAGAGCGATTACAATACTTTACCCATGCTTTGCATTGGATAAAGTAAAAAAAATATTAAAACAAACCCATTTTTTTAGCTGATAAGAAGATATAAATATTAAATTGTAAGTTTGTATAATACATGGTCACCCATATCTTTTTAGCCATTTCAATCTTAAATAGAATCATTTAAAAACGCGGAAGAGAAACGGTGTTGCGCTCTATCGGTACCGTAAAAGTGGAAATTTCGTTTTGTATAGGATAGAAGAACCATGGATCATTTTAAGAAGGATGTACGTCCCTTTGCCGTAGAGTGCTATTTTCGTTGTGGTGAATTTGTGAAATGCATGCAACGGGAGGACGTATTCCACAACGTGCAATAATATCGTTGCAATGTTGCAGAATACGTCCTCGAAGTGGAATCGAAAAACGTTTTCGAAACTCGCAAACAGCGAACTCACGTTCTTCCTCCTTGAAATGATCCCTGGTTACTGAAATCCTATACAAAACGAAATTTCCACTTTTACACTACCGATAGAGCGCACCACCGTTTCTCATTTTATTTAAAATTGAAATCGTCAAAAAGATATGGGTGGCCCTATATTTAGTTTTATTGTTATAAAATTCTCTGATTAAAAAACACCCTCTCTCTATTACAATAATTGGATATAAATCCGGCCCTTTTTTTTGAGATTTTTTCCCAATATTTCAATTTGGAATCTCTTTCTCGCTAATTTGCCAATCAGGAGTGAGTGAATTGTATGTATTAAAACGAATAGACATAAAAAAAGAAAGAAAAGGGAAAAATGGAATAAATTCCACCCCTTGCTTGCCTCTGATGGTATAATTGTTATTAATATCCGACAGGGATGATGAGCCCCTTTTTGAAAAATGGGGAATTGTTGTCAAGTGGGTCGCCCCCTCTATGGTTAGTTTGAATATTAAAACAAATTAGTTTGGCGCCGGCGCGTGTGGCTTTAGACAAATGGAATTAAACCGACCCACCCCCGCACAACCCTTTCCCTTATAGCCAGCCACCCCCTCTGCGCATCGACACAACCCCATAAAACATAGCCCGGCTAATTTATTGTCTTGTTTTTGCATGGAGCCCTTCCATGTATCAGTGCAGATGTATGTGTCTGGCTGCCCAGCCACGGGGGCGGCGGCGGGGGCGGGGGCGGTATACTGCGTTTTTCAAGTGTTGCCAAGTGTGTTTTTTTTTGGGGGGCAGGAAATAAATAATTCACTACTAATCTAGAAATCGGGTCTTTGACCCAAAATGCAACACTAAAAGCCTTTTAATTCAAAACAAAAAAATAAATTATAGTTTAAAAATCTAAAAACAAAAAAAACATGCTTTTTTGTGTCAGTAATGCACTAACAAGTATAAAATAATGTAACTAAATTTTTTTTTATGTCCAATGACTAAGTCAAAATTAATGTCGAAATTAATTAAAACTACCTACGACCTTCTCAAAGAAACGCCCCACGCTACACAATATAATTATCGTAAATAACTATTAATTTAAACAAAATAATTAATTCATTATTAAAATCTAATTATTGTATAAAACATTAATTAAAAAATATTATAAATTTAATATATTTTTTTTTAATTATTATTATGATAAATAAAATAATTGACATTGTTAAAAACTTTATTTATTTACGATAATAATGGAGGGTCGGGTTAGGCTAGGGGCTAGCGTTCCAGCCTGCTAACCAGGGGACCCGGGTTCGAATACGACTCGAGGCATCCAGCTAAAATCTGACCCCGGGGGGTAGAAACAAATTTTAAAAATAATATAAGTAGTAAGTAGTATCGTAATATTGTATTGTTGTCTTGTTGTCTGCAATAGACCTGTACTTTTTCGGTGTATTAATTTCATTTATTTATTTATTTTATACTTTTAGTGCATTACTAACACAAAAGCGTGTTTTTTTTTTTTTTTTTTTAGTTTTTTTAAACTATAATTTATTTTTTTAATTTTTATAGTCTAAAAATGGATACAATTCCACGCGAACATCGCTAAACTAAAACTAATTTGACAAGAGTCTAGTATATTTTCCTAATTTTCCCCCACTTTTGTTAATTTTTGTATTTTTACCCTTTTGGGGGCCCATAGATGATGTATACAAATTTTGGTTGAGTTTAGTCTAAAAAGGGTCAAGCTATAATAATAAAAGCGTGTTCAATTTTTTTATTTTTTATTTTTATAGAGAAATGTTTGCGGAATTTAACAGAACAAAACTCACATTGATACATACATACATACATACATACAAGTGAAACTAATATAAAGGGTAATAAAAGAAGTCAAATTGTAGATAACTTCCGAAGATAAAATAAAATAACAAATCTTGAATTGTTTATCAAAAAAAGTTGTTGCTGCTGAAACCATTTAGATTATACATTTTAATGAGATAACCTTATCAAAATTTCATTAGAATCTCTGATATAGAACAATCAGTAAAAAGGGCTCGGATAGAAGGATCTCTCTTCCTTTGGAAGAATGGTAAATATTGGCTCTGACCTGTTTCACACTATTAGAGATTAATTTCTGAATTTCGGCTATTCTAAGAATGACCTTTTGATTGTTACATTTAGACCAAAACGATACTCGTTATCAGTGCTACATTTTTGCCATTCCTGAAAAAATCTGATAGGTGAAAATAAGGGCCCTTTTTCTCTAACACCATCCCATTTATAAATTATGACCAGGGAGATAGGGAGAGAGCATATGGCTAGAAGTGTCGCCTGCCTACGTCATCGCTGACTCACAGTCCGCCATCTTGTATCTTTCAAAACATTGAGATTTCCATATGGTCCTATACGAAAATATATATCATTTTACCTTCGATTTTCAAAATTATAAGGTCACCTAAATAAAATAACTAATAAAAGAACTATTTTAAATTATAGTTTTTTGATTTTTACAGATATCTAGAGAAAATTGAAATTAATCAAAGTTATTAATTATTAAAATTATTTCACATTAAAATAAGATGAATATACACAAAATAGTCATAGTATCATATACTGTATTTTATATTAAAGAAAAACGTGCTTAAATGAGAGTATTAACTCTTTGTTAAACATGTATTTCTCATTTGATAACGTTGATTGGCAATGTTTTGAACTATGCAAGATGGCGGCCGAGCTTCTTTTTCCCCCAGCTTCAGGAGACAATTTCCTCGCCTAAGTTCTAAGCATAGATAAAAGAAAAGCTTCTAAGCTTACAGGCACTCCCTATCTCCCTAATTATGACGTAATTAAAGATAAGAGTAAATAAATATTATATTTAATATTGATTTACTATGAGTTAAGGATTCTAGGTCACTTATTTCACATTAAAATTAAAAAATTAAAAGATATAAATTTTTTTTCTTTTTCAATATATGTATATTTCGGGTTATCAACCCATCTTCAGGAAGTACAGAAAGTAACTACTTAGTAACTTTCTGTACTTCCTAAAGCAGAAATATATATATTGAAAAAGGAAAAAAATATATCTTTTAATTTTTTAATTTTAATTTGAAATAAGTGACCTAGAATCCTTAACTCATAGTAAATCAATATTAAATATAATATTTATTTACTCTTATCTTTATTAAAGATGTTTCACCTTGCACCAACACCACAATCTCTACTAATTATGACGTAATTATTAAAAAATAAATAAAACAATTTTAAACTTCAAAGTAAGTTTACAAATAGGTAGATTAAATATTTTAGTTTTAAGTTACTTAGAAGAGAGAGAGCGAAGCTTGTTTGTTTTTAATTACTGTTTATTTAAATATCAAGAATTTATAAGTATTATACTAGTATAACATTGAATTATTGTAGCTAACGGGCAAGTAGGTAATTTACGTTTGTTTAAAATTGATTTTTTCAAGAACAATTTATTAAATCTCATTTTTGCAATTAAATTTTTTGAAATATAATAATATTTAATACATTATTTAAAAAAATTAAAATTTAATTAGGTAATTAAATAATAATATGATATTATTTTTTTATTTGTTTATCTCTATTGTTGTCTTGTTTACTATTAAATTATTTGTTTAGTAACAAACTAAATAGGAAATTTTCATATTAATACTAATATTTTTTGAACCGCAAATAGCGAAGGTACTACCAAAAACAAGGGATACCAATTTTTATTATTCAAATTTGAGCAGGAAGGAAAAAATTCTTTTCTATTTCGTTGTGAAAATAATAATTGCGTACTTATAATCCAATCAATTTTTCGTTAATTTGTAATAGTGAAAATGTTCTCTATTTTATTCCAATCTATCTAAAATACTTTAGAAAAATCTAGAATATTTAATTTTGATATGTTTTTATTAATCCATATTATTCCATTCCTATGCTAGGTGTTACTCGGACACAGACTCATTTGATTTTTCCCCGAGTTTAATTATTTTTATTATTTTCAAACGGGTAAATAAAAAGATACATCCGCTTCATGAATTTATTCATAACAACCCCAACCACTATTACCTATTTGCAATACAACATCACGCGATGTATAATATAATAATTCTGAATTCATTATTCAGAACAATTTTGAAGGTCAAATGGAGCGGTGGGGCGGGGCGGAGGGTGTCCTTTTTAGAAAATAAAAGTGAAAAAATTCAAGACAAAAATTGTTAAGAAGGAGGTTAAAAATTGGTTACACGATGGATAAATTAACAGATGTATGATATACAGATATAAACAGACAGAAGAATCAAGCTAAATAAAAACCTGTAAAAAATAATATATTCAGGATATATATATATATACAAAATCAACTTTATTA
>JALMQS010000099.1:78374512-78391944 GCA_024734495.1 Forficula auricularia | reverse complement strand
TGAATTTAATTAATTTAATTAAATCAAAGTTTTAAATGACTTACTTTGAAACAAAATGATTCAATAAGAGAGAGAATTTTTCAACTTAAAGCCTGAAAGATGCAACTTGGATGCTACTGAACAAAACTGGTTGTCTAAATTCAGGCGTTACTGTCAAGTGCTGCCCTCTTATGAGCGAGTTTTTTTGTTAAGAATGAATAGTTTATTTTATAGTTTTTAAGGAATTTGGTGTTGGTACTTGGTGAAACATTTTTTAAAATTATTGGATAAAAATACTTGGTAGGTTTCACATTAAGATATAAAAAAATAAAACGAATTTATTTTTTAGAGAATCTTTAATCTCGATATATATATTTCGGGTGACTAACCCATCTTCAGGAGATACAGGAAGTAACTGACCTGAATAAGTCGAAATTGAATACAAGTCAATGGTAAAATTTATTTTTTTAAGATAACAAAAGAGTAAATATTTAAAATTAGTGGAGGGAGAAAAGGTAGGAAGTCTACTTTGGATTAATTTTGAATGGCCTTTTGAGAAAAGAGGATTTCAAATTTGAATACAACTCAATGGTAAAATTTATTTTTAAGATAACAAAGGGTAAATATTTAAAATTACTGGAGGGAGAAAAGGTAGGAAGTCTATTTTGGATTAATTTTGAATGGCCTTTTGAGAAAAGAGGATTTCGAATTTGAATACAACTCAATGGTAAGATTAATTTTTAAGATAACAAAAGAGTAAATATTTAAAATTCGTGGAGGGAGAAGTCTATTTTGTTTAATTTTGAATGGTCTTCTGAGAAATGAGAATTTACACACAAAACAAATTTGCAAATATTTAAAGAATGTAATCAATGATTGTACTTTTTTTAACTTCTAATTGATTATTTAGTATATTCGTTTTATTTGAGAGAGCTAATTTTATTTCAGTTGACTCTAAAAAATCTAAACGTAAGCCCTTTCTTTCGAAATGTAACGGAACTAGGTGGCTAATAGAAGAGGTGTGTTTATTCAAATGTAGATGATTGGCGAAGGTAGAAGTTGATTCCATATTAATATCATCTGATCTGCTGGAGACTATTAATTTATTAATTATTAAGTTTATTTTAGTGTATTCTTCTTTACAGGAAGAGAGGCAAAGTTTGTGTTTGAAATAATTGAATTTTTTGATAATGAAGATATAAATTAAGTAATATAAGAATAAAGAAATTAAAATAATTTTATTATATATTCGATTATTTACATTATGTAAGCTAGATTTGGGGCTGACTACTTCACTGATTTATGCTTCGTGAATTTAATTTTAATTAGGTAGTAATTATGCCATATGAAATTTATTCCAAATTTTTCTCCTTTTTCGAGGAGGGCGGGGGGCTTATTCACATTTAGAAATGTTGAAATAAATTTTTTTATAATTTTATTTTATTATCTCTGCGAATAAGCCTGTAAAACTGGATTCAGATTTCACTAAGAATTAATGGCTAAAATTAGCCACACAATTTTGAATTGAAAAGCTGCTTGACTATTTATTCCAGATAGGATTTCTTAGTTCAAATCGTTCTGAGATTAATTTTGCTCAATGTTACGAGATTTTGATTCCGATCATATATTAATAAATTTCTATCAATTTTTGTAATTTAATTTGTTTTTTCTTACAAAATAATTAGTTCTTAAACTTTAGAACGTAAGCTATTTTTTAGTGAAAGAATGATTTCACACTATTAGGCTGAGAAAAATGTAATGGAAAAAAACGAAAACAAACTCCTCTCCCTAATGAAAGTGGTTTTAAAAATAATTCACAAATATTCAAAATTGTGAAGAAAGTATAACTAATCTTCAAAGATTATAACTGTTTTCTCAGGAGTAAAACAGAAATTCAAATAAGGTCATTAAAGAGAATTAGAGGAAATTGCCTGAAAACTTATTAAGTTTAATATAATAGTTAGTGGAACATTTAATATCTTCTATTGTTCACATATAATTTTAATTAATTATCTCATTAGTGAAAGAGAATAAGGTTGCGAAAGCAGATATGTTAAATAGTCTCAGTGATATATCAACAAAATTATAGAGCTCTTTGTAAAGAAACCATAATGGGATTACTATTTAAATTTTTTCAAATTCAAACATATTACTAAACATCTTTTAGTTAAAATTAAAATTAACGAAATAATTAATGCATTGATGGATTATAAATGTTGAAAGTTTTTGTAGGAAGGTCTAAGATGGGTTTATTTTTGAGTTCTAAGTTAAATAAGCTGACGTGTTCTGATGTGACCATCCACTTGACTTTACCACACAACCTGGCCCCCCACTCATATTTAATATTTAATAAAATTATTTATAATCATGTAGGGGAGGGTTAAGTTTGGTAAATGGCCAAGATTTTCATTTTTTGAACTTCCCCCCACCCCATTTTGGACGGTTAGTTTTTGCACTTTTAGACTTCTGGGGTCCCACTGATTATGTATACAAAATTTGGTTGAATTTGGTCAAATAGCCTAGATTTTTAATTTTTAACCGCCCTCCACCCCCTTAATTTTGGGTCGATATGCACCAAAATATAATCAGCTCTTAATCTCCATGGACCAAAACTAGGTGTGAAATTTGGTCTCGATATTCACACTAGTTTTTGAGCTAGCTCGTCCACAAAAATTTGGTAACGCACAGACTAACTAACAGACATTTTGACAAAACAATTATTATCTCGAAAAATATAATTTTTTCGATGTTAACTTATTAGAGCTTTTTTGTAGAACGAAATGCCATGGTTTCGCTCAATTTTTTTAATCAAAATAGTTCAGCCGTTTTTGAGATATTTCAAAAAAAAAGAATGAAAAAAACCACTTTTTTCATGCACGATTACAATACTTGACCATACCCTGTATGATAAAGTAAAAACGTTCTTCGTTTTTTATGTATATTATTATTATGAGTTATAATTTCATAATTGCTCAAATAAGTTAACATTCAGAAAAGTGATCACAATACTTTAATCTTATACACATAACTGTAACCAAATAGAATCTGTAATTCTAAATGAAGTAATGCAATTAATTATGTTTTCATAACATTTTATTTTGTGATTAGACTTGAATTTGGAATATAATTTGATCAAATACATATTAGATTTAGATCAACAACTCAATCTGAATCTGCTACATTCGAATTAATGATCGTACACGATTCATATCTTTATCGTTTCTGATAAGAATCTTTCTTCAGGTATGATTGATTAGTGTTTTGATTATTATTGAATTTTCTCTTATTTCTTGGAATTAATTCAGGTTATTTTTATCAAACATTAAAATAATAATAAGATTAATAAGATAGACTATATTATATTATAGACCAGGGGTGTACACCTTCGGAACACAGCTGTTAAAAAATTTCTCATCAACTAATTTTGCTGAATTTCTTTAGCAAATACTAGGGTTTTGAGGTGTAATTGGTTTGTATTACAATTTTTATGTGATTTTACTAAAAATACTTGTTTTGTTAAAATTTAATTTTTTTATTCATTTTTCATTTGAATGGGTTTTTGAAAAAATATCCACGAACTTTAACTGTTTTGCTTAGTTTTTTCAAATATATATAAGTATATTGCGGGTGTTGGAAAATTAATTTAACCATGAGGTTTTATTTTTATATATTTAAAATACTACTGAAGATACATTATTTTATTGACGGAAGTAAGGTGTTCAATTAATGCCAATACTGACTCTACATATTTTAAAAGTATTGTAATCGTGTATATAAAAAGTGTTGTTGCTTTTTGTTTGCTTCGAATTTTCGAAATATATTATATCAAAAGTGGTTGAAACTATTTTGATAGAAAAAAAAATGAGTGAATTCATGGCGTTTAGGTCTAGAAATAATCCTATGGTTAACAGTAAAAAATTTAAATTTTAAAGGAAATGAATTATTTTATCAAATTGCCTGTTAGTGGGTTAGTATGTGTGTTTCCAAATATTGTGTACGTTCTAACTAAATAACCAATCAAAGCATCAAAATAAAAGTTTATATTTGGAAATGTTATATTAAAACTAAAAGGTGATTAGATTTTGGTTGAAATCAAAGCAAAAATTAGGAGGTAAATGTTCGTAAAAAATTTGAACCCTTTGACCAAATTTCGCATAGGTAGCTGTTTCCGAAACAGAGGAAAACTCTTGTGCCATTCTGTTTCATTTTCGAGAAATCATGGTTCATTTTTTATACCATTTTAAGCCACCCTGAATAATTAAAATTTTACAGTAAATGCATTTTTAGGCCATCATGTATAATCATGAATTTATAGTAATATTATTAGAACATCATAAATAATCATTATTTTACAGTAAATGAATTCTTAGGCCATCCGGTATAATCATGAATTTATAGTAATATTATTAGACCACCTAAATAACCATTATTTTACAGTAAATGGATTTTTAGACCATCCTGTAGAATCACGGATTTATAATAATATTATTAGACCCCCTAAATATTAATTATTTTACAGTAAATTCATTTTTAGACCATCCTGTATAATCATGAATCTATAGTAATATTATTAGACCACCCTAAATAATCATTATTTTATAGTAAATAAATTATTGGACCGTCCTCTATAATGATATACTTATAGTAAATAAATTTTTGGATCACAATGTATAATCATAATTTTTTTAGAAAATAAATTTTTGGACCACCCTGTATAAGTAATTATAATTTTAATAATTTTCATTTTTATTTTTATATTTTTAGTAAATAAATTATTAGACCGCCCTGTATATTCATAATTTAATAGTAAATAAATTTTGACCCCCTAAATAATGTTAATTTTAATATGTAATTAATTAAATAAGTATAGTTGGAGCAAGAGAAATAAGTTTTAGAGCTAGAAAGTAACTACTATATGAATATTTTTTTTAGTAAATAAATTATTAGATCGCCCTGTATATTCATAATTTAATAGTAAATAAATTTTGAACGCCCGAAATAATGTTAATTTTAATATGTAATTATTTAAATATGTAGTTGGAGCAAGAGAAAGTAAGTTTTAGAAAGTAACTATACGAATATTTTTTTTTTTTTAGTAAATAAATTATTAGACCGCCCTGGATATTCATAATTTAATAGTAAATAAATTTTGACCCCCCCCCCCCCCGAAATAATGTTAATTTTAATATGTTATTATTTAAATATGTAGTTGGAGCAAGAGAAGTTAAGTTTTAGAAAACTAGAAAGTAACTATACGGATATTTCTTTTTTTTTAGTAAATAAATTATTAGACCGCCCTGTATATTCATAATTTAATAGTAAATAAATTTTGACCCCCCGAAATAATGTTAATTTTAATTTGTAATTAAATGTTGGAGCAAGAGAAAGTAATTTTTAGAAAACTAGAAAGTAACTATATGAATATTTTTTTTTAGTAAATAAATTATTAGATCTCCCTGTATATTCATAATTTTATAGTAAATAAATTTTGACCGCCCGAAATAATGTTAATTTTAATATGTAATTTATTAAATAAGTAGTTGGTGCAAGAGAAAGTAAATTTTAGAAAACTAGAAAGCAGCAATACAAATAATATTGAATAAATACCTTCATGTTGGTTGACTAGAAAAAGTAACCTCTCTGCCTGCCTGGTATTAACTGAGCCGAGAATGAAATGAAAAGAGCCCAGCCTGCGAGTATTTGATAACATTTTTTCACCAGAAAGGAATTCCCTTGAATTTCGATAAAGAGTTTTTATACGAATTTGCAAATAAACATTTCCATTCAATTTTCTATTAACAAAATGAAATTAAATATGCACCGGAAGATGGACCAAATCATTAGGGACGTAACGAGAATTTTTTTAGTGGGGAGGCTCCCCGAAAATTTATTTTTCAAAAAAAAATAAAGAAAATTCCAAATACCCATGATGGCTAAAAAACGGAAAATCGTAGAAAATTCATCCTGGGGACAAAATAATAAATTTTTCAATTACCATATACAGGGCGGGCCATAAAAATCTACCATATTTTGAAGAGATATAGAAAATGAAAAAATTTAACTAGAAAAAAACTGAATATATTTTTGAAAAGAACATAAAATACATGTTTTTTAATGTGTTTTAAACATTATAGGTATCAGACGAAAAAAAAGGGAGGGGGGGGGCAAAAATGAAAATTCTAGCCCTTTTGATCAAACTCAACCAAATTTTGTATACATATTTTGTGGGCCCCAAAAAAGGCTAGAAATGTTAAAACTAACCTTAAATCTAAGAGTTTTATCAAAAAAGTCTAAGTAAACGTTCAAGTCAATAAGATTTCCTACATAATGAAATAGGAATCAAGTTTCTAGAATCAGTAATTTTCATTTTATGAAGGAAAAACTTCGATTTTTTGCAATATGGAAAGCGATTTACCTTGTTTTAATTTTATCAACTTGGTTTTTCAATATTTTTTGCTCAAATGCTCAATTTAACAGGTTGGATGGATGGTTGGGCGAGAACAATTTGGGTTGAGCGGTCGCCACACCTCGTTCAACCCTGGGGGCTGCCCCCAATAGGAAAATTCCCTAATGGTTAACAGGTACCCTTAAATGATGAGATACATGATTTAAGTAGAATATAACAGATGTTTATTGTGGGATTAACAATAGACTCAACATACTAACAATAATACAACCGACCTGTTTAGAGAATCTTATCTAATGTAATTAATATACCTAACTATCATGCGTATATGTGTGTGCATGTGTTTGAATTAAATCTACCCTGCTATCAAACTGACTGAACATAGATCTCTTGAGTGTATCCTTTATGTGGCTTTCCAAATATAGCTATGTACATGATTTATAATATTTAGATAGGACAATAATTTATTATATACTACGATATTAAATTTATTGACTTTAACAGTATAACAGCAAATACAAGTACACATTTACAAATAAAGAAAAATTGAAAACGTTACGCTTTTCGTACATAAGTTTTAGTGATATGTGCCAAAATACTATCCACTCTCGATAATTCGAAATCCAAGGGTCTACAAGAAATATTCAAATTCTCGAGACTTCGAATTTCATGAAGTTTGAATTATCAAGAGGAAAGAAAAAAATTCGAATTATTAAGAATTGTTATTATATTTTTGAAAATATGCATGAGCTTACGCAGATTTTATATATAGCCTCAAGTGAAAAAAGTAAAAATAACGAAAACCACAAAAAGAACAAAAAAATTACATATGTATTAACATTGCAATAGATAATAACATACCTAATTAAAAAAAATTAAGAATAGTTTTTTGCTAGGAAAAATTTGAATTATAAAGAGGGAAAATTGTCGAGAGTCGACTGTATATCTATTTCCGATGCAGACAACTGATTAGATTTTGGTCGATCTAACTAACTTTTTTTTAATGAAAATGATGAGAGATGGAGTTACACCAAAAAGGTGCATCCCCCAAAGGCCTGGGTTGGCCCCTCCATCGTGAAAAGAAGAAGAAGAGGCGATTTTATGGGCTGGGTAGGGGTCGAAGTTATCTGTGGGTCTTAAACAGCTGAAGGTTATAAGTAGCGGGGAAGAAGGTGGCTGGGAGCGAGTTCCAGTCTCTGGAGGTCATAGGAATAAAATAGTTGGCGAAAGCGCTTGTTCGATTTTTATCCAATAAACTGTTCATGAATGCAGAAAAGATAATTTTTGGAATGAATTTTATTGGAATTTTAAGCTGGTGTCATAATATAGACCTAAATAAACAATTTATATATAAGATTATTATTTATTTCTAGGGCGGCTCTAGCTTAGTCTTGAAATTTTTTTCCAATTTTCTGTTTTTTTTCTCTTTATTAAAAATATTAAGATTTCAAAGAATTATTCAGGTTTAATTTATTTGATATACATACATACCAGCCTTAGGACTGTATACTCAATGATGATGACATACTCATGGACAAAATTAGCGGAGCGTGTATCTAATAAAGAAAATTTTATAAAATTTATATAAAATATGAAATTTGAGAAAAAAATCGATATTTAAGTGAGTTTTTAAAATAAATAAAAGTTAAATTAAAAATAATATTTTAACAATTTAATCAAGAAACTAAAAGATAAAATTCATCGGTTTTAATCGAATTATAGCTTTTTCTTGTTCGGCTAATTTTGTCCATGAGTTATATATATATATATATATATAATACTAATTTAATTAATCAAGACAAAATCATTTCAATAGGCGGATTAACTATTAACCCCCGGCTTGCTTGCTAATCCATAAATGAAAATTCTCTTTTCTAGAATAATCTTCTATATAATTTCCTTTAAAATAAAGCTGATCAATGAATTAATTGATTTAACGCAAATTTATTTATAAACCCTTTTTCAGATGGTTGAACATCTCATTTTAATAATTACTCTGTAATACACATTTTCTCATTAAATTATTTATCAAAGCAAGAGACGAGGACTTTAGAATTTGCTATAAACCACCAAAATATGACTCGAAAGAGAGAGAGAATGCAAACAGTTAACCGAAGAACAAAAACGAACAGAACTCCCTATATAAACACACATATCCAGGATTCTGGGGTCAAAATAGCAAAATATGAGAGAACGGATGGAATTTATGATTATGTAAAGGAATGCGTCGATCGAAATCTCGACCACCCAACATCGGTGTAATAAACATTAAATTGGAGTTAATTATTAGGCATAAATTTCAGTCCAATCACAAAGAAAAGAAAATTGTTTTTATATTGTATACATAAACATGTACGATTAGGATTTTTTTCGAGGGGCTAAATAATTGGGTAAAGTTAAGCAAATAGGCTTATGCTTTTGCTGATATCTAAACACGTACCGTACTTCCTACCAAAAACAAACTAGATAAAAGTAATAAATCTTTTATCCAGTTTAAGTTTATTGAGGTTATGAAAATGCGTTTGAAGACAAATAATATACTATATAATATATATATACCATATAAGATAAAATGAAAGTAACAACTACCTATATTAACCATTTATTTAACAAACCAGGCAATAAATTTCATGAGAAATATATAAAAGACCGGGGACAAGATTAGTCGAGCGCGTAGCATGACTGCTTCATCATCATAATCGTGATGATGATAATGGAGCGGAGGCCACCCCTTGCTCCTTTTTTGACTGTGTTACGTGCATTTATGGTACATGCCATTGGAATTGATAAGGCATAAATGGATGTAGTCGAAGTTGAGACTTTTCGATGAAAGCGCAAAGGTTATACTCCTTAAGAGTATACTCTTAATGTCAGAAGCTGGCCAATATATTTATACCAGATGCATCCCCGTCCTTCGGAACCTGGCTCCTGAGGGCAGCTAGTCAATATTTCTTCGGGAAGGAGAAGTTAATAATAAGTAAAAGTACCTATCGTGCATTCCCGCTAATAATCGGGCTCTGTCTCTGGCAACGAGTACTATCGACAGACACCATAGGCGTTTATTATTATTATTACAGTAGAATCCCGATATATCGTATCTTCAAGGGGACAATGGATAAGTACGATATATCGACATGTTCGCTATATCAAGATTATGATATATCGAGGGTAATAATTAAAAATACGATATATCGAAAGTTTTCATTTATTTTTATTTTTTTATACATATGTATATATAAAATACATACATACTAGTATGTATACATAAAAAATACTCTATTTAAATACAGTAGAATGAATTTTACATTATTTTTGGTTGTACAGTAAATTAAAACTATATAAAAATTTACAATTTTTTAAACATTACATAACGTTATACCGAGGGGATTGGTTTTATACGAATTAACGTGATATTCCCAAGACACGACTCAAATTCAATGGAAAAATACGAATTATGAGACATTTTTTCGATCTGGGAGAGGAAAAAAATACATTATACCGAGGGGTCAAAAATGCACACTTTTATATAAATTAACGAGATTTTTCCAAGGGGCCAGCACTTTCTTAGGATTTATCGGGATATACGATATATCGGGATTCTACTGTAGTATAGAAAATTTTGTTATTGAGTGTATTACATTCGATTAAATGTTCGAATTTTTATCTAGGCGTTATTTGGTCTTTTAGGCAGGACCGGTGAGAGCTTAACAAACATAGGGGTTGATTCTTACCGCCCCGCCACTTATTAAATATTCATTAAAAATATATTTTTTATACCTAAATATATTTTAACAAAGTAAATTAATCTAAACTAAAAATTAAAAATTCTGGGTATAAAAGTATAAATTTCAAAATAATTTATTTAATAAAGACCCTGGGCACAAAAGGTGGACCCAAGGCTACATACATCCGATGTCTCTCTTACGTACCTCTGCTTCTGGACTAAATGACTGTTTTTAACAAGTGGTGTTTGGCTAGTAACACTGATTTCTCAAAAATAGGGAAATACTTTGTTGTGTTCGAAAATTTTTAGAAGCCTGGGATTCAATTCATCATTTATAAAAGTTTCTTTAAAGTTTATTTATTTAATCATTTATCTCTATTTACGGATTTCTTTACTGGTTTTTTCCCTTTATTTAAAATATTCCCCCTATTGGGTAAAATATTAAAGTTTTAATTTCAAATTAGGCAAACTTATAGAATGATTATTTCTGATTAAGGTAGTTTTTTCACAAATGCAAAAATTCAAGAAGTCTTCGAAACTTGGAATACAAGTCATTAAAAGCATAATAAACACACTGTTAAAATTTGAAGACGATTTACCACACCAGACATGAAATAATTGCAATTAAAAATGAAATTTTTTACATATGGTAGATTGGGAAAGAGTGGGAAAATGATCATTATTTTATTTTATTTCATTGAAGGATTTTCACCATCTTGATGAAAAACTAATATTTGTTAGGATAATTTATTTGGAGTAACTTAAAAAAAAAATTGAAATTATTTACCTCGTAGTTTTGATAAAAAATAAAAACATATTTGGACGATTATTTTTAGTGAAGGGGATATAAGATCAATGTCTTGGAAACTATTCATTCATAAACAGGATATAGTAGTGTGATAAGTGCAGTCACGTTAAAAAACATAACCTAAAATTTTAGCACTGTTCATATGTATAGAGTGGTTACGAGGCTAAAACTGTTTGTGTGGATTGTCGCGAAAGAGTTAACTTAATTGTTTTATTGATTCGAGAAATTATGTAAATATGAAAAAAAAATTGCAAAATCTTAAATTTTTAATGAAGATTTAATTTTATGGATTGTCGCGAAAGAACTACATTAAAGAGAATAAGTAAGTGAAATTTATATATTAGTTGAATAAACCTGAAATTACCTGAAATTTATATAATTCACACTCCAGCTTATGATATTAATTGCCTTGATTAAACAGTTGAATTAAACAATTTTATACATTAAAAAAATCAACTATAAATCTATCAAAGTACTGGATTTTAGATAAATTAAGATTTTTTTCAAATAATATTTTATCGCTTGTGATTTAACTACATATGCCATGGGGGACAAAGATATTAATATAAAAAAGAGCATATTTCATGGTGTGAAGGGGAGGGGAATAAATGGTCGGGTTGATGTAAAACCAAGTGACCTCTCAACTAAAAAAAGGTAGTGAGAGCGAGACAAAAAGACCCAGAGAGAGAGAGAGAGAGAGAGAAACGTCCATTCATAAACATGGATCAATAGAGTGCAGGGATAAATTAGAATCAACGATTTCGAAAAATTACCCGAGCTTTATTCTAAAAGACAAAATAAAATAAAATGAAAAAGAGAAAGTACAATTTTGCCTTTTCATAAATATATTTGTATATATTACTTAAGCAAATATTATTCTTATCTATATAAATATTCATCTATATAAAATGTGTTTCTCTTGGATTTGGTAAAGTTTTATTTCTAAGTTAAGATAAGAGAAAATCTAAAAGATTTATTTGTGAAGTAACCAGCTTCCTATTGACTATCTTCCCGCAGGAGTCAGGTTTCGAAGGCTAAAGGTGCATCTGGTATTGATATATTGACCAGTTTCTGCCTATACGTTCAATGCCATATACTCTTAAGGAGTATGAGCGTAGTTAGGGGGGAGGGCAAGAGGGGCAGTGCCCCCCCCCCCACTTAGAAAAATCGAAACTCCATTACGAGACATCATTTATGTATTTCACATTAAATTATTTCGTTACTTCAAAAATTTGTGAATTCTACTAAAAAGTTAGTTGATCTCTAATCGGATTACCAAAATTGAAACCTTGTGATGGCTAATCAGCTGGCCGACTGGCCACCTAGGAAAAAAACTTCCTAACTACGCCACTGTTAAGTAGGATAATCTTTACACTTTTATCGAAAAGTCTCAACTGCCACTACCTCCATTTATGCCTTGTATATCAATTCCAATGGCATGTGCCGTAAATGTCTGTTCAGTCGAGCTGAAATCAATTATCCCCCTTTGCGAGAAACACGCGGTTTTAGAACACTCAGCACCACTTCGCTGTCAAATTGGATAAAAATTGAACAAGCGCTTTCGCCAACTCTTATCCCTATGACTTCTAGAGACTGGAACTCGCTCCCAGCTACCGTCTTCCCCGCAATTTATAACCTTCAGCTGTTTAAGACCCGGATCCACAGACCTTCAACCCCTACCCAACCCATAAAATCCCCTCATCTTGATCTTTTCACGACGGGGGGAGGGGGCAACCCAGGCCTTTAGGGGATGCACCTTTTTGGTAAAACTTCTTCTTTCATACAACAACTTCTTTGCAACACGGCTGGAATTTCGAAACTTGTAAAAATGTCAACAGTAGATTTTGTCTTAGGTCTGGTTGCATATAAATGGAGCTAGGCGTTGTACCCTTACTCATGTTCGAGAGTTAGCCCACGAATAAATGTCATTTGAGTTGTATGAACCAAAAAAGGTCACCCACTTTACAACAAGCCGTATCACTGTTTCTTAATCCTTTGACAAAGCGGTACTTTCAACATGCTAAGACAGTTGGCAATATCAAATAATAATTTAAATAAACACAGGAGTTTTTTAACGGGTTATATTCCTGTGTTTAATATGTTTCACTATAAACACAACACCGCTTTCCCTAAATGTTTATAATTTAAATAAAGGCAATTAGTAATTAAAGAAACCAAGGCAGTCTAAATTTATGCTCAGTTTTATTTAAATCTGAGTAAAATTTCTAAGGTGTCTTCTTTAAGCTTTCTTTTTGGTCACACCTTTGTAAATAAGAAGAAAGCTTGAAGAAAGCAGCATCAACTGTAGAAACGTTGCTGAGATCTAAATAAAAATAAGCACATATAGGAATAATTAAATTAATGAAGGGGAAAGGTTAAAGAAGATATCATGAAGTGCTGAGGCATTTAAATCAGATATTCGATTAAATTAATAACAAAGAAGACAATTTGAAAGCGACATCATTGATTGTGGAAGAATTGCTGAAATTTAAATACTTATAATTACACTGCTCGACAAAAATTAAACAAAAATTTCCCCCGTAAACTTAACAATGGATTCCAGTAGAGTTTTATAAGCTGATTATGATGCAATTTCTCGAATTTTTACAACACGTCACAGTTTCGAGATATTATCGGTCAAAACGACGAAAAGGCCATTTTAACATATTTTTGAGTCCCATTAAATATTAAACAGCAATATTTGTAATCAAAATATTTAATTCGTGTAATAGAAAACAGCTTCCTCTTTAATCTACAAATTACCACTTGGTTTGAGCTCAATTAGAACTCGAGTTATAACTAAAAAAACTAAAACTACGTGATTATATAGGATAATAAACATAGATAAAAACATAGAGTTTTAGTTTTTTAGTTATAACTTGAGTTCTAATCAAGCTAAAAACAAGTGGTAATTTGAAAATCAAAGAAGAAGCTGTTTTCTATTACGTCAACTAAATATTTTGATTTCAAATATTGGTGTTTAATATCTAATGAGACTTGAAAATAGTGTCAAAATGGCCTTTTTCGTCGTTTTGACCGATAATATCTCGAAACTGTGACGTCCTGTAAAAAATCGAGAAATTGCATGATAATCAGCGTAGAAAAGTCTACTGGAATCCATTGTTAGGTTTAAAGGTCAGATTTTTGTCGATCAGTGTTATTAGAAATATATTTTGCCTTGTTATTTGTTTCATTATTTTATTAAAAAACAATCATTAATAGATAAATCACTTTTTGATTTACAATATATTAATTTATAAATCATGTTTATTAGAAAATCAAACAGAAATATGTTATGTGATTTGTATTTATATTTACTTTAATATAATTTTTTAAATATCAAAGCTGTATATATTTTGACGTTTATTAAAATAAATAGATATCGTAATAATTTTAGAAGCTCATTTGTTCATCCATCAATAACTAGGCTTCAGGGCAATTAACAATTTGTAGAGAGTAGGGCTAATTGCGAACGCAGACAGTGCCTTTTCAGCTATAGCTATAGCTATAGTATAGTTCCTGCTATCTGTCCCTATCTAATTACACCAGGCTGTCGTAATTAACCAATGCTGCGTCTGGATTTATTCCCGGAGATTATGTGTGAAATAATATATATTTTGAATGATTTTATATTTTTGTTTTATTTCCGTTGGATTTGTAAATGTGTAGCAAAAGATTAATAATTAATTTTAGGGAACGAAGAAAGTTTATTTTTATTACAAACAAAGCGATCAGCCGGGGCTCGAACCTGGATCTTTGCATGTGATGCGTACAAAGCTTACTTGATGTATTGTTAATCGTTCTATTGTTTATATTTATATTTATGTTTGTTGATATTATTGCACAAATGTTTTTAATGAGATTACGAGTTCTTCTTAATTAAAATGACCGTAATATTGCTCGGAACAATGAAAGGATAAAGACCTAGTGTGGACCACTGGCGAAGAGGAATAAGAAAAGGATTTTTCGAATATGAAATAACGAGGAGGAGATGATTAAAGATCAAGGATGATATAAAAAAGGTAGCATGGTATAATGGATTTAGTAGAGAGGTGAATAAATTAAAAATAATTTTGAAGAAATAATAAAAAAATTAAAGGAGATTTGGAAGAGGAAAGAAACAAGAGGATAGAGTTGGGAAGAAATAATAAAAGGAAGGAAAATTGAAAAGGGATGCGATTTCGAGATTAATAGGAATATTCAGCAGACGTGGGAAAATTCCTTCCGCGTGTTTAGAGCTCTCCCAGAGGAAGATCCGAAGTGGGAAAAGGTCGAGAATTTATTAAATATAAAGTACCGGAATATGTTTGGCTCATGGTGGTTTCGGATCAGTTGTTAGAGCAAGGCCAAGACATGGTGGCGGGTGGTCAATCAATTTCAGCGTTGGTTGGAAAGATTTTAAAATGAAATTTCTCCGAGAATACGATAGTTTAATCGTAGTCTCAAAGTTAAAGGTTATGTTTTGCAAGGAGGAGAAACAGAGAAAGACGAACCTATAAGGTTATTTAGCTGAGAATAAGATGGCTTTATATAAGAGAGTTTTTCCGGGACGAAGATGCTGGTTCAATCTCGAAGTTTTAGTGTGGAGATGATTATCGACGTGTTAGATCGTCCATTAGGGAATGAAATTCACTGATATTGAAGGGTTTACGCAGACGGTAGAAGAAATGAAAGGGATTGAAGATATGATAAAGAAGAAAATAGAAGCGATTTAAAGGATATGGATAAAGAAGAGAAGACAAAGTCCCACCAGGATAGAAGTTGCATTCAGGATAGACGTTTTTGTGGATTCTGTAGGCGGGAAGGACATGGGGAAGACACTTGCTTCAAGAAGGAAACGAGTGGAGGGGCAAGGAAAGCGGTTCCTTTCAAAAAGCAGTAGGATTCCCAAGAAAGTAGGAATAGAAAGTGAGATCGCCAGTCATATTATTTGTTGTGTGAATAAATTTTTCGGAAATCATTAGGCCATCAATGAAAATTACAAATAGAGGAAAGTGCAGAAGGGCATTAACTAATGAAGATGATTTAATTCCGTACTGGTTGAAGGTTGCCATGCCAGAAGTCAAGGAGGATGAGTTGAATATAATGGAAGAGGAGAAACTGGATGCTGGTCAGATGAAATTAAATCAAAATAAGGAAGAGTTACTTCATCAAATAAACGTTATTTAGAAGAATCGATGGGTGGAGCAAAATTATTGAAATGGTCAAGAAAGGGGAAGGTTAGTTAAATATCATTCGGTTATTTTAAACTCTAGAAGAAAGAAGAATGATCCTGTGGGAAGCTGCGTCCGCGTTCTAAGGAGGGGAGAATTGATGCGTACAAGTTTTCATTTGATGTATTGTTAATCGTTCTATTGTTTATATTTATATTTATGTTTGTTGATATTATTGAAAATAAATGTTTTTAATGAGATTACGATTACTGCAATGCTTTGTCATAAGAGTTTTAACTCCTATATCCACTAAGCTACTGATCCCGAACCCAAACTAATACCTCTTTGTCTATATGAATTATGGAATTTCTTTTTAATCCTCTCCTCGTTCATTTTTCGCAGCCTAAGCCTTGATTCATTAATTAAACAATTAAATATTCCAGCGCCTCCCAATCGATCGCAGACCCCAAAGATCGAAAATAATTTTTCTCTTCACCTGGGGCGCGACCACAACGAGGCCGTGTAAAGACAATTAATAACAAATTTAAATTTAGGGAACGAAGAAAAGTTTATTTTTATTACAGACAAAAGGATCAGCCGGGGCTCGAACCCGGGATCTTTGCATGTGTACTGCAATGCTTTGTCATAAGAGTTTTAACTCCTATATCCACTAAGCTACTGATCCCTGAACCCAAACTAATACCTTTTGTCTATATGAATTATGGAATTTCTTTTTAATCCTCTCCTCGTTCATTTTTCGCAGCCTAAGCCTTGATTCATTAATTAAACAATTAAATATTCCAGCGCCTCCCAATCGATCGCAGACCCCAAAGATCGAAAATAATTTTCTCTTCACCTGGGGCGCGACCACAACGAGGCCGTGTAAAGACAATTAATAACAAATTTAAATTTAGGGAACGAAGAAAAGTTTATTTTTATTACAGACAAAAGGATCAGCCGGGGCTCGAACCCGGGATCTTTTGCATGTGTACTGCAATGCTTTGTCATAAGAGTTTTTAACTCTCTATATCCACTAAGCTACTGATCCCTGAACCCAAACTAATACTTTCTGTCTATATGAATTATGGAATTTCTTTTTAATCCTCTCCTCGTTCATTTTTCGCAGCCTAAGCCTTGATTCATTAATTAAACAATTAAATATTCCAGCGCCTCCCGCCTAATAATTAATTTTTTATATGGTTAGTTCATGGGAACTTGGACTGTGAAATAATTAGATGTTAAGTTTTTAAAAGTTGCAAAGTTTCGTCGTTTATTTTTCCACTTCTTCAGGCATTCTACAAAACAATCACAACAATTACAAATACATGAAATGATCAAACAAATTTTCATACCAAATTTACT
>JALMQS010000099.1:78331117-78374412 GCA_024734495.1 Forficula auricularia | reverse complement strand
GTTTCCCATATGTCCCTTCATTTTGTATCGCTTTCCTTGACGGGCGCGGAGGTTGCTGCACGTGGAGAACCCTTTTATTGGAAACTCACGAAATATCCCACGTCCAATTTTCTTACCATCGAAATAATGTGCCGTTTTATATTTATACTAAAATTTTAAAATAATAATGTAATAATATTTTTCTAACGCCGCGGGTGTCAAATGTGTACCAAAGTGAATATAGCTTTATTTATTTTTATGTAAATAAGAAAAAAATCATCTTTAAACAAATGGCGGCCTTCATTTCTTCATAGTACTAACGGTAATTTTATGTTTAATCCATCAATTAAATAATATTGAGGAACTCTAGTACCAGTATGATTGTTGTTCTTCTTTGACGCTCACGCATGACTCCTAAGATTTTGAAGAAATCACAAACCGGAACGAGCTCAAAAAAAATTGAAAAATCAAAAAGAGAGCCGATCTCATTTTGATTGTTGAGAAAATTTTTTACTAAATCGAAATTTTAAAGGGAACAAAAGGGTGTGGCTTTTGATTCTGCGCTCCCTTTAATGGCGGCGCCCCTTCAAAATTGGTTCCTCTTGTTTCGAAAACTAAGTGAATAAGGAAAGTGTAGTAAAGCATCCATCAGGCACAACACGTTCCTTGAATCGGTTCTAATCGGTGAATAGTATTAATTTATTAGTAATATGAGTTACAGTATTTCATTAGCATGACTCAGGGGTTGTCTTGTTAATCCACCCCCTGTCAATTAATTTCTAATCTCTTGAAAAGTAATGAAGAAAGAGAGGGATGTGAAAATCCATTATGAAAAGTGAACTCTGATTCTCCCCTTGAAATCTACTTGAGGAATAGAGCAATTCATACAAACCATAGGGTGCAAACGCAATACGATTGAAAAGGAATTGAAATCTTTAGCGCCGAAAATCTGCCGCTGCTCTTAGTTTGTATTTGCGAATACATCCATCATTCATTCTCGTCTAACTTCGAAGAAATAGAAACACCCAAACTTAGAGCTGCGTTTTCTTCAAAGAGATTGATGTACTAGAGATTTGGAAAAAAAAATTGGTACTCTTTGTCCAAAAATAATCTATAAGAAAAACCAAACAGCGCGTTTTCTGCTTGATAAATACACACATATAAATATATAAATGTTCCCATAATTATGAAAGTGGACTAAGTCAAAAAAATTAAAAAATTAGTTTTTTTCATATTTTATGTTCCGTCCATTTAAAAAGTACAGTAATAAGATGTCGGTTTTGAAAAATCGTATAAAATTGAACCGATAAGTGGATGTCTATTTGTCTCATTATACAGAATTCGATTCTTGTTTATTTTATAAAACTTTAAATATCTCGAAATTAACAATCACTGACTTAGACCACTTTCATAATTATGGGCACAAATAATAACAAACATATATATATATATATATATATATATATGTTCAGTGAGGCTTTGTATATATATTCACATATACATTTCCCATAATTGGCGACCGGCATTTTAGGGATAGGCTGAAGATAAAATTTTGAAAAGAAAATTCTGTGTAATTTTTTCCTTTGATAATTAGATATTAATTAGTTCAGATAACCAATGGGAAGCACAAGACGCAAGAAACATTAAATAGTGGGAGCTACTCTAATAATCTTCTATTATAACACGTATGGAAATAAATAGATTTTCGAAATATGTTTTTTATATATTTTTGAAAATATATTCAAAAATACAAATCTTGTGTTAAATATATATAAAATTAAAGCTAGAGCGACATATAAAAATAATTTTACTTTACATTATATAGAAAACATAAACTTTATATAAATTTAACACAAAAATCTTTATATTTTTAATATATTTTCAAAATATACTTAAAAAAATATTTGAAAATCCATTTATTTATATTGAGCACTTATGTTGTTCAATCGCGAGCCACCCAATTTAAGACCCACAAAATAGTTTATGTCAACCTATTAAAAATTTGAAAACTTAAATTAATATTTTAAATCCACCAATGTTCAGGCTGCAATCAAGAAGCATCTAGGGACAGCAGATATTCGCCGAAGGCGTATCTGCCAGTTGAAAATAATATATTGTATGGCGGCCCCATTTCTTCAAGTGCTACCTGATCTTGTTTGACAGGAACAATAATGGAGACCATCCTTCCATATTGTTCACTGAGGTGGTTTCCGCCGCCTTCCCCTCCGACTGAGGAGCCTTATCGACAAGAGATGAGAAAATTTTCCGGATTCAAAGCGAGATCGATCCATAAATCCGACTTAATCTCGAATCAGCTCCAGCTACTACGCTTGTAATAGATGTTTATTTTCAACCGATTATCTTAATAATAAGAATTGGTTAATTAAAGGTACACGGAAAGAAGAAATAATATATATATGTTTCATTTTAGTAACTTCCAACAGAGCCGCACGCCACCCAAATGAGCGGCCATTTAGAGACAATCAGATTAGATGATCTACTTCCACTTGAGAAAAGCTTCGTCGAAGGCTTTTCTTTATCCCGATATATTAATATAATAATTCCTTATACAGAACATAAAGTTTCGAATTGCACCATTTACTATGAGTTTGTTATTCATGCAGTTTTCATTCATAATCGAAATTTTTTAAATTACATCTTATTACAAGTATGAAATTCAACTATTTACATACAGTGGCGCAACCACAGGGGGGAAGACGAAGGGCTGGAAGCCCCTCCAGGCGACGCATCAACAAATGGCGGAACAAAAGAGACGCAGGAAATTTGCAATTTTAACGGAATCAATATTACTGAATGCACGTGCAGGTCCAGACGCTGAAAATTAACACATATCAAACAGAGTCTCACTCTGTCGCCCGGACGCTCGAGTGATTCTCCTCAAGCTCAAACAATCGCATCGCAGTCAGAATGCAGGCCTGCCCGCCTTCCACCAGCATGTTCAAAAACTTTCTGGCTTTTTTTAGCAAAATGCATAGAAAAACAAGAAAGTTTTGAACACGTACTGTGGAGAAGAAGGAAACATTTTATTGTTTCATTCATCTGACCCTTTGAACCCCTGAAGAAGGAGGAAGAATCCTCCGAAACGTCGGTTTGTGAAGGAGTGAAGGAAGAATTCAATAAATTACACCTATTTGATATGTGTTAATTTTCGTTTCCTCCCTGCCACCTGGCTGCCTTCCATTACATTCAATTAAAATTTCTACCAGTCCTTCTCTCTCCAGAGAAAATTTCGTTGCAAAAAAATTTAATCAATATTTTGACTATAAATTAAGACAAAAAATGATTCTATTTCCATTAAATGTTGAAGAAGTGAGACTATTTCTTCAGATCGATTTTGTCTAGAATAACTATTTGTTAAGACACTGGAGTCTTTAATAAAACGATTGATAATACTAAAATTAAAATCCATTAATAAATGCGTTTCTCTCCATCCATTTGAAACATAATATTAAATTTAATTATTTAATTATTAAACTGTCAAAACATTATTTTTGGCATTTTAAGAAAATGTTTATTATATATATTATATATCAGTATGGCGTAGGGGTCCATGGATGCTGTGGATGCGGCGCATTCCTAAAATTTCAAACATTTAGAGTATTTTCATAAATATATAAGGTCGACTTCAAAATTTCAGTAGAATCTTTAAATTTTCAAATATTGCTATAAAAAAAACATTTTTTTTTTTTTTATTTTGGAAAGTATATTAATTCTCGAAATGAAATAAAATTGTTACATAGTTTCAAGGGGCAATTAAAATGTATTATTTTTCTGAAAAGGGTGCGTATAGAAGTCCAGACGAGTTTTAGTCGAATAAATTTTTTTCTCGATGAGGAACTATTAAAATAGAAATAATCAAAAAAGGAATAAATAAAGATAACTCGAGAATATTTGAACTATTTTATCAATTTCTAAGAACTCTCAATATATAATATCGGAAATAACTAAGAGTGTTATAGACAAGTCATACCTTCCTTATAGCAATAGAAGGCAAGGCTTTGGAATGCACTTCCATCCCATGCAATCCGGACTCTTGACCCTCTCAGGTCTTCGTTCTTTATGGATCCCAAAAACTGATCTTACTCTTATTTCCTTTGTCTTCTAATCTTTCTCCACTTTTTTTCTCTCTTCTTCCCCTTCAAAATATGTGTATTGGTAAACTCTTTTGCCAACTTTATAAAATATTGTAACTAAGAATTGTTGTATAAACAATTAGATGGGACCTAAGTTCCTATGTTTGTATACATTGTGAAATAAATAAATAAATAAGGTAAATGGCCGGAAAATAGGCTATGTACTCGGGTTCGATTCCTTACGGGGCAAACTCTTCTGACATACAAAAATAGATATCAACTACGATCGATATATTTACCTTATTTCTTTTCTTAGTTTTTAAATTTAATAAATGAGGTGTAGAACGTTTCTATGAGAGGGTTTAAAAATTTTTGAAAAAATTCAATCTATTTTTCATAAAACACGCAAAGGTTAGGATTAATTCAATTAAATAATTTGAAAGTGAAAACTATTTATTTATTGCCTTTTTGGTTTATATTTACAGTTTTATTTGTAAAGTTTTACAATATTTGGTTTGGGCGCTTACGATCGGAATCCAGCCTTTTCTATAGGGCAGCGGCATGGCCCCCACATGAAATTTCAGGACCGGGCCCCAAAATATGAAGCCAGCCCCGTATTATGGAATAAGTATGTGATTTTTATGAAATGGAAAAAATTGGTCACCCTAGGTTTTATTTTGTTATTTCGCCAATCTCTGTGGCATTGTGCTTGTGCGTTGTTATTTTAATGGAAAAAAGTAGAAATTGTACCGGATAAAAAGGTCCTACAAAAATAAAACTAATCTATCAATCACATACATTTTTACTTTTCACTAATGATATCTAGATGGTAAACGCTTTAAACCTATAAATGAAAGTCGAAAACAATTCTTCAATCAAACTTTACTATTACATTAGCGCACACATAAAGTTTAAATTTCTACTTTATTAATTGGAGTGCTATTAGATCACATGGTCACAGTAGTGGTGTGTCTCAAAAGAGTTAACTCGATTTGCATTAAAAAGACCCTGCACTAAACCGCACAACTTTACCATGTTTTTATTAACTCAGTCTTTCTTGTCGGTCTGTTCGATAGGCAATTTGCAATCGATTTCCAACAACTTCCCGATGAGCTCGTGAGACTTGACGACTTTTAGAATATAGGCTCAGAACCGGATGAGAATGCAACATGAATTTTGTTCTCTCTGTTTATCATGGTTTGTTTGTTTGTCCGCTCCTGCGCTACAAATTTTGAAATCGATTCAACGCAGCTTCGACTCCTCCTTCAGATAGCTTACAGTCTCAATCCCGATTGCCGTACACAGAATTCCGGCATGCCCCACAGGCGTCTCCGCATTATCGGACAATAATATTTTCGCGCAAAGTCTTCGAAATTTTAAATATACCGAGTCAGGTGCATTTTATCCCTGACATCAGTCTCTATAACTCGAAAACAGTGGCATCATATGGGAAGAAGGCACAACAGCTCAGAGTTTGTTTCCATAATAGAAGGGAAACCAAACCACAGCTATTTTTTGTCGACCTAGAACAAGCTTTCCGTTAGCGGTATTTCCAATGTCGAGTTCTGTTTTTTAAATGTGAACTCTATATTTTTCTATACGTTCGTTCAATTAATCTACAAAAAAAAAAAAAAACTCGAACAACTGTCATAAAAGAACTATTTTTTTATGTACGACATCAAATAAAACAAAAATGTACATGAACCACCCAGATCTGCAAAAAAATCTGCATAATTATTTTTAACAACTATTTAACTTGATCCATCAAAATAATCAATGATTAAATAAATAATCCATTAAATCTAAAAGTCACAACAATGAAAATAAGAGTTCTCGAGTGACGTATTTAAATTTCATTATACACAGATTCAAGAGATCAATTTCTGACTTCAATACATCTTTAGTTGAAATTCTTGAAGGGTTTGAAAAAGTCTATTTCTCGTGTCAATCGCAGCAGATAGCTAAATTGTATTAGCCAATAACAACGAAATGGAGACATTTATTGTTGACATGACGAAACCGGAAATGGTCTCGAACTTATGCCAAGGCGAGTGTGGAAGAAGAGTTATGGGGCTGCCAGTGAAATGAATGCCGAGCGTTTTCCTGATAGGAATACACCCTCACAAGCTTCATTTTATTATGTTGTAAAATCTGCTTTAAAAAAAAAAACAGGAAATTTAAAGGCTATGAAGAAACTGGAACAGGCCAAAATAAGGGAATTGGAACTGGAATTCACCCAGACTTACAATACACTTTGGAATGTCTCAGAACAGTGTCGGAAAAAAATCTTCCGACAAACCATATTTTATTCAACTATTAATTCATTTAATCAATATTATCTGATAAATTTAAGTCAAACAACTTCGTTAAAAATTAATTATTAAGATTTTTTTTGAGATCTAATTGATTCATAATTTTTGTTTATTTGATGTCGTATAAAAAATAGTTCCCATGAAAGTTGTTCAGTTTTTTTGTAGATTAAGCAGACGTATAGAAAAATATAGGGTTCCATTTAAAAAACAGAACTTTACATTGAAATACCCTTGAAAGCTTGTTCTGGGTCGACAAACAATAGCGTGGTTTAGTTTCACCCTTGATATTTTTTTTATTATTACTTATTTATTTACAATCAGCTTTAATAAAATTACATATAGCTTTAAGTAAAATTGATTACATAGAAATGGACTTGAAGGGACGGTCATCCAGATGACTTCCCTAATTGAATTTATTTTTCCAGTTAAAAGTTAACATTCGATCTTCTAAATCCAGTACATGAAATTTCTTTCTTATTCTGATTGTTTCACTGTTGTCCAGTAGAACGATGGCAGATATATTTGTGTGATTTTCTTTTGTGTTTAATGAATTGATTGCTTATGACCTCTCTAACTGATAGTACATCAAGATCAATGTGTAGTCTTTCATTTATAATATACCAGGGGGCATTTGATATGCCTCTAAGAATTTTCGATTGGGCTCTTTGAATTTTACTCAAATTAGATTCACTGGCTATGCTCCAGATTTGACAACCATATAACCATATTGGCTTGAGTATTGACTTGTAAAGTAAAACTTTTGTTTTTAAAGCAAGCTGTGAATTTTTTCCTAACAGCCAATACATTTTTTTATATTTAATATTAAGTTCGTTTCTTTTTTTCCTTATATGAATTTTCCATGTAAGTCTTGAGTCGAGGTGCAATCCAAGATACTTTGCCGAGTTAATATATAGAATGATTTTGGAGTTTAGGAAGACGGTTGGACATGTTATTTTTTTATTAGTGAAGGTGATATGAGTAGATTTTGTTTCGTTAAAATGGATCCTCCATCTATGAAACCAGTTTTGAATGGTGTCGAGTCGTTCTTGCAGTTCATTAGAAGCTGTGCCTGGATCTGTTGTTGAGAGAATGGCGGTATCATCGGCGTAAGTGGCAATACATGTATCTTCAGTAGTTGGAATATCCGCGGTGTACAGAGAATATAGGAATGGTCCGAATATGCTACCTTGGGGAACCCCTGACCGTATGGCATAGATATGGGAGAAATCGCCGTCTACTTTGACTTGGAAGTAACGGTCCTTAAGGTAAGATGTTAATAACCAATAGTAATGATCAGAGAAACATGTTTTGATTTTATAAAGTAATCCCTGATGTCATACCTTATCGAATGCTTTTTCAACGTCTAGAAAAACACCCGTGGATATTTTCTTTTCTTCAAGAGTTTTTTCAATAACGTTGACAATTCTATGGGTCTGCTCCGACGTTGAATGTTGTTGGCGGTATCCACATTGATGATAGGGTATTAATTCATCTAAGTCAACTTCACTTTTAAGTCTATTGAGAAGAAGTTTTTTCGAGTATTTTTGATGTTTGAGGGAGCAGACTGATCGGTCGATATTATGAAGGTTGATTTTCGGGTTTTCAGGTTTCAAAATCATAATAATTTGAGCGAATTTCCATTGGGTTGGGAAATGACATGTTCTTATTATAGCATTGTAAAGTTCAGTGAGGAAAGTTAGTCCTTTTTTGGGTAACTTTTTTAATGTTTCGACAGTATTCAGGTCATATCAGGAGACTTTATTTTACGCTCATTTTTTATAATTTGTTTTATTTCTTTTACAGAAAATAGTTTAATAGGAAAAGATAGTTGTAGTGGGGAGCATAGGAATTCTTCTATTTCTGCATTTACTAGCTTTGGACATGTTTGGGGAAAGGGGTTAAAGACATTAGTTAGATGTTGAGCAAATACTTCCGCTTTTTCTGAACTGGTCCTGGCCCATGTGTTAAAGCTGGTTTTTAATGGTGATATAAATGTTTTGGGACTTTTGAAATGTTTTGTTGCCTTCCATACAGAGTATTCATTATTATCTTGTGGAGATAATTTTGCAGGGTTTCATTTTTGTTTTTAGTTATCATATTTTTAAGTTCTTTTGAGGCCTTATTAAAAGCTAATTTATCTAACTGGTATAAAGTTCTTTGCCAAGTTTTTCTGATCCTTCGCTTTTCTTTTAGTTTTTCTCTGATCTCTATTGGATAATTTATTTGTTTTTTTTGATCGTTCATTTCCGGAGTTGCGAGCCAGGCTGATTCTTGAGTGATTTTGTTAAAGTGTTCTATAGCTTCCTCAACTTCATCCTCTGTTTTCAAAGACATATTCAGATTTAGATTACCCCCTTGATATAAATAAACTTTTATTTGAAACTTTTTCCATATAATGCACTGTTTTTGAATTATAAGACTGTCTCAAGATAAAAAAAAACTCACCCGGTATATAAGGAGCAGTGACGGATGGTGACTTGTCAATCAGGGGATGCTGTCCAAAATTTTTTTGAAATTTTATTTTAATCTTCGCTTTTTTTTGCAAATTTCATCGAATAGAGCATAGTTTTCTTTATTTTTCAAATTTAACATTAGATTTTTTAAAAATATATTTTAGGACCTCCCCCCAAACGGATACTGGAGTTGGAAATCGACTATCTTCTACAATGAAACAGCCTGTCCTATAAGAAAATCATAAATTTATTCTAATTCTATTGCTATAAGCAAGCTATGACATGTCTATAGTTATATATTGAGAGTTCTTAGAAATGGATTAGATCAAAGATTCTCAAATCATCTTTATTTGTTCCTTTTTTTATTCTTACTATTTTAATACTTCCTCAGCGATAACAATTTTTATTCGACTAAAACTTGTTTGGACTTGTCTTTGACCTGCTTGACCTGGAAGATTTACGAGGCAGGCACTTCAAACCTTCTATCCGCACCCTTTTCGGAAAATCATTCGAATTAATTTCCCCTTGAATCTATGCAACCATTTTATTTCATTTAGAGAACCAATATATAATACTTTTCGAAACAAAAACTATTTTATATAGAAATAACGGATAATAATTTGAAAATTTAAAGATCCTCCTGAATTTATGAAAATATTCTAAATGTTTGAAATTTTAGGGTTGCGCCCCATCCATAGCATCCATTGACCGCACGCCACTGATAAGGAGTTTTAATTCAATTTTTTATTTACTTTTCGTAATTTGAAATGTATGAATCATGGAGTAAGTTACGACGTTTTTATTAATTTGCTTTCTTGTCTGTCTTTTTGGTACAAATTTTGAAATCTATTTTAAACTAATTTTCATTTCATGGTTGGGGTTGGTTGGTTTTATGTCGTATTAAACAATAATATTTACAGTTAACAAATAATTTTCAAAGTTTTTTTAGCATACCCCTTTTAAAAAATCTCACCCCCTTGTGGGGGCCATGGGCATCTCCCAATAATTTCCATGTGGCTCTTTGCCTCGCTAACCTCATCCGGTCCATACCAGATGACCGTGCGATGTCGTCCGACCATCTTTTATGTTGTCTTCCTCTATTCTTCTTCAAAGTGAAAAATATTAGAATATTTTAATTAATTTTCTAATTTCATTGTTAGTGTTTCAACTCGGAAGAAATCTCTTGATTGATATTTAAATATTATCAATTGTTGTCCATAGACAGGACCTTTATCTGAACTGCCGCAATGAGGTCTTTAGTATTCTATAAAGACAAAGTTTCCTCTGCTTGATATAAATAAATATGCCCATATATATTGTAATGCCAGTCGAATAGTTTCGAAGAATCTGTCTTCATTTTCAGTCTAATAATTCAAAAATTATACATGTATCTATATAAATAAAAATGAACTGTTACGTTTAATTGATACGTTGAAGGATCTTCGAAAGTTCTTCACCGATTTCTTTGAAATTTTCACACAACATTCCATTCAAATACACGAGTGTTTTTATATATAGTGTTTTTATAGATATCACACCTGTGGCATGTAAAAAATATTTTTTTCGAGGAAACAACGCCAGCGCCTTTCTGTGGGGTAAAAGCAAACAAACAAGATGGTCGATAATAGCTTTTTGGAAATCTTTCAACTGTCAATATTATTTTTGGTTAAGGGAACAATTTTGACTAGTAATATATAATTCATTTACTGTTTTAATACCTATTCTATAATTATACGTCCAGTGGTTTAGGCGTGAAGCATAAGAGTTAGTCACAGCAACGCCAAAGGCCCGGGCGTCAGCTAGTATTTACTAAAGATTTAAGTCAAAATTCAATATACATAGTTGTTCACATCTACGTACACTAAATTTTATATAATTATGAAGAATTTAAAAGCCAGATCAAAAATCATTTTAAATACCAGTTTAATTTGACTCCCTTCTGAAATTAAATAAAACATATTTACATAAATGAAGTTCTGACATGAAATAAGACCTAGTTCTTTGATATAGCCTTTAAATTCTTCGTAATATGAAGTTAACATTTTGACGAAAACATTCTCGAGCTTGGTTAGAATTTTCAAAAACACTATCTTTTTTTTTTTTTAAATTCAAACCCTCTTTGCTTTTATAATTCATGTATTTAAGTATATTAGATTAAAATAAGGCAAAGCATCCGAGGCGAAAGTCATTAATGAACAAACTCTTTTCAATTAAAATTTATATTAATGTTTATATTTAACTAAACACAAGGTGTGTAGCCAAGTTCGAAAAAGAACGGCCGATGCACCATATGTATATTTACACGAACAATTTCGAGCTACTTTCGAACCCCCTCCCCCCATAACTCAAAAACTATTTTACCTTCTTCTTCGAGTGCCATACCCGAAACGGGTGTCGGCGCCTCTCCACATATACCTGTGCTAAGTGTGTTTAGTTGTTTTACACAGATATATGGGACCTACTTTTTAACGCCGGTTCCGAACGGCTAATTTGGAGAGGTCACTTGGCAATTATACTCTTGATAGGTTGCTATTACTTTCCAAGAGGAGGCGACGAAAAATCAAAAAATCGAAACTTTTCCTTCTTCAGTACCTAAAATGAAGGGGTGAAATTTATTAAAGGCTTAATTAAGATATAGTGGAATTACACTCAACTTAGAATGCTAAAACTTGGCATACTGGTAAAGCTTGGCACATTAATAAAGGAGGAAATTGAAAAACTGTAACGTTCCCTTCAGGGCGCGAATTGAAGGGGAGAAATTTATGGGCTTAATTAACATATAGCGGAAATTCAATAGCCATAGAATGCTGAAATTTGGCATACTGTTAGACCCATTAATAAAGGGTGAAATCGAAAAAATGAAGCCTTCCCTTCTTCAGGACATAAAATATAATGGTGAAATTTAACTGTTATGTATTTATTTAGATAAATAAAAGGATATTACATTTAAAAAATTAATGAGATCCTACCAAAAACATAAAAATGTTAAAAAAGGGCCAATTTCGGTACAAACGACGTTCGAGGTTGTCGGAGTCGCTGACAAAAGAGTTGAAGTCTAAATAGGTACCAAGTCCCATATCAGTTCATTAAATCATAGCTATAGGAATGTATAACGTTCTTCAATTGATTTAAAAGAAAATTTGTTTCGTTCTTAGATAGTGAATTTATAACTTGGCAAGTTTTATATCCAACATTCAATTGTTTGTATTTTTCTAAGATTCTTCCAAAACATAAGTGACTTGTAGAATTTATTTTTTTTAAATTAAAGGGTTTGTTCAGTCACACAAAATAAATATATAGAGTAATTTTAGACAATTAACATTATTTATTAGATTTACTAAACAGTTTCGGTCACCCCTGATAGACTATCTTCAGTAGTAAATTTCCTTCAAGTTTTGGAATTTGTTAACTTGTATTTATAACTCATTCTCAATTCATTAATATGGATACTTGAACAATTTTCAATAGATAAAATAATTTATAAACAATTTGTCAGTGAATTTAGAATCTGACTTGACCAGTTGAGGATCAGACATTGCAACATGTTTAATGATATATCGATCAATTTTTAATTTTCTCATTAATATATCAAAGAATAATTGATAAGAATTATTTTGACCGCGCTGATTTGAAAAAAAGATATTTTTATCTCGCGAGACTACTGCGGATTGCGCTATTGGAGTCTGCGGAGTATTAAGTCTGGACCAAGAGAGAAAAAGATGTAATCCACTTAGCTACAATCCAACGTCATTTCGCGTATAGCCCGCTAGACATTCGGATGGATCACCGAATGAATTTGAAATCTCAGATGTTATATACTCGATCTCCCAGTCCAGAGCGCTAGATCTATTAGCATATTTAATGTTATTAGCATCTTTTTCTCTCTTGGTCCAGACATAATACTCCGCAGACTCCAATAGCGTAATCCGCAGTAGTCTCGCGAGATAAAAATATCTTTTTTTCAAATCAGCGCGGTCAAAATAATTCTTGTTGACGTATCAATTATTCTTTGATATATTAATGAGAAAATTAAAATTTATTTAATATCATTATTTCAAGTTAGAAATATATAAGTTCAAATATTATTTTCACTCAATATTTGACAAAAATTCCCTACATTAGAGTCGCGATCGAATAAAATGTAGAAAACCTTCAGGTATATCGATCGTTTATTATACCCCATTTTGACTATGGTTCCCCACTATTCAAAATGCCTCTAAATCTATAACTGACATTATAGACAAACTCCAATTAAGATGTATCCGAGTTCGCTGTGGGGCATTGATGTCATCCCCAACTAACGCTCTTTTAGTTGAAGTAAAAGAAATGCCTCTTAATTTTAGAAGAAAATTATTACCCTATAAATATTTGACTAAGAAATTATATAGAGGTGACAAAATGACGTTTAAACCTTTTCCTCAATCAGAGGAAGTTCAATATACACTAGTAAAGAATATGAGATATAAAAAAAATGTTCTCCCTGATATTTAAAACTCCCGAAATTCACAATTTTTATATATAAATTCCAAATTCAACTTACTAAAGTGAAAACACGGAATCTTTCTTATAAAAAAGGTAATTCTCATATAAATAAATCATTCTTTTATTGTCTCCTTCAATAAATAAATCATATTGAATCTAATTCCCCTTAATCTTTATGGATGGCACCAAGAGGAAGCCTCTGATCACGCAGGAATTGCTATTAAGGCCTATTATGCACTGTCGACTGTGACTTTCCATAGTTTAAATAGGTCTTTTACGCACTTCGCGACCGGCAACCAAGTGGGTAAACACTTATTTAATTCTCATATAATCACAGTCGCCGTCGACCAAGTCAGTGCGTAATAGCCCTACATGTCACTCAAATGAAGTTGATTTAATGTTTAAACTCCCTGCGGAAATTTCCATCTTTACAGCAGAATTTTTTGATATTATCAAGGCTATCGAATATATAGATCAGGCCTGGCCTACCTGAATTGCACCACGGGCCGCAATGACGATTTAA
Organism: Forficula auricularia; assembly: GCA_024734495.1. Classification (NCBI taxonomy): domain Eukaryota; kingdom Metazoa; phylum Arthropoda; class Insecta; order Dermaptera; family Forficulidae; genus Forficula; species Forficula auricularia. Next base: position 78,360,569 of record JALMQS010000099.1, on the reverse strand, counting down.
ACATTTCCGAGGGCCGCACATAATTAAGAATAATTATAAATTCTTCAATATATTTTTATTTTCAAAATCCAGCTTCTGAATGTGGTACTTATCAATTTTTATTGTAAGTCATTAATATTAATTTGGGGAGTCGGGTTAGCTGAGCCGGCTAACGCGCTGGCTCTTCGCTTCGGCATCTATCGATTATGACGATGTTGGAGTGGGAGGGCCGGGGTTCGATCCTGGCTGGCAAATAAAAATTTCTACCTGCTAAAAACTCGGCTCCCTCACTAACCCTACTAACACTTTACTTATGTGCTGTCTAAATGGGCTTTGTTCACGGTGACAATAAATAAATAAAAAAAATAAATATTAATTTGAATGCAGCGATACACTGAAAGTTCAATCAGGTAAATGTGAAAATAAACTGAGTTGTTTACCAAAAAAGAATTTAGTCTTTTTGATTTTAAGTCGATTCTTCCACGTTTTCAGTAGAGGTTGCCATTAATAGTCAAAACATCAAAAATGGAATGCAATAAGGTTATTCCTCTAGTATTAGATGAGAATCGATCGTTATTTTTGATTTTATGTCGATTCCTCCATATCTTCAGCAATGGTTACCAATAATAATCGAAACATCAAAAACCTAATGTAAATTGTTATTCCTCAAGTATTAGATGAGAATCAATCGCTATTTTTGGTTTAAGTCGATTTCTCTATGTCTTCAGCAATGGTTACCAATAAAAACCGAAACGTCAAAAATCCAATATAGAATGGTTATTCCTCAAGTATTGATGAGAATCAATCGCTATTTTTGGTTTTTAAAGTCGATTTCTCTATGTCTTCAGCAATGGTTACCAATAAAAACCGAAACGTCAAAAAATCCAATATAGAATGGTTATTCCTCAATTATTAGATGAGAATCAATCGCTATTTTTGGTTTAAAGTCGATTTCTCTGTCTTAAGCAAAGGTAACGGATAAGAAAACAACGCAGTTGCTATGGTTACTTATAAAATTTCCTCCCAAATTTTTACCATTTCACAGCGAGAAGCCTAACCATTCTTACTTAAGTTAGGTTAAATGAGCTATATTAAAACGAACAAATGAATAAATTTTAAAGAATTTAAAACAAAAAATTAAAAAAAGTACTATTTTACTCTAAAGTACTTTAAAATATGATTTTACTAAAAACTTTATTTAACCTTTTTTGTGGTCCCCAAGGTACTTAATTAGGATATTAAATTTCAGCAAAATTGGTTAAGTCATTTTCAAGATATTTAGAAAAAAACTAAAAAAGTACTGAAATAAAGTACTAATGTTTGTGGGCCGATATGTACCAAAAACTAATCAGCGCTTCATTTTGTTAAACTAATGGTAGGTTTTCAATTTCATTTCAATCGGTGCAAAGGTGTGGAAAAAATCGTGGACGAAAAAAACGATAACATCCATCCATCCATCCGCACGCACTTCCAAAAAAAATGGCACTTTTTGGCCTCTCGACGAGATTCCAGGTAATTTTTGGCAAAACCGTCACGTGCTAAAATTCAATCTCATTGAATACTTCAATTTGTGACCTTAATTGAGTCCATGGGTTCCGTAGTCTTTACCTGAGGACCCTTTGAAGTCGCGCTTGCCGCGAGACCCATTACAATACTTTCTCCCATGCTTCGCATTGGATAAAGTAAAAATGAAAATACACCAAAGCTACTCTTAATCCAACATCGAGGTCGCAATCTCTTTTGTCGATACGAACTCTTAAAAAAATTTACGGTGCTATCCCGGAGGTATTTTTTCTTTTTTTTGGGTACTATTCTTACGTATTTGTATTAAATATAAAGAAAAATTTCATTTCTTTTCCTGTCACTCCAACCAAATGAGTTTTTAACCTACATGAAACCGCTCTTTCTTTTAAGCAACTTAAATTTGTTATAAAAATCTACAGGGTCAGCTTCTCGTCTGATAAAATCATTTTTGTTTTTTAACAAAAAAATAAAATTCAACCTTTCGCTATTCAAGTTAACAAAAACTAATTGTAAAATTCTGCTCATAATGTTCACAATTAAATATTGAGGAAATATCTCAAGTCAGGCGAAATTTTACATTTTTCAAAGCTCAAATACACTTACTAATTTTAAATCATATAATAATAAAAAAATACCATGCCAAGCTTAAGGTGATGATAGGAGCACACTATAAAAAATTCTATATTATACAGTAATAAAAACAAACTTTTTCTTTCGATTTGCTCCCCACTTTGCTCTTTTACCTCCCGCTCGGGCGCAAAACTCAGCTGCTTCATTTTTTCTCGCTGGGTTGCCTACCCTACAGGCGTTTTATACTATTCATTTAAAAACACCCGACAGGATGAAATGGGACTCGCATATTGAAGATTTGTCATCAAAATTCTTAATTGAAGAGACAGAAAATAAATTGATGTGGCCCCTCTCTTTTATTTAATATTTAATAAAACAATTTATAATCATCATCTGTGAGAAATTTGCTTCGTGTATTATTTATATGTACATATATTCTTTTCAAACATATATTTTTTAAATAATTAGTGTTATACACAGAATGGTAGGATTCGATAAAACGGCTGAGCGGGTCACTTTAATTTAATCAAATCTCCAGGTCAATCAATCCGATTATCTAATAGTTTGTAAAGAAAAATTAAACCATGTTGTAATCTGAAGGATGATAAATTTTGATCATTAACCGAGGCCATATCAATAGTGGAAATTTACTATTATTATTTAATATGTTATTCTTCATATGATTATAGTGAATCTTATTTCTTTGAATTACTTAAAGGCGATTTAAAATATATTTTGAAATACCCGATAAAAAACAATTCGTCATATCGTCATATGTGACCGCGGGCCTCAAGTAAGTCCGTCGGTCGGGGCCACATGCGGCTCGCGGGCCGAGGGTTGGCCAGGCCTGATATAGATAGTGTACTCGAGAAAAATAAATTCTTGATATGTACAAATTGTCTGAACATCGTTTCCGCAATTAATTCATATCAACAAAAATCCATCATATTTGATTTTAGATATGATTAATATTTTGACTAACTTTAAAAACAAAAACAAAGTTGTTGAATTTCTTTGAATACCTTCGTCCGCCTCTCTGGTGTAACGGTCAGCATTTCTGGCTGGCAACCCGGAGGTCTCGGGTTCGATTCCCGGCTATACCCAGACATTTTTTCTGTAAGTATAGGGTCTGGTAGTAAAAATTAAGTGAGAGATAAATTTAACCTAATTTATCGCGCGGAGAATTTACCACTGCTCGAAGCCCTTAAAAAACTTAGTAAATTGGATTGTATCTGAGATTTGGCTCGTGATCCCGGCTTCTTTCCTTCTACTCTGTTCTTTTCACGATGGAGGGGCCATCCCATACAGGCCTTTAGGGCATGCACATTCTGGTGTATCTCCTTCTCACATCAATATCATAAAAAAAAAAAAAAAAAAAAAAACTTGGGTATAGTCGGGCAATATACGGTAGACCTACTAGCTCAGTCAGTCTTCAACCACGGAATGCTCATTTAACCATTTAATTCTTTCCAAAAATGATTCAATAAATATTGCTAAAAGAAAGATATACCAGGATTGCTTGGAATACATCTAGTCGAGAAAAAGTGAGACACTTTTTCACAATTTATCCAAAGAACCCTATTAGACCTTGGTTTGAAAAATGTCATCTTCATCGTAGACTACATATTGGTTTATCTTAGCAGATTAAGACTCAGCCATGCTACCACATCTGGGTATCTATACAGAATCCGACAACGAGAAGACCAATTTTGTTAGTGTGATTTAGTTTCTCTGGGGAACACTAATCATGTACTATTAGGATGCAACATCCAAAAGACAAAAATTGATCGATTCTACACTCACCAAAAAGGAAATATCCTTTTCCCAACTAACGTACATATTATTATGACAACCCTCGACGGTGGGGGTCGAATAGCCGACTTGCTCCTAAGATATGTAATCTAAATTGCTTTTATTTAGTTGTGATTCGTTAATATTAGATTGTGATTACTAATATATTTTGTTCTTCTTCTTCTTCTTCTTATTGTTAGGCTAAAAGCCTGTTTACTCCAGAGCGTCTTTCCATCGTTTTCTTGGACGGCCCCGTCTTCTTTTCCCGGTAGGGATGTTTTCATGTACCTTCCTCATCACATATTTTGTTAATTTGTTTATATAGTTTATTATATCTATATGGCAGGGGTTCCTAAACTTTTCCGAGTCGCGGGGCCTTTTTTCAATTAAAATTATTCCATGGCGCTCTATTATATATTATTTATTTTGGCTGTGCAGGAGGACAGATAAGTAGATGACAAAATTGGGTTATACAAACGGTGGTAATATTTACAGTTCTCTCTCTCTCTCTCTATTTACAATAGTAGCTTGTTAAAATTTTATATCGTGCATTTGTCAAATCGACAAAAACGAAAAATATGAATGGAAAAAATAAATAAACAAACAAATAAATAAATAAATAAATAAAAAATAAACAAATAAAAAATCTCTCTAAGTATAAGTAGGTATGTCTAATGCTAAAAGTAAGAGATCAACTCACTTTGTTTTTTGTCTAGTTAGCGAATGAATAAATAACATTTGAATTAATTATGAGTGATTTAACTAAAACTTCAATTCTTAATAAAATTAATCAGAAAAATAAAAGCTTCAACACCTTCATTACTGGAAATAAATCATTGGAAATAAAAATAAATATGTGTAGGAGTTATTATATTATTATTTTTTAAATAGTGATTAATATTTTACTTTCTTTAGTGTTTGTGTTTCTGGTTTGAGAAATGACTGAAAGTGAGAAATGTTCATTCGTTCATGTATGTTAATTCGGATTTCTAAACCCACGATAGCGGAATAACGAAAGATCGTAGAAAGTTCATTCAGGTCCCATAATAATATCTAATAATTCAAAAACGTAAAGTGAAATTTTTTTGTCAGTCCAGATTCCCCATTCTTATCACTAGTCAAGAACGCTGAATCTTCTTCTCACATCAATATCATTAAAAAAAAAAAAGAATCGTTCAGTTCGTTCTAGTGCCAAAAAATTTGTATTTTAATTGAAAGCTAAAGCCTGCTGGACGTGTTTAATTTGATAATAAAATTTCTAAATCAAAATGATTTAATTTTTTTATTTTCGTAAAATAATTCGAATTCGATTTTTTTTCCCAATATTTCAGGCACCTATAATCCGAAAAATTGAAAATCTCTCTCTATATATATATATTTATATCTAGGTGTGTGTGATCATACAAAATACAAATTTTAATTTTTAGTTAAATGACACATAATTAATTATATAAATAAATAAATTGAAATAAAAATAAATATGTGTAGGAGTAGAGAAATGTTCATTAGTTCATGTATGTTAATTTGAATTTCTAAACCCACGATAACGGAAAAACGAAAGGTTGTAGAAAGTTCATTTAGGTCCCATAATAATATCTAATGTCGATCTCTCTAGATTCCCATAATACACGATAATTCTAAAACGTAAAGTGATATTTTTTTGTCGGTCCGGATTATCCATTCTTATCACTAGTCAAGAACGCTGAATTGTTCAGTTTGTTCTAGTGCCAAAAAATTTGTATTTTATTTGATCACACAAGCAGATAGATAGAGAGAGAGATTTTCAATTTTTTGGCTTTACGGTGCCTGAAAAATTGGAAAAAAAAATCGAATTCGAATTTTTTTATGTTTTGATTAGGAAATTTTATTATCAAATTGAAACACCCCCAGCAGAATTTAGCTTACAAGCCTACCGAGGAAATTTTATTAGAAAAAATAAATTATTAATTTTATTAAAAACAAATTTCTTATGAATTGATTTTCTAAAATGAACACTGAATAATAAATATCTGTTAAATATTCTTATTTATTTGATTAAAAAATCTACCTAATAAAAATAAATTCATTGTATATAATTATTTAATGAAAAAAATGTATTCGATAAATTTTTCTTTCCTTAAAAGCAAATGAAAAGAATCTACCGAAATATTTCGAAAAAATAATTCCCTTATTTCATTGAAAATATTTTAAAAACAATTAAAGATAAAAATTAAAAACAAAAAAATAATAAATTCTCTGAAATGCAATTGGGGTAGAATGTCTCACCCTCTTATAGAAAGAAAAGGGTGCAAAATATAAGCTTGGGCAGTTTTATAATAATCCCGGATACATGTCGATACAAGTCCATATCCATTGGAGACGTTGAAACAAGATTAGACAGGAAATAAAGAATTTTCTATTAATCAAGTAATAGTAAGAGTTTTATCCATAGCATATACTTCTTAACACAAGCTAACTATTTTAACACTAATAATAAAATTGCATTCAAAGTCTATTATATGGTATAGAGTTGAAATAATTTTTTAGTAAAAAGGTAAAATATATGCTTTCTCGGCGATTCAATGCAAAAAATTAAATTAGTTAATTTAGTGCGTGAATTTTGAGAATAGGCTTGAGAAAAGGACACAATCAAACCTTTATAGTCACTTAAAACTAAATAAATATAGAAAAAATTTATTTTTCCTGTATTTCTACTAGTTTTATGTTTTTAAAATTACTTGTCCTTTTCACCCGTTCTGTCCTGTACCCGGGGGAGAAGTGGAAAAATTACAAAAAAAATTGTTTAAAAAAAAAACAAAATTGTTCTTTTATTGTCTTGCAATATTATTGTATTGTTGCAATTATAACATTTTGATGTGTTCATAGAAAAATTTGCAGCTCTCTTAATTAACTTTTTTCTATTTTTAAAGCATATGTTTTCAACTTGGTACCCCGTTTTCCCCCGGATTCCCCTATATATAATATTTTGGAGGAAAAAGTAAAAAAATTTCAAAGTACCTTTGAAGTGTTAAAATTATGAATCTTGACATAAAGGTGTAGGTTATTAATACAAATTTGTCTTTCGAACTTGGTCAGCTAATTAAATAAAACTATTTGATATCTCCTCACATAATAATTGGATTTTTTTCTGATTTCCCTCATTTTTGTGCTATTAAAGTAAAAAGTCTAATCAAATCTTATATTATTAAATGAGCAATTCTTGTATACAGGGTGATTCACGGTCCATGGCACGTTATAGACGTTTATGGAAAACGGAACGCAGGATTTTTCTGAAAATTTAGCACCTTACATTTTCTTACCTGTTCTATCGATCTAAAATATTTTCACCATTTCGACATTTCGGCTTCCATCGAAAAGTCGTAACAACTTTATTTTTCCAAATGGAACACCCCGTATATTAACATGTTTTTAGAACCGGCCTTTTATTAAAATACTTTTTTGTTAATATTGTCCTATACCTATCACTATGGTTTTCGAGACAAGAAATAATTTGTGTTAAATATGGTCCAAAACATGGCCCTAATTAAACTTAAATAAATTAGTGCTCTCAATTCATGAAAAGTTGATATTTTGGTGGTAGTTTAGACACACCCGAAGCATTTAATTTACGCCGAGAATTCGACTCCATATCATACAGGGCGTGCTAAGATTACTATTATTTCCGTTATTCATAAAATGAGTCAAAAGTTAATTTTTTCAAATGAGACCCCCTGTATATTACTCAATAAATTGAAAGACAAAGAAAAATTCTTTAAGGCGATATAGTATCATGTCCTAAAACATCAAGTTTTCTTAATAAAGTCGCTTTTTCGTGAAAATTACTTTTTAATGAATTTAATTTTGACTAACCATGGAAATATCAAGCTTATGACAGTTTATTGACTATTTATAAGTAACTTATAAACAGTTTATTGACGGTGTTCAAAAAAATCTTCCAAAATGACCGCAAATATTGATTATTCAAACGAAATTCTTATGAAATTATTTATTTTGTACTATAATAACATCGTTTGAATAATCAATATTTGCAGTCATATTGAGAATTTTTTGAACATCGTCAATAAATTGTTTATAAGTTACTTATAAATAGTCAATAAACTGTCATAAGCTTGATATTGCCTTGGTTAGTTAAAATTAAATTAATTAAAATGTAATTTTTCACGAAAAAGCAGCTTTCTTAAGAAAACTTCATGTTTTAGGTATAGGGACATGATACATCGTCTTAAAGCATTTTTTTCGTCTTTCAATTTATTGAGTAATATATTGGGGGTCTCATTTGAAAAAACGAACTTTTGACCCCTTTTATGAATAACGGGAATAAGATTAATCTTGGCACGCTCAGTATAATATGGAGTCGATTTTTCGGCGTAAATTAAATACTTCGGGTCTGTCTGGACTACCACCAAAATATTAGCTTTTCATAAATTGAAAGCACTAATTTGTTTAAGTTTAATTATGGCCATGTTTTGGACCATATTTAACACAAATTATTTTTTTGTCTTAATTTATAGTCAAAACATTAATTAAAATTTACCAAATATTTTTTTCATTTTCATTTGTTAATTATTTATTTTTTCGTTTTTACTTTTATTTCATTTTTTTCCTTGTCCTGGGGGTTTCAGTCCCCTTAGGCCCTGCGCCACTGCTAATATATAAAGTTCTTAAGCAATTCGGCTGTTCGGCTATAATTTGAAAATTAATCGACCAATATATTAATATATTAAAAAAAAACTTTGATTAAACGGAATTTTCTAATTTTAATAAGATATTTAAATTATATGAGAATTTATATAAGGACAATTTTATCAAAGATCTTAGTAGATTATTATGTATATACGAGCTTATCGAGCGTGCCTTCGGCACGCCCTCGAAGCTCGGCCCTCCGGGCTGGTGCAGCGTCTCGGTCCAAAAATTTTATTCCTCTTAAAAATCCACACTCCAAATGTATACCGGTAAACTACCGAAAATACATCGTCTCTTAAAAGTTTCGCCTCTTTAACTATTGAGTGGCGAGGGGGGGGGGGGGGGGAGGAATAATGATCAATATATTTAATGTTTCTTAATTCAAAATGAATTGGAGTCTTTCATTTCAAAATTCGAGTCCAAATTAGAAATTAGAATTTCAAATTTGCCTGGTTAATGAAAATCGATTGGAGCCGCGCTGACAATTATATTTCAAATTTGCCTCGTTAATTAATATATATTTAATATTTCTTAATTTAAAATCTATTGGTGTTTTTTCATTTTCATTCGAGTTCAAATGAATACAATATTATCTCGACACAAAGTCCAAATCAAAAATATCTAGTTTTAGTAAGAGAAATCAAGATAGAAATATTAATGTCGCAATGGAGTAATCGGTAGAGCCAATGACTATAGTTCAAGAGTTCGTCGGTTCGATTCTAGGCAAGAGCGTAATTTTTTTAGAGAAATTTCTCTAAGCGTTGTTACAAATTAATCTAGATGAATATTATATAGTATTATATGTCAGAAGGTTTCGCCCTCTCAGGAGTCGAACGCGAGCGCCAACTTGCTATTCGGGCAGATAGCCTTTTGGCGCAAGTTGGCGCTCGGGTTCGACTCCTGAGGGGACGAAACCTTCTGACATATAATATATACATAATAATCTACTAAGATCTTTGATAAAATTGTCATTATATGAATTCTCCAATAATTTAAATACAGGTATGTATTAAACCCGGAAGTTGTTCTTTTTTTGAAAAAAAAATTTCCATCCATTTTTCAAAAAGATAAGACACTCAAATTTTCATATTAAAAATATTTAAAGTTAATTTAAATCACTTTTGTTTTTGTTAATTAAATATAATAGATAATATATAGCTTTCTTAATGTTTCGTGGTTTTAGATCGAGGAGCTGCAGTTACCTATTGGATTCCTTAAAGATCTGTGGTTGGCTGATTAAATTGCCGCTTAATTGGAAATTTCTATTTCTCTTAGACCATAAAAGCCTATAGACACGCCCTGGTGGCGATTTGGTGAGGCCAACATCACCTACAGATGACGTCACGTCATCTGTAGGTAAGAACACTTAGAAATACCATGGCCACTATAGGAATTATTATACATTGAGATAAATTTATCGTAGTTTAGATTATTTATTTTGGATTCCAATAATCGCAAATTAATATTAAATTAATATGCCAAAATATTTATTTATTTTTTAAACAAAATGTTTTATTTTCCATATTTAAATTACATATTTATTATTTTTACAATAATTCGGGCATCGAGCAACACTCCTTCCCATGTCCATATATAGCCCCTAAGGCTCCCCCTTTCCAATAAAAAAAGAAGTTATGCGAGAACGTGACGTCATCTGTAGGTGATGTTGGCCTCACTTCACTCTGTGTTGAGAGTAGCAGAGGACGTGTCTATAGGCTTTCATGGTCTAATCTATTTTTCATAAGCAAACGCAAAAACTACTTGCCCAATGAGGGGAGGGGGAGGGACAAAAAATGAAAATCTGGACCCTTAGAACAAACTCAACCAAATTTCGTATACATAATCTATGGGCCTCCATAATTCTAAAAATGCAAAAACTTCCTAAAATGAGGGGGGGGCGAGAATCAAAAAATGGAAATCTAGGCCCTTGGACCAATCTCAACCAAATTTTGTTTATATAATTTGTGGGCCCCCAGAAAAATGAGGAGAGGGTCAAAAATTTAGCCACTTGGACCTAACTCAACCAAATTTTGTATACAAAAGGTTGAGGAGAGGGTTGGTGTGGTGGAGTGTGATGGGAAGGGGTCTTGGCTAGGTTTAATGGGGTGGATGGAGAAGGTCAGTGGTTTTGGGAGAGGGTCGGTATGGTGGAGATGGTTGGATGAAATATCTCGGAAGTGTTTTTTAATTTTTTTAACATTTGATCCCAGAACAGAAAAATGGGCAATTTTTAATTTAGGGGCCTTAAACATCGTATTTTTACTATATTTTTTAGATGGAGCTCATATTTGGAATATAGGAGTTTTTTCAAATTACAGTGCTACCCCAGCAAGGGGACGAAGATTGGTGGGGTGGAGAGTAATCAGAGGTGGGTTTGATAGAATGAAGTGTGTTCGGATGCGAGGGAGGGGATTCAGGTGACATTATGGAACAATGAAAGGAAGGGGGACCAGGCCCGGAACGTGACGATCCCCGACAGGGGCTAGGTGACGCCGGCCCGGAGGCCCGGTCGTCAGCTTGTATTTAGTAAATGTTTAACACCATTTAAATACCATTTCTTTATTTCCTAATACCACACCTCCAACAATGACTAATGCACCATTCAATAAATAATTTTCTTCATTAAATTTTTATCATTGTTTTTTTCTTTTTTAATTTCTAAAAAATTTAAAAACTCATTTTTATTTCGAAATTCACTAAAAAAAAAAAGAAAATAAATTTTCTTCAGATCCCGAAAATGAAAAATTTCTAAAATTATAAGACGAAAAATAAATGCGTGGAGGCTTATTTTAAGTTAAAAAAAAAAAAAATTATATTAAAGAATATTAAATTAAATTTAGAAAATAATCTTTAAGTCGTGAAATTCTTCCTTAATGTTTACATTAAATTTTTTAAAGTTCTAACTACACTAATTACTCCCTGGGAGTGATGAAACATTATTTTACGTATGTGGGAAAAATTAGTAGAAAATAGGTTTCATAGAAATGATTCAAAAATTATACCCACTAAAAAGAACCAACCTAAATAGAAGCAATGTAAAAATAGAAAACAGATTTTTGGTATATTTATTGGAAACTAGAGAACAATTCGACAACTATTCTATTATTTTGGGCTAGATTTGCTTTGGTTTGGGTTCACCGCACCCAAGCCCTCCAAAGGGTGGCAGATGTGTGTACAGAGGGGGGCTTTTTGAGATCAATAGACGCATGCAGTGGCTTGGCCGCGCCCTCGCTCTCATTTCGACGGAGGGTCGGCTCAAGGGACGAATCGCCTACACCACAAACCCGCCACGCCCCAGATCCTTCTCAAAAGAAAACCGAGCTCTTTCTGGGACACACATAGGCACCACATTTCCCTAGCTAGTCGTTCAAATCCACTTCGAATAGAAGAATCTAAATTCCTACAACGGTTGTATTAAATTGATTTCTTTTAGGGGCTGAAGACACCCAAAATTCCATCAGTACATAGCCCACAAACAACATTAAAAATTGGCTTCCTCCAATCAAGATCCTCGAATACCACTAGAGTAGAACTGTGATCCTTCAAGTAAAATAACAACCCTGATCAAAATTAAAAGAAAAATTGAAAACTGTTTTAAAACGCTGTACTCTCTCTGCAAATTTTGTAGATTTAGCAATTTTTTGTCAGCAAACGGTTTTAAATAGAAAGCATTTGCTTGGCCAAAATATGCACATTAGTAATACAAATCTTTGTGCTAAATTTTATCTCATTCGCTACAACCATTCCTTATATAACGATTATATTTATATATTTATTTTAGTTTTTATTTTCTTCACTTGGGTAGAAAATCCTAAATCTAACAAAAGTTTGTTTTTGATCTACAAGCATTTTGGGACCTAAATGAAATTTAAACTGCCTTCTTTCTTCGAGTTATTGCGGATATCTGAATTCAGCCAAACAAAGACGCCAGAATGATAAAAAATCATTCTTGAAAGTGATTTTTTTGCAAGTTTGATATTTCTAAACAAGAATAAGCCGAAAAATTCTGGTTAATTCAAACAAAGTAGAAGGCCATTCAGAGAGAAGATTTTGTAAAAGAAATTAAATTGTAAAAAAAAATTGATGTCAATTTAAACTACAACTATTATACGGAGATTTGAATGCCATTTTTATGAATGAAAAAAATAGACTTGAATGCTTCACTTCATGCCTCACACATCTTTTTTTTTTTAATTCACATTATTTCTGGATTCGAAACAATTTTGCAGTCAATAGTCTCAAGTAGCTAATCCGGAGAATATATAGGCATAGCAAATATTCATGAAATTGAATTCTTTTAAATCAGGAGACAGAGAAAATTCATTATTGTGCCATTAACTGCTTCATAGTTACTATAACATGGAGTCGGTACACACCAATCCCTACTCTAGCCCAAATTGTGGCTGAAAAATGAGCAAATGAAGAAAAGAAGCGATTATCATATATTAGATCCGAGATGAAATGGATTATTTTTAGCTATATGTCTGAAGGGTTGTATTTTACCCCCTCGGAAATCGAACACGATTGCCAACAATAGCCCAATCTTTGAGTAAAATATTTAACGTGTTTACATATATGTCAGAGGGGTTCGCACTTCGCAGGGGATTGATGTTAGTGGCACTCGGGTTCGATTCTCGAGGGGGTGAAAAACAACCTTTCTGACATAAAATTAAAAATAATCCATTCCATCGGATCTAATAGATCACACCATCTTATGATTTTCTAATGAATAAGTTCTTAAAAGAATCGGAGAAAGAAGAACTTTGTGGAGGAGTCTGAGGATGAGAAGAAGTCAGATGATGGGGTACACACTGAGATACGGGGGATTGCTTAGGGATATCTTGGAGGGGGAAGTGGGAAAGAAAAGGGGAAGGCCCAAATTAGAATATTTCGATCAAATAATTGGCGATATGGGATGCGAGACATTTAGACAGGTCAAAGAGCTGGAATGGGACAGAGCCAAGTGGAGGTTGGGTCAAACCAGTCTTAGGACTGTATACTCTATGATGATGATGATGATCGATATTTGCTCATCAGAGTTCAAGTTGCCGATAGAAATAAATCTAAATTTTCTAAGAGAATCGGAAGAGGATCTAATTTATTAGATGGAGATGGGATGGATTATTTTTAATTAGATGTCAGTTTATTCCCTCGTGAATCGAACTCGGTAGCCAATTTTGGCCAAAAATTGTTATCTTCATTTGTAAAATTTCGCTATTTAGTGATTCTAATTTTAAACACAATAATTAGCTCAACTATATAAAAAAAATAATGAAGTTTCGAATATTTAAAAATTCTTCTTCTTCTCATATTTTCATTTTCTAAAATATTTATTATTTCAGTAATTTATATGCTACGATACTAACGAAGTCTATAATAGTTATCATTCTAGAACAAGGAGACGAGGAATTGGGGTTTTCTATAACAATCACAATTAATGATAATTTCTCTCCTGGGCTAAAACTTGGGAAGACTTGTCTTTTAGGTCTTTGCACGTTCTTACATGTCAATGGATAATGGGTAGTCAGGGACTATTATATACGTGACCCTTTTAAAAAATAAATTATCATTCCTCATATCCATTTTAATTCCATTCGATTTAAACCAGGGCTGTTCAACCCGTGGCCCAATATAACGTCAAAAATTTTTTTAAAACGTTGAGATTTATATGTAGATACTGGAAAACACACAACAATTTGGACTGGTAATTTTTTTTCTCTAAAATGAGAAATCTGAAAATCTACTGTGAAGTTTTCGAAAAATAAAAGTGATAATTTTAAATTTTGAATCTGGAACTAGATTTCAAGATTTCCGAAAAAATAATCATCATTTTAGTCTATTTTCGACTCCATTTTCATTAGAAATAAATTTGATACTTGCAAACTTTCTGATTGAATCTTCTGAAACAACAAATGGATACCGATCTGAAAGAAAAATGAATATTGTCTCTTTATTAGAATTTTATATTAATTATCTATCCAGGAAAAAATATAAACAAATACTAATACATAATATCACTTTTTGTAAGTATGTAGGTATGTATTTACATATTCGAGAAGCTATTTTCAAGTATAAAATTTACGAAAAGTAAAATTAGAAGCTCACTATGAGCTAAAAAAATAATAAAGTTCTTATTTCTACATAATTAACTATCTTTTTTGAATAACAAATATCAATAGAATTATAATATTTTATCCGCGGCCAGAAACATTTGTTTTTTCTTCAAATGTGGCCCGTGTAAGCCAAGAGGTTGGACACCCCTGGTTTAAATAAAGGTCGTTGAGTGTTTCGGATTTTGAAGAAATTCAAAATTCGAATGATTCGAATGATTTTCCTAATTGAATATGAGAGATTTCCATTTGCCGATGGTAATAGATACAAATTTTCTTAGAAAATCATAAGATGGTGTCATTTATTAGATCCGATTGAATGGATTATTTTTGATTATATGTCAGAAGTTTTGTTTATCACCGGAGTCGAACCCGAGTGCCAGAACATCAATCTGGGCCAATTGGCTACCCTGTGAGGTACAAACCCTCTGACATTTATGTAAACGCGTAAAATATTTTTTCTGTGTGTATTTAAATTTAGAATCACGAGATCTCGAAATTTTACAAATTAAGATAACAATCTTTGAGTAAAAATATTTAACGCGTTTACATATGTCAGAGGGGCTCGCACGTCACAGGGTACCCAAATGGCTCTGATTGCTGTTACTGGCACTCGGGTTCGATATACATGTACCTATATACCTATATAGAATTTTAATTTATGTTAACACGAAACTAGAATAAAACAAATAAAAATTATTATATATATATTTAGTACAATGCCCATCTTTCTGATTCTTTGGGGAATCGAAACAAGATGAATTTTCTAGAAATTTCATAGATCAAAGATGGTGTCATCTATTAAATTCCGATGGAGTGAATATTTTTAATTATATGTCAGAGGGGTTTGTTTTTCACCTGAAAAACAACCCCTCTGACATATATTAAAAATATTCCACTCCAAATTAATAGGTGACACCATCTTTGATCTATGAATTTCTAGTAAATTTGAATCTATTACCATCGGCAAATTAATATCTTTCATATTAAATTAGGAAAAGTCATTCCATTGTCCTTCGAATTTTGAATTTCTTCAAAATTCGAAACACTCAACCACCTTTATTTAAATTATATGGCATGGCTATATGTTTAAATTTAGAATCACTATATCGCGAAATTTTACAAATTAAGATAACAATCTTTGAGTAAAATATTTTACGCGTTTGCATATGTCAGAGAGGTTCGTATCCCGCAGGTGAGCCAGGTGGCCCGGATTGCTGTTACTGGCACTCGGGTTCGATTCCCGAGGGGGTGAAAAACAACCCCTCTGACATATAATTAAAAATAAATTTTAAATTTAGGGAACGAAGAAAAGATTATTTTTATTACAGACAAAAGGATCAGCCGGGGCTCGAACCCGGGATCTTTGCATGTGTACTGCAATGCTTTGTCATAAGAGTATTAGCTCCTATATCCACTAAGCTACTGATCCCTGAATCCAAACTAATACCTTTTGTCTATATGAATTATGGAATTTCTTTTTTAATCCTCTCCTCGTTCATTTTTCGTAGCGTAGGCCTTGATTCATTAATTAAACAATTAATTAAAAATATTCCACTCCATCGGAATTAATAGATGACACCATCTTTGATCTATGAATTTCTAGTAAATTTGAATCTATTACCATCGGCAAATTAATATCTTTCACAGATGAATTTTGTTCAGATATTCAATAATAAATTTTATTTAGAATGTTTATATGTTAACTAGATGAACGCGAAAGTTAAAACTTTTATCCGGTCACTGCCCTATTTTGGTGCAATTGGGACCAGACTCGATTTGATACTGAACCAAGAGTTGAAAAAAGATACAGGACTCAGCTGAGTATGATCCGACATCTTCTGCGTTAAGCCCGCAAATGCCTTTTCCATTTAAGCGATGGATCCCCTGACCAGATACTATAATCAAATTTTATATATATTCAACTCTTTGTTTCAGGCGCGCCTTCTCCTATTTTCCTAATAGTATGGTTCTTATAAATTTACTACAATGCCCATCTGTCTGATTCTTTGGGGAATCGAAACAGATGAATTTTGAAGGAGACCATAAAAAGAGTGTGTCTTGTGCTGGAATAATAAATTTTATTTATTTATAACGAGACTATAGTTTCGAAGGCTTTGCCCTCTTCATCAGTCTATTACAATGGATTCACAGGAATTAATTTATGAATTCCTGTGAATTAATTGTAATAGACTAATGAAGAGGGCAAAGCCCTCGAAACTATAGTCTCGTTATAAATAAATGGAATTTATAATTCCAGCAGGAGACACACTCTTTTATTGTCTCCTTCAATATATAAAAATTCTGCTACTATCGGCAAAAAAACTTTCAATTCAGTTGAATTTTGTTCATATTGTTTCGATTCCCCAAAGAATCACACAGATGGGCATTGTAGTGAATTTATAAGAGCCATACTATTGGGAAGGTAGGAGAGGGCGCGCCTGAAACAAAGAGTTGAATATATATTAAATTTGATTATAGGATCTGGTCAGGGGATCCATCGCTTAAATATATATATATATTAAAAGTAAATATCTAATAAATATACAAAATAATCTTACATAATTCAGGGATCATATCCATGATATCTACAGACGATCTCTCAGAACACTCGGTTTCATTACTCGCAATTCTTACGAATTTAGAAATGTCCAATGCTTCATCCATCTTTACAAATCCTTAGTTCGTCCAATTGTTGAATATGCCACCGAAGTATGGAGTCCGTTTTACTCAGCAGAAAAAAAAACTTCTTCAATCTGTACAAAATAAATTTCTTCGCAGGATGTCCTTTAAACTGTTCATCTAAAATGATTCCCCTTCAAATGTCTCTTTACAAAATCAATTTAACCTTCCTGACCTTGATAGCGGACGTCATTATTTTGATGTAGCATTTATATATGTATAAATTATTAAATAGCTAGATTGATAGCAATTTACTACTATCCCAGCTAAAAATAAATGTTTCATGTCGTAGTTTGAGATCGCAAGATGTTTTACATTGATTACCCGAGATCAAACTACATTATGGCTTCACCCCTAAACCGAATGATGAGCATATGCAGTGTTCATTGGCGTTGACGTTAACAATTGTTCTCTTAAATTTTATAATTTTTCTCCCTAATATACCAAAGAATAATTGATATATCAATGAAATTGTTTTTGAACGCGCTTATTTGAAAAAGATATTTATATATATAAGCGCGTTCAAAAACAATTCTCATTGATATATCAATTATTCTTTGAAATATTAATGAGAAAAATCATAAAATTTATTTAACATCATTATTTCAAGTTAGAAATATATAAGTTCAGATATTATTTTCACTCAATATTTGACAAAAATTCCCTACATTTGATTCGTTATTGAATCAAATGTAGAAAACATTCGATTAATTGTTCTCTTGTTAGTATTAAGAAACTGATGCTGGGAAGATAAATTATACTGTTATTAGTAGACTGAATTGTAATGTAATATGTATGCTGATAATATGTAAAAGGACTTGTTCAGTTCGAATAAACAAATAATTGCAAATGCATAATTTTTACCGAGGGGTGAACCGCGACCTAATATGCTGTACACCTACTTCCACTTGTACTTCCAAATATTTCCAAGTACTTCCAAATATTTCCAAGTACTTCCAAATATTTCCAAGTACTTCCAAAATACTTCCAAAGAGGTGTACATCTACTTCCAATCGCGGCCCTCGATTTTTACTTTACCATACAGGCTATGGTGAATTATTGAAATCGTGAATGAAAAAAACTGTTTTTTCGAAATATTTCAAAAACGGCTGAAACTATTTTAATAAAAAAAAAGTGTGTGTGTACTCATGTACACGCGTTAGAAGTTATACTTCTTTGGCGTCTGAAAAAATTTCAAAAAACAAAACTGCAGTAAAGATCGAAGAAAAATATTAAAATTAAAGGTTTTATTTCAGTAAAACACAAATTCACTCACATCCAAACTCGTCAAAAGAAGTATAACAAAAATACTAAAATATTTATTAAAAAATAATTAACTCTCCAGTAAAAATTCTAGATATAATACTTACAGAATTAACCTCTAATATTTGAAAACACTCTCAAAGTTTTTACACAGTTTTTGTAACTGACAAATTTATATAATAAATATATATATTATTCAAAAATATAATATATAATTATATAAATATATAATTATTAAGAATTGATTATTAATATAAATAATATATTTCACATCCACATCAACTGGCTTATTGAATTTGAAAATAACAACATGTTTTGTTAGATTCCTTGCAGTCGTTTAAAGGAATATATTATTTATTCTATTCTGTAGCAAACTTCATCATGTTAATTTTTTTGGGACATCTGCGCGCGCAGATCACAAATTCACTCTCATCCAAATGCGCCAAAAGAAGTATAACTTCAAAAATTAAGCTCTAATGACTGAACATCGAAAAAATTATATTTTACGAGATATTAATTATCTTTGTAAAAATGCTCTTAGTTCATTAGTACGTTAACAAATTCTGAACTCAAAAATTAGTTCGAATATCAAAACGAAATTTCACATGTAGTTTTGATACATTGAGAAAAAGAGCTGATTAGATTTTGGTTGAAATCGGACCAAAGAGGGGGCGGGAGTTAAAAAAATAGTTTTTAAATATTAAAATTTTCCATCAAAAAACGTGAAAACCTGATATTTACAATAGAAAAATTCCATATATAAATGGATAGATGATTAATTGTTAATGGTTACCAAATAGGGGTGGGGGGCGGTCTTTTTAAAAATTAAATTAAAAAATCTTCAAACTAAAATCAAAGAAAGAAGTGATATCTAATAAAATAGTTTCATAATTAAAAGGTGATATTATTAATCGATGCGGGGACCAAAATTAAGAGGGGAGGGAGGTTCTTTTCGTATATAATTATAAAAAATTACTAGTTGACGACCGGCCTTCGGCCCGGCGTCACCTAGCCCCTGGCGGGAGCGTCTCGTTCATACCAATTTAATAATTGAAATTTAAAATCTTACTGTAAGTGTCGAAAGTAAATGTGCTGAAATGAAATTGATTCAAAAAAATAAGGGGAAGAATAAGGAAAGATTTATTTAACACATTGCCTACACGATCGATCACTAATCTGACCAATCAGGACCGTTCTAATAATTTAACGCTTTGGCATTGGCTATGCACTGGCCAATCAGATCGTTTCCACATACATATATCCACATACTTTTCATTTTTACATATAGATAAATTATTTTTTAAATATTAAATATAAGAAAGGGGCCAGGTAAAGTCATGTGGATGGACACATCAGTTTATTTTTTGAATCAATTTTTTTAATTATACAGTATATTGTTTAAACCAATTATCTAATATCAAAATTTTAAATAATAATTATAAAATAACTTAACATCAATTTAATATTGGTTTGTTATTTAATTATTCTCTCTTCTCTACAGATAAATTGTTTCAAAAAAAATTTTGTTTTTTTTATAAAAATAACTAAAATGCAGCGGATTTATAAAAATTATAAATTATTTTTTAAATATTAAATATAAGAAAGGGGCCAGGTGTATGGTAAAGTCATGTGGATGGACACATCAGTTTATTTTGAATCAATTTTAATTATACGGTATATTGTTTAAAACTAATTATCTAATATCAAAATTTTAAATAATAATTATAAAATAACCTTAACATCAATTTAATATTATTTGTTATTTAATTATTCTCTCTTCTACAGAGCAAAATTCGTTTTTGGAAAAAGATGTTTTTTTTTATAAAAATAACTAAAATGCAGCGGATTTATAAAAATTATAAATTGTTTTTTTAAATATTAAACATAAGAAAGGGGCCAGGTGTATGGTAAAAAGTCATGTGGATGGACAACATCTAGTTTATTTTTGAATCAATTTTAATTATACGGTATATTGTTTAAAACTAATTATCTTAATATCAAAATTTTTAAATAATAAATTATAAATATAATCCTTTAACATCAATTTAATATTATTTGTTATTTAATTATTCTCTCTCTTCTACAGATAAATTCGTTTTTGGAAAAAAATGTTGTTTTTTTTTATAAAAATAACTAAAATGCAGCGGACTCTGCCGTTGCCAACCTATTTTTCTACCCTTGACTCAGAATGAGCTTGCTTTTACTCGACCTGTATTTTGTTTTGTGCAAATCATATTTTTTGGAACCCCAGGGTTACTCTCAACCCAGAGCTGAGTGAGCCCGATCAGTTTTTTTTTATGAAACTGGCCCACAAGCAGTGGCGCAACCAGGATTTTGTCCTGGAGGATGCTAATATACAACCACCCACACACACACACACACACACACACATATATATATATATATATTTATGCAGGGTAGGCCATCTACATATGACCCATTTGTTTCTGAAATAAAAATTTAAAGAAAAACGAATCGTTTTTTTCTTTGCATTGGGCATTTATTTTGTTCTAAATAAATACATGTCAGCTAATTTTCGAATATGATTTGGTTCAGGTGATAGGCTTTTGCTCTGACAACATAATGGGCTCGTTTTTCGGCATTTTCAATCATTTTCTCGAGTGTTGCTCTTGGTATAGCATCTATTTCACGTCCGATCTTGGTCTTAAGTTGAGCCAGAGTCCGTGTCTTGTGGATGTACACTTTTGATTTCAAATATTCATACAAATAAAAGTCTAGCGGCGTTAAATCAGGCGAACGCGGTGGCCAGTCATAATCACTTTCGACACAATGTTTGCCGTATTCAACGCGACGGCTTAATTTTGCTTGTCCCTTGTATTTTATACGGGAAAAAATTCACACCGTCATGGATTATGCGCCGGAGGCTGGTTCTTGGCAACACTCCAGAAAGTGATTGAAAATGCCGAAAAATGAGCCATTATGTCGTCAGAGCAAAGGGCGATCACCTGAACCAAATCATATTTGAAAAGTAGCTGACATGTATTTACTTGGACCAAAATAAATGCCTAATGTAAAGAAAAAATGGATTCGTTTTTCTTCAAATTTTTATTACAGAAACAAATGGGTCACATGTAGATAGATGGCCCACCCTATATATATCAGTGGCGGTTGGTGACTTTTCAACCAGGGATTGCTGTCCAATAAAGTAGAACCCTTCATTTTTTGAAATTTTATTTTAATCATGGCCTTTTTGCAAATTTAATCGAATATGGCATCATTTTCGTTATTTTTCAAATTGAACATTATATTTTTTTAAATCATATTTTAGGATCTTCGCCCCAAACGGATACTACTTTTAGGGAGTGAGGGTAGGAGTCAGAAATTAATTCTTGTGACTTCAACGCCACAGTCCCTGAGAGATGGAAATCGACCATCTTCCACGAGGAATCAGCCTGTCCTATAAGAAAATCTTGGGTACTTCTCTTGCACTTATTGCTAAAAGCAAAGCTTGCGGACTTGTCTACACCTCCTTGAATATTCGATCTTTCTGCGTTTCATATTTTGTAAGTTTCGAACAGTCCGCAAAGAGGTCCCCAAATCACCTTACTTATTCTTTTTTTATTATTAATAGTTCCTCCGCGAGAACAATTTTTATTATACGAAACTCCTCATTCGGAATTGTTCATTACGTTAACTTGAAGAAAAATGTTGGTGGCAGGACCTTCTATCACACCCTTTCGGAAAAATCGTTCTTTTTAATTCCTCCTTTGAAACTATGCAACAATTTTATTTAATTTCGAAAACCAATATAAGTACTTTTAAAAATTATTATAGAAATATTTGAAATAACAGATAATAATTTGAAAATTTAAAGATCCTCCTGAAATTTTGAAATCGACATTTTATTTTTATGAAAATACTCTAAATGTTAGAAATTTTAGGGATGCTCCGCATCCACAGCATCCATGGAACGCACACCACTGATATATAGGTATATATATAAATTTTCGTAAATTGTCAAAACATTATTTTTGACAATTTCAAAAGTTAAATAATTTAATTTAATAATATATGTATTTCAAATTCCTTGTCTTTAAATTATTAAACTTCAAAATTCTCAAAACTTTATTTTAGACATTTTACGAAATTGTTGTCATTTTTTTGTCTTAATTTATAGTCAAAATATTGATAAAAATTTACCAAATATTTTTTTATTTTCATTTGTTAATTTGTTAATTTTACTTTTGCTTTTTTCTTGTCCTGGGAAGAGGCTTCAGCCTCCTTAGCCCCCCCCTCCTGTGAGTCTGCGCGCCAGTGGGCCCAAGATATATACTTCTCCTATTCTAAGATAGATCCTTTAAACATTACTTATATTTTTGTTAATATAGTAAAATACAAAGAGAAACAAAGAGGTTGTCCTCTGCTTGGATGCAAATAAACATATACACATATATATCTAAATTTATATTCGTATATATATTATTCAATTGTCTGAGACTATAGTTCTGAAGACTTGTCCAACATCAGTCTTTTTTAATTAGAAATATTTTTTTCATGGGGTCAATATCGTATGAATATTGACCCCACTGAAAATAATAGTTAAAGAAAGACTGATGATGAAGGACAAGTCTTCGAAACTATACTCTCAAACAAATAAATAATATATATACGGATATAATTTCGATATATATGTGTGTATGTTTATTTGCATTAAGCAGAGGACAACTACTTTTCTCTTTGTGAATCAACAACTCTGCTACTCTCGGCAAAACAAAAACTTTTCAAATAAGTAAAATTCGTGATAGATACAATTTCCATGACAATGGCTATTCAGAGACTATTTATCAAAATATAAACAGCCTCTTAGAGCCTTTTTTGCAAAAAATCGCGCCTTTTTTTGCAACGAAATTGCGCCTTTTTTTTGCAAAAAAATCGCACCTTTTTAGTAGCCTTTCAGAGCCTCGATGTAAGACATTCTGAGATCGAATGACATCTCGGGCCCTGGCTTTTGGGCTTTTTCAACTGATCAATGGTGTGTCCATGGCAACGGAGCACGCCCTTATGTATAGTTCCCAAGTATCCATGATCACGTGTAGTCAAGATTGTCATCGCTTCTTTTAAGAGAGGATGATGGCTACAATTTTTCCCAAATCACTAGATCGCCTTACTGTATTTTGTGGAGACTTGTCATATTGTATAATAATATTTTTACTAACTGTCATTGCTTCTCTTGGTACAAAATTATCCAAATCAACTTATAGCAAAGTTGAAGCATGAAGATTGAAGGTATCCCAAAAGTTGAGATCCGAGTACTGGGTCATTCGATAAATGAATATATGTATATAGACACCATAAAAAATCGCATTAAACATCGCATAATTAAACTATAAATAACATTTACAAATTGAAAATGCAATGGATAAAATACATTCATCTCTCATCCTTTGGCCCAGGCACATTATAAATTTACATGAAGCTACAAGGCTTATTTTTGACAATGCTAGGTTCAATCACATATGTGTACCGCATTATGTGTATAACTTCCAAATTACTGAAGATGGCCAAAGAAATTCAGGTCGAAACGTTTATTTAGGGTGTTTTATTGAACCCAGCGCATCCAAATTTGTCTGATACCTACTCCTTCATCTAATAAATTACAGATAGACAATTAATATTTGAAATCGATGCAATCCTTGGGGCAAATATAAACTGCTAATAAATCAATTTCTAATAAACATAAACAATTTCATGCAATTTTCTACTTTCTTCAAATTTCCTCCATTTTTTCTTCTTTTTCTGTCTTTGATTTGATTGTATTTAAGGCAAATCTTATATCGAAATCTTCAATAACAAAAAATTCATATTGTTTAACTTTCCAATTTCACAACGAGGTCAAGAACACTCCACGTTATTCTACAATGAACTTTAATTGTTAAAAACTTGCATTGAAATGTCCTTCTTAATATAGTTGGGTTAAAGTTTGATTTGAGCTGCAGATAAACTTCTCAAGTACAATAGTTATCACAAGCCAAAAAACTATTTTTCTTGTTAATGTAAAATATGTCCTTAGCTGATCAGATATATATATATACTTGTTTCCATTATAACGTTGTAAATCAACAAAACTTTTAAAAAATTAGGACTAAAAATAACACAAGATAAACTAAATAGGCTAAATCACTGTTATTCTAACTTTTCTCACCGCGGACTAGTAAAATTCCAGATAATCTCACTAGGACACGTGAATCGCAATCGATTTCAAACTATAGATGTTGCTCCGTTTTGTAGGGAAACATTCTTACATCAATATTATAATTTAAAAATAAATATTACCGTAAATGAAAAGAGTTCGTATTTTTTTTGCAGGTGAGCTAAAGAGTTCCCGTCTTTCTGGCTGGCCTACCCGCTAAGTTCGGACTCTGACGATATGTAAGTAACTTGATCTTTCATTATAATTCTATTAATTTAATTAACTTAATGGGGTTTTTTATATACAGTAATTATTGTAAAACCTGTCGATATACGTATCTATTCGGTAGCCAGCATGTATATAGGATGAGTTTCATTGATGGGGCTTCAGCTCTATTGCAATGTCTTAGCATATGTTTATATAAATTCGATTTTGTAAAAAACGTCACTTCAAAATTAATTCCCAAAATTAAAACTTCTATACTTTAATAGCTTTTTTAATTCCCGTCTAAGCAATCCTACTTACTGAACATTTTTTGGATGCCCCACTGATTAATAATGACGATGGATGGGGGTGACAAAGATTACACTGATAAACAATGAAATTTTCCTTTAAATAAAACTAAGTGATCTTTATGCATTCAGATGTGCTGATAATGAATATCGCATCCGTTTTTCTCAATCACTTAATTTTTTTCCGAAACACCCACATTTTATAGTTTTATAGTTGTATGGTTTCAGGTCTCCGTACCCGACTTAACTTAGACTTTCTTTTTACTTTATTTTTATTTGAAAGTCTATCCAGCCCTCATTCGAATTCCTATAATTTATAGAAAAGATAAGAAATTTCCGCTTTTATATTAATAATTTCTATAATATATGTGTAGAATACACAACCATATTCAAATCTTGATCCAATATATCCTACAATATTGTGCGAAGTGAACTAACGTATGCAACTTTGTCTCGTTATCAAATTTACATTGTCTCATTTGTCAAATAGCTTCATGTGTTTTAACTGCAATTAAAACTTATATTAAATAGCTATATTAATAGTGCTACTAAATAAATAAAAATAAAGTGGCAACGATAACTAGCTATAGTATTAGATACTAGGTATACCATTCTACTAAACTTGGGAACTTGGAAGAATTCACACCACAAACAAGTGAAGACTATTTTAGATTCTAAAAATAGTTTAAAAGTAGTATTGTTGCTTAATGGGAATATATACCCATCAGTACGCCTTGCCTAAAAACTTAATTCCTGGATAGAAGAGTGTTAGGAATCACTCTACACTTAAGAAAGACAGGATTTTGTTACTACCGTTCCATAGAAAGTTAGGGCTGATGAAAAATTTTGTTGAGGCTTTGGATAAACACGTTGAAGGTTTAGGGTACTTGAGCAAAAACATTTCCTAAACTCGATAGTAAGTTAAAAGAAGGCACATTTATTGGGCTGCAAATCTTTGAGAGAGAAATGCGCATGGTTAGCTTTCAGACAAGTATGCTGTAATTTTTTTAGAAATGTGATAGCTGACAACTACAAGGAACTTGTTGAAGTGTTATCAGTGCATGGGGTGCAATATGACCTTGAAAATTCACTTTTTTTACATTCGAATTTGGACTTTTTCTCCCCTAACTTGGGGGCAGTTAGTGAAGAATGCGGCGAAAGATTTCACCAGGGTATTACTGTCATGCAGGAAAATAGGTACAGAACATGTTAGCAGACTATTGTTGGAACCTCAAGGGAGAGATTTCTGCTGGCAGTTACAAACCGCAGAGTTAAAGAAAAAAATTTTGAAAATGCTAGTGGAAATGTGTTTTTTTCCTTTTTTTGCATGAAATTTCTTCATTGAACAGTCAAAATCGTGCCCTAAACATATTTTTTAATTTTTTTATAGTTCATAGTCATTCACTTGAATATTTAAATCTTATTTCATGACCAAACAAACAAAAATAATTTAAAATTTCGACGTATTATTACAAAGGGAATTCAATTTTTATTAAAAACTAAAAATGAAAAACCTGAGGAAACGATAGGTGATAAGAGCATTTCTACTTTCAGATTTGGATTCAGCGGGGTCGAATTATAAATAATCACCTATTTTTGTTCAAAGGAGCAAAAAAAAATTTGAATTTGTTCATCAGTGTTATCAGAGAATCAGAGAATATTTGTACCTTTCGTAATTCTTAATCGTTCATACTCAGCTTATTAGAAGAAATAAAAACGATTTTGATATCTCAAATTTTTTGTGATAATTTTTGTTGTCGTTACGAAAAACTCTGGTGTCTAAAGTATTCACTTTATCAACATTTCATTAATTTTCTCTTTGGCAAATAATAAGGGCAATAATCCCAAAAATTGGTAAAATGTCAATCCATGGCTGTAAATTCTAATTGATGAATGCATTTTTTCAGGACTCAGTATGGCCTCTGCAGACCGGCACAACCCGCGGAGATTTCTGGTTCTGTCGTTGTTCTGCCTACTCTCAATCTCTTTTCAAGTCACAACTGGTGAGTCATTAGGAACCCTTCGACGCTCCTTTATTTATTTATTCATATTTTTTTTATTTTTTTTTTTTAAGAAACTTCAAAGTCGCCTGCTCCTTTTTTAGTTTCTCATAATTTTATATAGTTTTAATATATTTGAGCTTTATTTAGGTTTTACGGTTTTTATGCTTAACATTTCCAAAATTGATAAAAGAGATTTCAAATCTGTTTCTTATATTATGTGGTAACAGTTTATCCAAATTTAAATTTCTTCTAGTCGATTCCACGAAAATTGCTTGCCCTGGATTTTTAATCTGACATTCATTCGGTTTTCATTTTTCCCTTTGTTCGTATCATAAAATCGACGCCCGTGACTCAACTAGCCTAAGCAGTTTTATTCTTAATGTGCTTTTTGACAAGCAACAAATATGGATCAATTTATAGGAATTTGACATCATTTAAGCAACAAATAGGGATCAATTTATAGCAATTTGACATCATTTAAGCAACAAATAGGGATCAATTTATAGCAATTTAACATCATTTAAATACAAATCGGGAGTCGGGTTAGCCGAGCCGGATAACGCACTGGCCCCACTTCGGCATCGATCGATTATGACGGTGTTGCAGCGGAAGGCCGGGGTTCGATCCTGGCTGGCAAATAAAAATTTCTACCGGCTAAAAACTCGGCTCCCTCACTAACCCTACTAACACTTTACTTATGTGTCTAAATGGGCTTTGTTCCCGGTGACAAAAAAAAATAAAAAAAAAAATACATAGGTATATTTTTCAAATTGATAGATTATTTTCGTTTTAAGTAATGAGCAATTTATAGATATTTTGATAATATTATTACAAGCAAAAAATCCATAGCAAAATTTTATATATAAGGATTTTCTTTTATGGACAGACAGACTGGTAAAATTTCAATGGTAAATTGATGGAAGGCAGCCCAAGGTTAATGAAAAAAATAAAATTCCGAATAAAACAAATTTATTGGAAAGTCATTTTTATCTTATTTTATCCCACGCTTATGCAGCATGGGTTAGAAAAGTGCAGATAGCCTCAGTTGCCAGTGAATTTTAGTAGGATTTTTCCTGATTTTTTAAGTGTAAGTTATATGAAAAAACAGCTTGAGAAGTGCTCTTTTTAATGAGATGAAAGAAATGGAGTGAAGGCCGAGTGAATATCTGAATTTCTACTAAATGAAAATTATATTTATATTAAAAATATTTTAATTTCAAGTTAAACTTCTTAAATGGATTACTTATCAAATGATTTGAGTGAAAATTCTAGGAATATCCAATCGATAATAGAACAAGTATATATTTATAGATATAAATATACAGTGTCTCTCTGAGTGAAATTTAAAATTTAAAAATTAAAATCTCCAAAAATATTTTCCAAGGCCTCATATATCCACTTATCAGTCACAGAGATGAGTATTGGCCGCTTTGTGTGAAATAAACCTTCTCTATCCTCCTTCTACATTATTTTGTTTGTTTCCATTTAATTGATTATTAATAACATATATAAATATAACTTAAATTAAAAGTAGGCGGAAGATAAAAGAAGAAAAATTGATAATATAGAAAATAATAATAATAATGATTAAACTTATTATTGTTATTGTTATTACATATAATGTTACATATATACTTGATATAATAAATATTTAGTGATACGAAGTATTATATAAATATATAATTTACATACGCTCGCTATTTTCGATTGTATTCAGAAGATCTTTGCATCGTTTTTACTCTCTTAAATAAGCAAGTGATAAAACACAAAATGGAAAAAATGCCCCAGGTGGCAAACCAGGTTAGGCCTGGAAAATCCATCCACTACGGAGGCTGGCCTCACGGATTCTGGGGAAGTCCAACTATTGCTTGCAGAAGAAGGGGACAGTGGTTTTAGAAAGAGTTCCAAAATAACAGAAGAAGGCGACAGTGGTTTTAGAAGGAGTACCTAAATAACAAGAACTCCACCAAAATCTGACAAACCTCCAAGAATCAATAAATTGGCCGATGATGAAGCATTACCATTTCAAAGAAATTGAAAAAAAAAACAAGATATCAATATTATAATTGTTATTTGTTGAATATTAAATAAAACACAAGAGTGAATGAGTGAAAAGATTTAATGAGTCCTCAGGCTCGACTGCTTGGCTGCTTAGTGTCTCCCGATGGGGTGAGTTACATGGGA
>JALMQS010000099.1:78075574-78331017 GCA_024734495.1 Forficula auricularia | reverse complement strand
TATTATAATCTTTTAATTGTTTGTTTGATTTTAAAGAAATTAAATCAATTATGGCTGAAATTGAAAACTTGGAATACAAATATCCGATTTATACAGGTTAGATTTCATCTGTCATGGCCATGGAATATAAATAAAATCTTTTGTTTATTTATTGAAATAATTAATTGTTATCTATATTGACTATGGTTAATTTTTTTATTATTGATTTCAATTAAACAGTTTAATGAAAAAAACATTCTTGCCTCGAATGGATCAGAATCATAGGCAGGTTTTAAAAATCTTGAACAGGTTATATTTAATAAATTTTTGTTTATTTATATTATAATTCTGTTGTGTTATTATTAATTATTTTGGCTTAAAATAACCAAAATAAATTCGTTTAATTATAATGACTGGAACTCACTCCCAGCCTCCGTCCTCCCCACGATTTATAACCTTCAGCTGTTTAAGACCCATATCCACATATACCTTCGACCCCTACCCAGCCCATAAAAACCCTTCTCCTTCTTTTCAGGATGGAGGGGTCAACCCAGAACTTTAAGGGATGCACCTTTTTCGTGTAACTCCTTCTCTCATTATATTAAAAAAAAAAAAAAAAAAACTTGCAATATGTTCGGTTTCGATATTCAGTATAATTATTATCTGGAGGGGCCACGGGGTCAGTGCCTAATCCAAGCTCGATTCGAGCAAACATTTTTTATATGTTTTAACTAATCTTGTCTGCTAAGTAAGAAGGAAAATGTTCAATATCCACCGAATGAAAAATAATATTTATAATCCATAAAAGACTGATGATGAAGGCCAAGCTTTCGAAACTATAGTCTCAAACAAATAAATAATATATATGTGAGTATGTTTATTTACATCAAGCAGAGGACAACCTCTTTGTTTCTCTTTATGAAAAATATAGATAGGCATGTAAAATCAAAAACTTGCGTTTTATTTGAAGTTAGTAAATTCTCGAGTCGTTTAATAATTTGATGATATTAAACTTATCGGCACATTAGATTTGACTAATTTATTTGACAAAGGGTTTTTATTTATCGAATTGAGCTACACATGTGTTTTTGTTAGGATATATATGGAAAAAAATAAATTTCATTCGAATTAAGTCTGCATGAATAATTTATATTAAGATGAGTTCGATTTTAGCTCGCTTGTGTCCATGGGGTCTTAAACATTTATATCTAACTAAAAATTGCAATATATTATCTTTTTCAGGGCCACATTTCTTGTGCAGTGATTGTCTTACGATGTTCATTAGTGAAGATTTCCTGAACAAACATCAAAAGAAATGTATACATAGGAAATTACATTTAATTTTAAAAATGAAATTTCAATTGAGACGAAATACATCAGCTGAGGGTAAGTTCATTTATTTGATTAACAACCTTCGAAGAATTCTTCATATTCTAATTTAGATGAAAATAGGCCTCTCTTCCTTTGTCCTCAATCTCAGAGACCATTAGGACATTTGAGAGAGAAAACTTTTTAAGATTTTATTTCTTTTAATTTTCATTGATTAATGAATGCAAAATTATAATTCCTTAGCAAACTAGATACTCCTTATCTAACGATATTATTAAATGATTTCTCAATTAAAGTTTTTTTTTTATTATTATTATTTCTCCATTTTACACACGCAATCTGCCCCAAAGGGCATTAGGCACATTTATTTGGTAACAAAATATAACAATGGCATGTAATAAAAAGCATTATAACCTAAATTATAAAAGTTCCAATGAACTTTCAACCACATATATACAGTAAAAATTAAATATAAGTTTTTTGACTTTAAACTATTAACAAAAAAATAAAACAAAAATACAAACATAAGTTTTTCGTTTGAAACTAAAATATGTAATAAAATAAAATATATGTTTTTTGACTTGAGGCACCACCAAAATATCAACTTTTTATGAATTGAGAGCATTAATTTATTTAAGTTTAATTAGGGTCATGTTTTGGACCATATTTAACACAAATTATTTTTTATCTCAAAAACCGATAGAGATAGGTATAGGACAATATTAACAAAAAAAGTATTTTAATAAAAGGGCGGTTCTAAAAACGTGTTAATATACGGGGTGTTCCATTTAAAAAAATAAAGTTGCTACGACTTTTCGATGGAAGCCAAAACGTCGCAATATTTTAGAACGATAGAACAGGTAAGAAAATGTAAGGTGCTAAATTTTCAGAAAAATCCTGCGTTCCGTTTTCCATAAACGTCTAACGTGCCACCGACCGTGAATCACCCTGTATATACACATAATCTGTGGGCCACTACAAGGCTTGAAATGCAAAAACTGGGTGAGGGGGCGGGGGCGAGGGTGAAGATGTGGGGGTGCAGTAGTGGAAGGGTACGGGGGGAGGAAAGTGGTTTCGGGGGTGGGATGTGATTGTGGGATGGAGGGGTGCAGGAGGTGGGGTGAAGTGTTGGGGACCGAAGGGCAGGAGGGGGGTTCGGGGATTAATATATATCTTTTAAATAAAACAAAAAGTTACCGAGCATCGCTCGGTGGCCAGGTACTATTTAATTATCTACTAAAATCTTTGATTAAATTGACCATGAAAGTTTCTTTTTTTTTGCAGAGAGTAGCAGAATTTTTATAAATTAAAGCAGACAACCAAAGAGTGTGTTTTATGCTGGTAAAATAATCCATATAAATAAATTAAAAAAATTATTTTTCCAGCAGAAGACACACTCTTTTATTGTCCCCTTTAATTTAAATTGACCTTATTCATCTAAGGCCCGTCGCTCACGGGGCGTAATGCGTAAGAGATGAGTTATCGGAGAAATTTTTTTACTTCACTCGACTCATAATATTCTAACGACCTTCAAGCCCTCCAATTCATTCACATTTCTTTTTTCAAAATTAAAAGATAAAGATCCTCTATTTAATCAAAATCGATTGCTTAAATTGCAAAGGGGGATATATATTGGGCAGACAAAACAATATTTAAAGTCTACACAAATATTTGATTAACAAAAAGGTCAGATAGATTGCTTTTAAAATATTTATAATTTTTTATTGGGTAATCTCATCTCCAAGACAATCTGTATCATTGTATATTTTTAAAATATTTATTTATTTATAGTTGCTCTCATAATATTTTAGAAGCAACTTAACTAGAAACATTTCATTACCATCGATAAAGGGAGAATTTCTCCTGAAATGTTTGGCTTTTTAATAAAAAACGTTTTCGATCGTTTTACAAACCAGTTTTTTCATTTGAATTTTACAAAAAAACAATCAATAAATTCCTTTAACATATGTAGCTACATATTTGTATTAAACGCTAAATAAATAAATTTTGCAATGAAAATTCCTTTCTAACTACGGATGCGCCCGTTTTCTCAGAGTCCTTCTTTTCATCCGTCGATACCAATGAAATATAACAATGAGTTCCTCATTACTTGAATCGCTGCTTAAAACTGCTCATTCTAAAAACTTGACGAAGAGAGTTTTGTACCTTGTCGCTTGAGATGACTGCAATAAAAATCGCCCCGTGAGCGGAGGACATATTGCAGAGGACGCATGAGGGAAAAATCTCTCCGATAACTCATCTCTTACGCCCCTCTTGCAATACGCCCCTTGAGCGAAGGGCCTAACCATTTTAGTAAAATATAGGCGATATGAAGCCCGGAGTTGTTCTTTAAAATTTTTGAAAAAAATCCCTCTAATCTTCAAAAATAAAATACTTAATTGTTGTATTAATTATACAAATACTAAACCTAGAATAAACTTTACTGCTCTATATAAAATTTCAATCTCTAAATTCATCTCATCAATACATTTATTTTTTTCCAGATAATCGAACTAAGAATGAAACTGAAGATTATTTCTGTGAGGAATGTTTGTCAGGATTCCTGTCATTGTCTGATTTCGAAAGCCATATACAGGAAGGCCATTCAGAAGAACAACTCTTCACAAGTCATCTGAGCGATCGGAAATACGTTGCTGAAACCAAACCGGAACCCCTCATTGACATGATTCCTCAGAGCGAGAAGGCTTCTAAAGTGACCTTACATAAGCGATATAATGCAGCCAAACGGTCTTTACACTCTCCTAACGATAAAAAAAAATTGAAATCAAAACAAACTAATCAATGTTTGGGAACTCATTCTAATAACAAGCATACAGGCCAAAAGTCTTTCGTCTGTGATCAATGCGATAAATGTTATAAACAAAAACGTGATCTCAAAAGACATTTATTAATTCATACCGGCCAAAAGCCTTTCGCCTGTGATCAATGCGAGAAGAGTTTTTCCGAAAAAAGATCTCTTCGAAAGCATTTATTAATTCATACAGGTGAAAAGCCTTTCGTTTGTGATCAATGCGATAAATGTTATACACACAAATCTAGTCTCACAACTCATTTACTAATTCATACAGCCGAAAAGACTTTCATCTGTGATCAATGCGATAAATGTTTTACACAAAAGGGTAGTCTCAAAACGCATTTACTAATTCATACAGGCGAAAAGCCTTTCGTCTGTGATCAATGCAATAAATGTTTTACACAAAAAAGTGATCTCAACAGGCATTTACAAATTCATACAGGCCAAAATTCTTTCGTCTGTGAACACTGCGAGAAGGGCTTTTCACAAAAAGGGTATCTCAAAACGCATTTACTAATTCATACAGCCGAAAAGCCTTTCGTTTGTGATCAATGCGATAAATGTTATACACACAAATCTAGTCTCAAAACGCATTTACTAATTCATACAGCCGAAAAGCCTTTCGTCTGTGATCAATGCGATAAATGTTTTACACAAAAAGGTGATCTCAAAAACCATTTACTTATTCATACGAAAAGCCTTTCGTCTGTGATCACTGCGACAAGGGTTTCTCACTAAAGTATAATCTCAAAAGCCATATGAAAATCCACTCCTAGAATATTGACTCTATTTCAAATAACTCAATTAAATAAAAATCAGAAATCGCCAACAGATAAATGAGGTTACCCACAAGTCAATTAATTTCGAAGCAGTTGAAACTGATCTCTGACGACCAACAGTCATTTAGATCCAACCCTTGTCTCTACTGAAACTATGTGTACATCTCCTGTTGAGTATATTGTATACTTAATTTGTTTGAAAATCAAACAAGTCTTAAGCCCGGTTCACACCAGGCGTTTTTTGTTGATTGAAATCTAGATGGCTGGCTAATCTAGATCCGGAGGCTTAAAATGACGTGACTGAGAGCTGGGAAGCTGGCTAGCTTGTTGGATTTTGTGATTAGAACATGTTCTATTTTCTCCTAGTTTGCTTGGAAAATTAGGGAGAGAACCAATCGGAAAGCAGTATTTTATCACGTGGGTGACATGCGCATGGTAAACCAATCGGGAAGCCGCAATAACCATGGACGACACCTCAGTCTGGGCGGATTGTTCAAACGTTTTTGTTTTTCACAAATTAATAAAAAAGCAATAATTGCAGTTCGTCTACGATAAATAACCTCTTCAATTATATTAT
Organism: Forficula auricularia; assembly: GCA_024734495.1. Lineage (NCBI taxonomy): Eukaryota > Metazoa > Arthropoda > Insecta > Dermaptera > Forficulidae > Forficula > Forficula auricularia. Next base: position 78,325,538 of record JALMQS010000099.1, on the reverse strand, counting down.
TGTCAGTTATTTTTTTTTGACAACTGTTGAGCGATTGTGTGCCCACGCATCTGAACCATCTATTAGAATCAATCTGCAAATATTAGCGTGTGAAGCCAAAACCTAAAAATCCATCACCACATCTAGCGGCAGGCAAGCCACCAAGGCTACCATCAGCGAAAAACGCCTGGTGTGCACCGGGTTTTACTCTCTGACATGTTGGAATATTTATTTTCTCCGAATTTTTCTTGTTTATATCTTAACTTACTTTTTCAATTATATTCATTCTTTATAATAATATATTATAACTCATTACTCGTTAAGTAAATATGAAATAATTACTCGTTACGCATTGCGAGCGAAATCGCCTACAAATACTTACAAAGTCTTAACGTTTTAGAAATGTTACATTACACATACTTGCCCATACAGGGCGTGCTGGCCTGTCCGGACACCGGGCAAATGCCCGGTGGCCGCTGCGCAACATTAAAAATTAAGAATATTTTAAAAGAACAAGATCGTTGACGCCGATCCATTTTCAAGGGCCACTTGCCTATTCGATGATTATAGCAAAAACCTTCCTTTTAGTTTTAAAGTTCCTCTCCTTCGTAATTCATGCCCTTCGGTCTCCATCTCGATCACTTGCGAGAGCCCTTTGGTTCTCCTTTTTATCTATTCCTTTATTTTTCGCCGGTGGTCCTGCTATATTCGGTGATATTGTCAGTTGCAAAACAACAGGAAGGGGGTGGAAGGCCCCCCCAAAGCTCTAAGAATTGTTTATTTGTTATTTGAAATATATAAATATATGGTAGGTAATATTGTATTTTATTATTATATTTTTCCACTTTTTTAATTACTCTTATTATATGTTTATGCTAAGATGTCATCCGAAATTGGTCCACCAGGATACACCACCTACACGGAGTCGTGGCAGCCATTTGGCTGAAATTATATTCGAAACATAATGTCATCGAATATTCTTTAAAATAAAATAAAAATTGTGGCAATATCACTTAAAGAGGTTTCTTTTTTTATTTTTTTTAAAGTTCTACCGCTCTTAATGAAAAACGCCTGTATATTAAAAAAAAAATATAAGAATATTTAATTTTTGTATTTTTTCAATAATAGAACCCTCCCAGAAGAAAATTGTAAATACGCCACTGAATGCAAGTAACATTTACCAACTGTGTTGAGTATCTTAATAGATTTATGTCGCTATTAAATAACACGTTTGCTCAATGTTGATTATTAAATTTTGATTATAGAATCGACCGCCTCATACATAAATAATAAATAAATAAATAAATCTTTATTCCTCGACCTGCTTAGAGGCACAAGTCCTCGGTGGCTAGGTCCTCCAAACATCAATACAATCTAGCTACAATACATTAATAAACATCAATACAAATTAATTACAACAATTTAAAAAATAATAAACAAGTAAAAAAATAAAAAATAAAAAAAATAGAAATGTATGCTCATTAACAAATAACATGACCATAGATTTCCATCAAAAAACAAAAAGTAATTTAAAAATTCCGCGCAAAAACCCGATACCAGGAGCAAGCGACGCATTAGCCATCCCGGCATTTGCCATAAGTTGTTAAGGAAACCTGGTCAAAACCTTAACAAGTGATGGTATGACCTTTCTCTACCTCACCTAATCTCTGCTTGTGAGAACTAAATAAAATTTTGCACAACTCTAGGACATTAGGACTTGACAAAATTTATAATTGATTTAATCATAGGGGGCAGAGGACTATAATCCCAAGTAGTAACAGACAGTAATATAGTATACATAGCATCTAATTGAAATAATCTTACGTCTGATATTTTCAAAACACAGATTTTCTTTTAACGACTAGTTTACAAACACCAATACTGTTTCTGTGGTATTTCATGAAATGAATAAATAAGCATTATTAACAAATTAAAAAAAAATAAGTGGCCTGAAATTGTGTCGCATATCCAGGGCCGCCCCGTGCCAGCCAGCACGCCCCTGTGCCCATATATGTATTAGTTTGAGAAAATTTAACATAGATTCGTATCGGACATTCAAGAGTTAAAGTTTATTATTTACAATATATTATACAATTTTCATAAGTACATTATATAGAATAATATAATTGCATTCAGTTTAGTTGAAGCTATAACTAAGATTTATTTAATTTTAAAAAATATCTATTGTACATTAGTAGTCTCGACCAATTTGTTAACATTTATGTTAATCTACCATGCAAACAGTCTTTTTTCTACACTTACTATATAAATATGAAGACCTCAATTAGGGAACGTATATTATATTACACATTCAAAAGGTAACTCTGTACCTTTTCCCCTTTTTCAAGCGCTCTTTTTAAGTTTGTTTTTAATTTAACAGAGATTAAAAACTACTTTTGAAGCCCAAAATTTTAAAATTTTCCCGGGAATGAACTCGCGATACATGACCCTCATCCCCTCCCCCAAATGAAAGTCTGGACCGCCCCTGGTATAAGTGTAATATTTCTTTAGAATCTAAGTGTATTTTTTTGTAAATAAATGTTTTTATGCATTAATTTGATTTCCTACTAAAATAAAAATATTGTTATATTCTTGAATTTTTTTCACTGACCCCCTGGAAATTTATCAAACCGTCCGATTTGACGTAAACGCCCCAATTTTAGATATTTATTTTTATTTGTAAACATATAAAAACTTGAAAAATTCTAATATTTTCTCGGCCCCCTGTTAAGAATCGCTAGTCTAGACTAGTAAGCTTTTGGTTGAAATCAGAGAAGCGGAAGTTGACATTTATATGAAAGATTTTTATTTATTTTTTTTTTTTTTAATTGTTTTACTTAACAAGTATCATCATCGAGTTATTAGTAGTGTATAAATTTAAATCCAATTGAAATAAAGAAAGCGTATTTAAATTAAGAGTGTCGCGATGATTTCAAATAAGTGAGAATGTGAAAGTAGTGTGTTGACCAGGGAGGTAGGGAGGGAAGGCTAGCTCGAGAAAGTGTCTCCACATGACGTCACCAGCCGCCCATCGCGGGAGGATGGCGGCTGGAGGGGAAATGTCTGTCCCAGGGAGGTAGGGCGCGCAAGGCTAGCCCGAGAAAGTGTCTCCGCTGACGTCTCCAGCCGCCATCTTGCGACTGGCGGCTGGAGGGGGAAATGCCTGTCCTGACTGGAGACACCCCCACTCCTGCTTTTCTAGCCCTAGCTGTTCCTCCTTAGCTCCTCGGTGTTGACACATCTGTTGATTACATATAAGAAAAAGATAAATAATAAGTAGATTGTAGTAGTAGAAAAATTATGTAACAGTTCTAGTGCGGGGGCCCGGAGATAACTACCCACCCCCCCCTTGCCACACCTTCTCGTCGGGCCTGGTACTGAGTACCATGAGAATTTGAATTTATAGGAAAACAAAACTCTTCAGTTGCGAGCTCACTGAATATTTAATATTTCATGGATTCAAAATTGGAGGGACGTTTTACATTGACTGCCCTGACATCTGGCGGGTTTATTGTATTTTGCAATATTTCATCTAAAGAAACCAACATTTATTTCACTTATATAGTTTTATTAAATTAAAAACTACTCCTTTCGTTATTATAATATTTTAATTGTTTATTTGATTTTGAAGAAACTATATCAATTATGGCTGAAATTGCAATCATGGAGCACAAATATCCGATTTATACAGGTTAGATTTCATTTAACAACGTCATGGAATATAAATAAAATCTTTTGTTTATTTATTGAAATAATTAATTGTTATCTATATTGGCTATTGTTAATTTTTTATTATTGATTTCAATTAAACAATTTAATAGAAAAAGACATTCTTGCCTCGAATGGATCCGAATTATATGCAGGTTTTAAAAATCTTGAACAGGTTACATTTAATAAAATTTGTTTATTTATATTATAATACTATTGTGTTATTATTAATTATTTTGCTTTAAATAAACAAAATAAATTTGTTTAATTATAATGAACTTGCAATATGTTCAGTTTCAATAATCAGTAGGATTATTATCTGGGGGCTGGGGGGGGCACGAAGTCAGTGTCGCAGCCAAGCTCGATTCGAGCAAACATTTAATTTATTTGTTTTAACTAATCTTGTCTGCTAAGTAAGAACGAAAATGTTCAATATCCACCGCATGAAAAATAATATTTATAATTAATCAACTGATGATAAAAGCCAAGCCTTCGAAACTATCGTCTCAAACAAATAAATATATATATATATATATATATATATATATATATATGAATATGTTTATTTACATCAAGCAGAGGACAACCTCTTTGTTTCTCTTTATGAAAAATATAGATGGGCATGTAAAATCAAAAACTTTCGTTTTAATTGAAGTTACTATATTCTCGACTCGTTTAATAATTTGATGATATTAAACTTGGCGGCACATTAGATTTCACTACTTTTTATGACAAAGGGTTTTTATTAATCGAATTGGGCTTTTTTTACACATGTGTTTTTGTTAGGATATATATGGAAAAAATAAATTCATTCAAATCAATTCTGTATGAGTTCATTTATATTCAGAGGGGCTCGATTTAGCTCGCTATTGTCCATGGGGCCTTAAACATTTATATCTAACTAAAAATTGCAATATATTATCTTTTTCAGGGCCACATTTCTTGTGCAGTGATTGTCTTACGATGTTCATTAGTGAAGATTTCCTGAACAAACATCAGAAAAAATGTATACATAGGAAATTACATTTAATTTTAAAAATAAAATTTCAATTGAGACTAAATACATCAGCTGAGGGTAAGTTCATTTATTTAATTAACAATCTTTGGAGAATTCTTCATATTCCAATTTAGATGAAAATAGGGCTCTCTCCCTTTGTCTTCCATCTCAGAGACCATTAGGACATTTGAGAGAGAAAACTTTTTAAGATTTTATTTCTTTTAATTTTCACTGATTAATGAATGCAAAATTATAATTCCTTAGCAAACTACAATCATCTAAGGCTATTATTAAATGAGCAATTCTTGTATATATAGGGTGGGCCATTAACTTTGAATCGGCTTAAAAAAAAACAAATCAATATTTTTTCAAAATAATGAGTTTATTAGAAAGATTGGACATTTTCATTTAAGAATGAAACACAACATCATTCAAATGACTGCCACGGCTGGATTGACAGTAGCACATCAGATCAACCCAATTGAAAATGTACTAAAAAATTGGGTTGATCGGATGGGGTCTTTTATTGTCTACTATAATATAAATTGACCTTAATTAATAAAGAAAAGGGAGTGTAGTTTCACGGTGAATGTTTTATAGTTTACTTTATTAATTAATATCATGTTTCACCTAAAACCTACACCACTTTCCCTAAGTTAAATTGACCTTATTCATCTAAGGTCCGTCTCTCACGGGGCGTAATGCCTAAGAGATGAGTTATCGGAGAAATTTTTTTACTTCACTCGACTCATAATATTCTAACGACCTTCAAGCCCTCCAATTCATTCACATTTCTTTTTTCAAAATTAAAAGATAAAGATCCTCTATTTAATCAAAATCGATTGCTTAAATTGCAAAGGGGGATATATATTGGGCAGACAAAACAATATTTAAAGTATACGAGCACAAATATTTAATTAACAAAAAGGTCAGATAGATTGCTTTTATAATATTTATAATTTTTTTTATTTCTTTATTGGGTAATCTCCTCTCCAAGACAATCTGTATCATTGTATATTTTTAAAATATTTATTTATTTATAGTTGCTCTCATAATTTTTTAGAAGCAACTTAACTAGAAACATTTCATTACCATCGATAAAGGGAGTATTTCTCCCGAAATGTTTAGCTTTTTAATAAAAAACGTTTCGATCGTTTTACAAACCAGTTTTTTCATTTGAATTTTACAAAAAAACAATCCATAATTTCCTTTAACATATGTAGCTACATATTTGTATTAAACGCTAAATAAATAAATTTTGCAATGAAAATTCCTTTCTAACTACGGATGCGCCCTTTTTCTCAGAGTCCTTCTTTTCATCCGTCGATACCAATGCAATATAACAATGAGTTCCTCATTTCTTGAATCGCTGCTTAAAACTGCTCATTCTGAGGACATTGCAGAGGACGCATGAGGGAAATCTCTCCGATAACTCATCTCTTACGCCCCTCTTGCATTACGCCCCTTGAGCGAAGGGCCTAAACCATTTTAAAGTAAACGAATTTTTTAAGAGAAAAATAAAACCGACTTCAAAAAAATTAAATGCAACAAATTAAATACACTAAAAGGAATAAAATAATTATTATCTTATTTACTATAGTTACAACTAAACGACGAAATATTAACATGAAATTACTTTTTGAAGTCGGTGTCAAACATATACATTTTATGAATCGCACTCGACGGGTCTTACTTAGTACGTTTGGCGGGTACGCTCGCTTATAGGTATAGTTTGTTTGGCACCGACTTCAAAAAGTAATTTCATGTTAATATTTCGTCGTTTAGTTGTAACTGAATAAGATAATAATTATTTTATACCTTTTAGTGTATTTTATTTGTTGCATTTAATTTTTTTGAAGTCGGTTTTATTTTTTTCTTAAAAATTATTTTTATTTTCTCTTTTTAGTGATCTTACTAATAGTGACTTAATATATATTTTTTATAAAAGATTTTATTTATTATAATTTCGATTATTTGGTCATAAGAATTGGAGATTTACGTTATTTCGTCGTTGATCATATCATCAGAACTTGACCAAATTAATATGGCACCATCCCTAAGATACCCCCTTTCCAATAAAAAAAGAATCATCGAAATCGGTTCATAAATAAAGAAGTTAGGCCTGAACAAACCTAACAAAAAAGATCTAATACCAATGAAAAAAAACGGGACCAATCGGAAGCTAGACTGAATCCATTGCAAAACATTTTTTCAAAATCGGTTCACAATTGGCAGAGATATGAGGTAACATAGACACAAAAAAAAATTCAGTCGGATTGAGAACATCTTCCTTTTTTGAAGTCGGTTAAAAATTAATAAATAAATAATAATTACGCAATCCAGTATGACCCTATGTACCTAATATTGTTTTAAAATTTTAAAAACTTACAAATTAATATGTTTTAAACCCTGAAAAGCCGGTTTTTAAGAGAATGAAAGTGTGATTGATGTTACAACGGAACCAATCGGAAGCTAGACTGAACCCAAAACAATTTTTTTTTCAAAATCGGTTCACAATATGAATCCCGGAAATGTTCTTTAAAATTTTTGAAAAAAATCCCTCTTTTCTTCAAAAATAAAATACTTAATAGTTGTATTAATTATACAAATACTAAACCTAGAATAAACTTTACTGCTATATATAAAATTTCAATCTCTAAATTTATCTCATCAATACATTTATTTTTTCCAGATAATCGAAGTAAGAATGAAACTGAAGATTATTTCTGTGAAGAATGTTTGTCAGGATTCCTGTCATTGTCTGATTTCGAAAGCCATATACAGGAAGGACATTCAGAAGAACAGCTCTTCACAAGTATTCTGAGCGATCGGAAATACGTTGCTGAAACCAAACCGGAACCCCTCATTGACATGATTCCTCACAGCGAGAAGGCTTCTAAATTGAACTTACATAAGCGATATAATGCAGCCAAACGGTCTTTACACTCTCCTAATGATAAAAAAAAATTGAAATCAAAACAAACTAATCAATGTTTGGGAACTCATACTAATAACAAGCATACAGGCCAAAAGTCTTTCGTCTGTGATCAATGCGATAAATGTTTTACTCAAAAATCATGTCTCAAAGCGCATTTACTATTTCATACAGGCGAAAAGCCTTTCGTCTGTGATCAATGCGAGAAGGGTTTTACACAAAAAGTTGATCTCAAAAGGCATTTATTAATTCATACCGGCCATAGGCCTTTCGTCTGTGATCAATGCAAGAAGAATTTTTCAGAAAAAGGATCTCTCAGAAAGCATTTATTAATACACACAGGTGAAAAACCTTTCGCCTGTGATCAATGCGATAAATGTTTTACTCAAAAATCTAGTCTCAAAACGCATTTACTAATTCATACAGCCGAAAAGCCTTTCGTTTGTGATCAATGCGATAAATGTTTTACACAAAAGATTAGTCTCAAAAAGCATTTACTAATTCATACAGGCGAAAAGCCTTTCGTCTGTGATCAATGCGATAAATGTTTTACACAAAAAGGTGATCTCAACAGGCATTTACTAATTCATACAGGCCAAAAGCCTTTCATCTGTGAACACTGCGATAAATGTTTTACATTAAAAGGTGATCTCAAAAGGCATTTATTAATCCATACCGGCTAAAAGCCTTTCGTCTGTGAATACTGCGATAAATGTTTTACACAAAAAGGTGATCTCAAAAGGCATTTATGAATTCATACCGGCAAAAAGCCTTTCGTCTGTCATCACTGCGAGAAGGGTTTCTCAGCAAAAGGATCTTTCAAAAACCATTTACTTATTCATACGAAAAGCCTTTCGTCTGTGATCACTGCGACAAGGGTTTCTCACTAAAGTATAATCTCAAAAGGCATATGAAAATCCACTCCTAGAATATTGACTCTATTTCAAATAAATAAATTAAATAAAAATCAGAAATCGCCAACAGATAAATGAGGTTACCCACAAGTCAATTAATTTTGAAGCAGTTGAAACTGATCTCTGACGACCAACAGTCATTTAGATTCAACCCTTTTCTCTACTGAAACTATTTGTACTTCTCCTGTTCTGTATATTGTATACTTAATTTGCTTGAAAATCAAACACGTCTTACTCTCTGACATGTTTGAATATTTATTTTCTCCGAATTTTTCTTGTTTATATCTTAACCTACTTTTTCAATTAGACGAGCGAATCGCCTGCAAATACTTACAAAGTCTCAACGTTTTAGAAATATTACATTACACATACGTGTCCATATATTAGTTTGAGAAAATTTAACATAGAATCGTATTGGACATTCAAGACTTAAACTTAAAGTTTTTATTTACAATATATTATATAATTTTCATAAATATATTATATAGAAATAATATAATTGCATTTAGTTTAGTTTAAGCTGTAACTAAGTTGCAGTGGGTATAGTGAAAATGAATGTTTGGTTTTGACTATGGATAATGAGGGTTGGATCTGAGGTGACGTGGGTTTGCTCTTATAGCAATGGTTTGCTTAAATACTAGTTTCTTGATTGGTGGGCGTATCTCAGGGTAGTCTCTCTCAATGCTTGTTGCTGAAATTGATGGAATTTAAATAAGCTACGTTACTGAATTTAGGTAAAAAATGAATTTAGATAATATAAAAAAATGCAAATAAAATAAAGGGATGGATGTGTGGTTTTCAATAATAATAAAGTTTTTTTAGAGAATTGTTTAAATTTTAACTATGTAAATTTATTTCTTTTATCATTAATTGAAGTGAACAGAAATAGAATGGATTGTTTATGAAATTTTATGTGAAGATGTTACATTCCTGATGGACCGAATGTATAGGATAGCTTCTGGCTTCTCTTCTGGTAGCAATTTCCTCCGTAGATGGTAATTCCTTCTTCAAGGGATGGTCCTGGCTTCCTTCCGTCACCTTGACACCGATTTGTATTTCAGGCACATATAAGTGGATGTATAGGTGCACCCGAAAGGAATTCTCGGTGTCTGGTATGGCCGGTGTTGAAATGGTTCCAAGGATCACGTTTGATTCTCTACTTGAAGCTAGTTGGCTCCTATTAATATATATATATAAATATCGAGTGTCTCTGGTTATAATGATAATTCGAGATGCTGCATAGAGATATGTGGAATGATATATTGAGAGCATAGGTTCAGAGTGCTCGAGAGGGTTGATAAAGTTAGAAATGCTTATCAACGAGTCCTTTTCTTTGTCTCCGGTTCGTCAAGTTTCTCCTTCCCCCATCCGTCTCTGTTCATTTTCAAGTATTGATTTTTTTTAAAAGTAAAATTATAAATTGTTATTTATTTTTCCTCTGAAATTAAAGAAATTATTAAATAATTCTTAAAAGGTTCACTCAAAGGCAATGCATTAATTCTCAATTTCTATATAAATTTAAATTTGAATTTATTTTTAATGTTAAAATTTGCTAAGTAATGTATATTTAGAACAATCTATATTTGAATAATTTTAATATTGAATTTATCTAATTAATTATTTATATATGTTTAAGTAAAAAAAATTACTAAAAAAAGCTATGAAAATGAAATAAAAATATTATTTCGACCCTCATGTACTAATTTGTCCTTTTGCAATTTCATTATTTGGGTATACCCGTGGGTATATTGTAAAGTTTTATTTAATTTTAAAAAATATCTATTGTACATTAGTAGTCTCGACCAATTTGTTAACATTTATGTTAATCTACAATGCAAACAGTCATTTTTCTACACTTACTATATAAATATGAAGAACTCAATTAGGGAACGTATATTATATTACACATTCAACAGGTAACCCTGTACCTTTTCCCCTTCTTCAAGCGCTCTTTTTAAATTTGTTTTTAATTTAACAGAGATTAAAAACTACTTTTGAAGCCCAAAATTTAAAAATTTTCCCGGGAATGATCTCGCGGTACATGCCCCCCCGCCCAAATGAAAGTCTGGGACCGTCCCTGGTATAAGTGTAATATTTCTTTAGAATGTAAGTGTATTTTTTGTAAATAAACGTTAATATGCATTAATTGGATTTCCTACTATAATAAAAATATTGTTATACTCTTGTATTTTTTTTACTCCGGGAATGAAATTCCGGTAAATTAACCCCCCCCCCCCAAATGAAAGTCTGGGACCCCCCATAAAAAATTACTCGATTTGCCCTTGCTGTCTATTCATGATTTAATAAACTAATTATAATACTACATAGATAGTGTTTTGAATTTTATTATCCATATCTCCGGTTCCTAAAAAATCCGATAATCTAATTATAAATATATAAAATAAAAAGGAACATCCCATATCTTCTTCGAGTGCCATACCCCAATGGAAAACGGGCCTTTTTCTCGTTACACAAGGCAATAAATAGAAATTTCGCGTCCCCCTCACTTCCGCCCCTCTTTCACCCAAATGGTTCCAGTAGAAACCACGACCCCCGCTGAAAAAGCCGAATCACTAGCATCCTATTTCGCAACTAACTCCACTTTAGATGACAAAGGGCTTAACCCGCCCACTTATACCCCCCAAACCAACCTCATGGGCAAAATAATTTTCAGGCCCCAAATAATCATAAAAGCCATTAATAAATTAAATTCCAAATCCGCCGCAGGCCCGGATAACATCCCACCAATTCTCATTAAAAAATGCGCCCCTGAACTTGCCCCTATCTTATCCAAGCTATTCCAACTCTCTTACGAGTCGGGCATATTCCCCAAAAGCTGGAAAATAGCCAGAGTAACACCTATTCCTAAAAAAGGAGACACATCACAAATCTCTAATTACAGGCCTATCTCGATCACCTCTGTTCTTTCCAAATTAATGGAATTAGTCATAAACCAACACGTCCTTCATCACTTAGAAAACAATAAATTAATTCACGATAGGCAATATGGATTCAGACAAAATCGTTCCACAGGCGACATCTTAACCTATGTCACCCACACCTTGAACAATACTCTAGAGGCCGGAAAAAGAAACCCTCGCTGTAGCCCTTGATATCTCCAAAGCTTTTGACCAGGTTTGGCACAAAAATCTTCTTGCCAAACTACCAGCCTTTGGATTCACACCAACACTTCGCAAATGGATTGAAAGCTTTCTGACAAACCGAAGTATAAAAGTTGTGGTGGATGGAACATCTTCTGAATCGTTCTCCACAAACTCTGGTGTTCCCCAAGGCTCTGTAATCTCCTCCACACTCTTCCTTATTTATATAAACGACCTTATTGATCAAACGGCAAACCCCACTCATTGTTACGCCGACGATAGCACTCTACACGGCAAACCCTCTCTCCCGAATAATCGAATCAATATTGCCTCCTCAATTACTCTCGACCTAGACAAACTGAATAAATGGGGCTCTCAAAATTTAGTTAACTTCAATTCAAACAAGACTCAATGTTGTCTAATTTCTAGGCGCGAAAATAGAGATTTCCCTGATATTCACTTCGATTCGAATACCCTGAAAATGTGTGACAGCCTATCCATGTTGGGCGTCTCTGTCGCATCTGACCTGTCTTGGAATGAACACATCTCCTCTGTGGCGAAATCTGCAGCAAGGAAGATTGGCTTCTTATTCAGGTCCAAGCGATTTTACAAACCCCCACAACTTCTCACCATCTACAAGGCCCAAATCCGCCCCTGTCTCGAATACGGCTCTCATCTGTGGAGAGGAGCCTCAAAAATATTCTCTTGCTACCCTTGATGCAATTCAGAAACGAGCCGTCAGGCTAATTGACGATTCTACCCTCACCGACTCCCTCGACTCGCTGGCTCATCGAAGAGATGTCTCCGCCCTTTCCCTTTTCTATAGATACTATCACGGCAGGTGCTCTGATGAGATAAAATCAATAATTCCCCCCAAAGCATGCTTTGCACGCAGCACACGTTTTGCCGACTCCCAACACTCTTTCGCGGTCAAATTAGAAAAGTGCCGGACCACTTCATTCGCGAATTCATATATCCCCATGACTTCAAGGAACTGGAACTCTCTCCCAGCCTCTATCTTTCCCAGCACCTATGATCTTCAAACCTTCAAAACCAGGGTGCATAGACACCTACGTCTACACCCTCTCACTTAAACAACTTTCCCTTCTCTTCGGTAATGCAAGGGTCTTTCGAGATCCATAGGGGCTACATCTTTACTGGTGCACCCCTTCTTGCATTCGATTGCATTAAAAAAAAAAAAATACCCGAAACGGGTGTCGGCGCCTCTCCACATATACCTGTGCTGAGTGTGTTTACTTAGTTTTTTTACACAGATATACGGGACCTACTTTTTAACGCCGGTTCCGAACGGCTAATTTGGAGAGGTCACTTGGCAATTATACTCTTGGTAGGCTGCCATTACTTTCCAAGAGGAGGCGACTGCAAATATCTATCTGCCGAAACTCGGTCTCGAACCAGCAATCTCCGAGTCAGCGACCCAACACTCTAGCCACTGACTCACAGTCGCCTCCAACATCCCATATACAAGCTACAATTATTTATTAATAGATACATAAAAAGTACCGGTTCTACTGAACCTAAATAGATGAAACTTTTATAATTTTACGCGAAATTTAAAGAGCTTTAAATTATCTAATGGATATCTTTTTGATTTGATAAGCCGTTTTAGAGTTACCTATTCAAGAAAAACCGAAAAAACTCTGAAATTTTCTCATATTGAGGCGCGTTGAAAAATTTCCACAACACAAATTTGGGGGAAAACTTAGGGTAGTAATATTGAAGTACGAATAATGATATTCCATCAATAAAATTTTTAGCGGGAATTATTTCCTGTTAAAATCGTAATTTGCTTGGATTAATGAAGCTGTAACTAAAATTTTTTTTAATTTTAAAAAATATCTATTTTACATTAGTACTCTCAACCAATTTATTAAATATTCAGATCTCAATTAGTGAACTATAGTCTAAGTATATTATAATATACCTATATTTAATAGGTAGCTAAACCTGTATATTTTCCCCTGCTTCATGCGCTCTTTTTGTTTGTTTTTACATTTACAGAGGGTCAAAATCGCCTCTAAAAACTACTTTTGAAGTCCAAAATTTTCCCCGGGGGAGGGGGAGACATGATCTCCAAAATGAAAGTGTGGTATTGCCCCTGGTATAATTGTAATATTTCTTTAGACTGTAAGCTTATTTCTTGTAAATAAACATTAATTAATTGAATTTCCTACTAAAAAAAATATTGGTAAATTCTTATATTTTTTTAATATCGCCCCCCCCCCCCCCATAAAAAATTTCTGGATCCGCCCTTGACCCCAGAAGTCTAAAAATGCAAAAACTAACTGTCCAAAATGGGGAGGGGGGTATGGTATGGTGTTTTCTCTCTGGGCGGAAGACAAAAAATCATTCAAAACCATAAGCGTTGCGATGAACGCATTTTTCTTCTCATTAATAAAGAGTGGGTTTTTAATACATTTTAATCATTTGTTTCATCTTTTTTATTATTTTTCATTAAAATTTAAAAATTGCGCCTCGCAGTTAACAAAATATTCTTCTATTATTTAAAAAATAAAAGTGCATAGAGATCATTTATATTGCAGTAAAACAGAATCTTCAATTATATCCATTTAAGACTATTCTAGAAAAATAGATCTAATAAAATATCAATAAACTAGCCACAAGAGGGTCCAAGGGGCGAAGTCCCCGGCTAGCAGGAGGCCTGCCGAAGGCGAGCCTTGCAATTAGTTAGATAATAAATATTGAATAGTTTATAGATAAGAATGTCAGACAAGAATATTTTCTTGTTTTATACTTTTCAGAGCGCGATTTTTCTGTAGTCAGGTTTTAGTTTTCAAACTTATTTTTTGCAAGAATTAATGACCGGTAAATATATACCGGGTGAGTTTTTTTTATTTTTATCTTGAGACAGTCTTATAACTCAAAAACAGTGCCTTATATGAAAAAAGTTTCAAATAAAAGTTTATTTATATCAGGGGGAAACCAAACTACGCAATTGCTTGTCGACCTAGAACAAGCTTTCAAGGGTATTTCGACGTCAACTTCTGTTTTTTAAATGGAAACCTATATATTTCTGTACATATTCTGAATCTACAAAAAAAAAACTGAACAACTTTTATTAGATCTATTTTTACTTTATCCAATGCGAAGCATGGGAGAAAGTAATGTAATCGGTCGCGCGGCAAGCGCGACTTCAAAGGGTCCTCAGGTAAAGACTACGGAACCCATGGACTCAATTAAGGTCACAAATTGTAGTATTCAATTAGGTTGAATTTTAGCACTTGACGATTTTGACAAAAATTACCAGGGATCTCGTCGAGAGGCCAAAAAGTGCCATTTTTTTTGGAAGTGCGTACTGATGGATGGATGTGTGTGTGTTTTCGTTTTTTTCGTCCACCATTTTTTCCACACCATTGCACCGATTGAATTGAAATTGAAAACCTACTATTAGTTTAACAAAATGAAGCGCTGATTAGTTTTTGGTACATATCGGTCCACAAACATTAGTACTTTATTTCAGTATTTTTTTAGTTTTTTCTAAATATCTTGAAAATGACTTAACCAATTTTGATAAAATTTAATATCCTAATTAAGTACCTTGGGGACCACAAAAAAGGTTAAATTAAGTTTTTAGTTAAATCATATTTTAAAGTACTTTACTCAGAGTAAAATAGTACTTTTTTTAATTTTTTATTTTAAATTCTTTAAAATTTATTCATTTGATCGTTTTAAGATAGCTCATTTAACCTAACTTAAGTAAGAATGGTTAGGCTTCTCGGTGTGAAATGGTAAAAATTTGGGAGGAAATTTTATAAGTAACCATAGCAACAGCGTTGTTTTCTTATCCGTTACCTTTGCTTAAGACATAGAGAAATCGACTTTAAACCAAAAATAGCGATTGATTCTCATCTAATACTTGAGGAATAACCATTCTATATTGGATTTTTGACGTTTCGGTTTTTATTGGTAACCATTGCTGAAGACATGTAGAATGGTTATTCCTCGACTATTAAAATGAGAATTATTTTTAATTAATGTCAACATGAACTACAAATTGCAAGTGATATCTGATTAATAATAAAGGAACAAACATATTAATATTTCAAATGAATTTGGATAAAGTTTAGCAACGATCCGTTGCAGTTTATTGTATTCTGAAATACCATGGTTTCGCCCAATTTTTTTAATCAAAATAGTTTCAGCCGTTTTCGAGATATTTCGAAAAAAATAATTAAAAAAAAACTTTTTTCATGTACGAATACAATACTTGACCATACCATGTATGGTAAAGAAAAAAAAGTCTAATTCAACTTTTAGAGATCTTTACAGGAATAGTCTTTGCTTCACACTCCATGATCAATTTTCATATTAAAACCTCAGACCTCGAAGTGTGATTTAAAAGTTAACATAATTTTAAACAAGAGGCACCTTTGAGGCTCTAGGCAAGCGATTAAGTTTCCAATCTAAATAGCATGGGGTTTTGGAATCAACTCTTCTGACATAATAAAAATAATCCATAATTTCTCAGATCAATTAGTAGATCACGTCTCGTGAATTTCTATAGGAATTTTTTATAATCAATAATATTTTCATTATTGACATGATATGCTTTAAACATGTTTAAATAATTAAAACGAATAAGTAAAAATGAAAATAAGTAGTATGACGTTCTAAGCCGATTAAGATTATCTCCGAAGATAAGCTAAGAATAGCTTGGACTAATTGATTTCGTGGGTATGTGGGGGGGGGGGTGGATAGGGACAGTGAGGAGGGGTATGTGAGGGGGTAGATAGGGACAGTGGTTAGTGAAAGGGCTATATAAGGGGGAGAGAGATGTGGATAGTGGTCATTGTAACTCAGTCAGTGGCGTGTGAAACATCAATGAGAATATTACAATATGACTTCTGGACTTTCATCCATCCTCTCAGCTGACTCCACCCCTCACTAATAAACAACGCTTCATTGCTTATATGACTTTTAAAAGCTGGAGTAACGGGTAGGTGTGTAATTCATTGATCTTATAGATAAAGATGTACAGACCTACTTCAGGAGCCTGGCCTCCCTCCCCACTTGAGCTCATGATTCTTTTTTCAAGAGAATCATGTCCTGTCCCTAATCCTAACCAACCTCGATCCCTGTTTTTACAAATCCTTATTCCTTCGAAATGTTTTGTGATTATATTTTTAGTTGTGTGCGAGTGTAAGTGGGTTCCTGTAGGGTCAGGAACGAGACGTTGCCTGTTAAGGTAAGATATCTTTATAATACTCTATTATAATTAAATAAGTAACAAATATTCTAAATTTTTCAAGTACTCTTTTCGAGTTTTTCAAAAAAAAAAAAAAATAAATAATTTAATAAATATAATTTTATTAGGAATATTTATATAGAAAAAAATACTTTAAATTCATTATAATATTTTACTAATATTTTTTCTCTTTTTTCAGGTAGGTGCTCGTCCTACTAAAACTAACATTCAGATTAAGTATTTGATTTTCTTATTTTCTGGAAAATCAAATTCTTTATCTTTTTAACCTTTTATCCATTTTCCCTTCAATTCCTTACCGTTTCCTTCTCGAATCAAATCGCGAGTATATCTTTTATTCTGCGCGGGTGTCAATGTGTTACTAAGGAATCAGCATCACATGCCTAAACACGAGACGTTGGCTGTTAAGGTAATATTTTTATTTATTTTTATTTATTTAACAAAGTATACAAACATAGGACCTTAGGTCCCACCTAGTATATATCGATCTTATACTCTAATATTACTTTAAATTCACTATATTATTTTACTAATATTTTTTCTCTTTTTTCAGGTAGGTGACCGTCCTACTAAAACTAACATTCAAATTGAGTATTTGATTTTCTAATTTTTTGGAAAATCAAATCCTTTATCTTTTTAACTTTTTATCCATTTTCCCGTCAATTCCTTAGTGTTTGCCTTCTCGAATCGAATCGCGAGTATATTTTTTATTGTGCGCGGGTGTCAATGTGTTACTAAGGAATCAGCATCCCAGGCCTAAACACGAGACGTTGGCTGTTAAGGTAATATATCGATCTCATACTCTAATATTAATTTAAATTTACTATATTATTTTACTAATATTTTTTCTTTTTTTTCAGGTAGGTGACCGTCCTACTAAAACTAACATTCAGATTAAGTATTTGATTTTCTTATTTCCTGGAAAATCAAATTCTTTATCTTTTTAACCTTTTATCCATTTTCCCGTCAATTCCTTAGTGTTTCCTTCTCGAATCGAATCGCGAGTATATTTTTTATTGTGCGCGGGTGTCAATGTGTTACTAAGGAATCAGCATCCCAGGCCTAAACACGAGACGTTGGCTGTTAAGGTAATATATCGATCTCATACTCTAATATTACTTTAAATTCACTATATTATTTTACTAATATTTTTTCTTTTTTTCAGGTAGGTGACCGTCCTACTAAAACTAACATTCAGATTGAGTATTTGATTTTCTTATTTCCTGGAAAATTAAATTCTTTATCTTTTTAACCTTTTATCCATTTTCCTGTCAATTCCTTAGTGTTTCCTTCTCGAATCGAATCGCGAGTATATTTTTTATTGTGCGCGGGTGTCAATGTGTTACTAAGGAATCAGCATCCCAGGCCTAAACACGAGACGTTGGCTGTTAAGGTAATATATCGATCTTATACTCTAATATTACTTTAAATTCACTATATTATTTTACTAATATTTTTTCTCTTTTTCAGGTAGGTGACCGTCCTACTAAAACTAACATTCAGATTGAGTATTTGATTTTCTTATTTTTTGGAAAATCAAATCCTTTATCTTTTGAACCTTTTATCCATTTTCCCGTCAATTCCTTAGTGTTTCCTTCTCGAATCGAATCGCGAGTATATTTTTTATTGTGCGCGGGTATCAATGTGTTACTAAGGAATCAGCATCCCAGAGTCTAAACACGAGACGTTGACTGTTAAGGTAATATATCGATCTTATACTCTAATATTACTTTAATTCACTATATTATTTTACTAATATTTTTCTCTTTTTCAGGTAGGTGACCGTCCTACTAAAACTAACATTCAGATTAAGTATTTGGACTGAGGGAGTTTTAATTACTGAATTCTTCGGAAAACTGAAAGAAGATCAAAAATTTATTTCTCACCGGGATGTAGCATCTAGTATTTCCGAAGAACCTAATACTATTTCAAAAAACGGGGCAACAACTCAAATCCAAGGGAAAAAAAATAGAAATATATTACCAGAATGTCAGGAGCATGAGGGGTAAGCTAGACCAGATCAGAACATCTGCGGTGTCTCTTTCACTTGATTATGATGTCATTGTTTTGACAGAAACCTGGCTTAACGATGGCATTCATGATTCAGAAATTGAGATTGGCCCATTCATCATTTACAGAGACGACAGATCGGAAGCAGTCAGTTCCAGAGGTGGCGGAGTTCTCATCGCCATAAAAAATTCCTTACGTGGAAAAACTCTTCCCTCTTTCGATAATGACCTACTCTCATTTAATCAACTTTTTGTAATTCTTCCAGACCTAAAAATTATTATCGGGTCTATTTATCTACCCCCAGTCTCTAACATCTCATTATTTCAAGAGCACATCATGCACGTTGAAGATATCCAAAATACATATTTAGATCACCATCTGATCCTGGTGGGAGACTACAACTTGCCCGAAATCATCTGGAATTATTCCTCTCCTGGTGCATCTCATCGTTTTAGTGAAAATTCAACCTCTTCTCTACAATCTTGCGCAGCTACATTAATAGACAGTTTTAGCTCCTTGGATCTCCATCAGTTCAATTTGTTCACAAATAGCAAGGGTAACACCCTTGATTTATGCTTCTCTAACACTAAAGCTGCAGTCAGCCTCAGTAATGACATATTGTCCAAAATGGACGAGTTTCATCCCGTTTTGAATATATCTGTTCCATTCACTGATAATACTGGCCGCGAATCTCCAATATTTAGACCTCTAAGATCTGAGTGGGATAGATATAATTTTAAAAAATGCAACCTCGAAATGTTCAATCAACGACTAAATGAAATTAACTGGCAAGATATCCTGTGTAATTTAAGTTTATTTTCCGCGGTAGAGAAATTTTATAATATTATTAACGCAATCATAGAGGATACTGTACCTAAAAAACATTGTAATAGCACAGGTTATCCGTTATGGTTTTCTAAAAAACTTATCTCACTCTTAATTAGCAAAAAATTAGCTCATAAATATTATAAAAACAATCAAAGTGAATCAAGTTACGATAAATTTAAAAATTTAAGATCTTCGTGTAAAACCGAAGCGTCAACATGTTATTCAAGATACATTTCAAATATTGAATCTAACTTATCTAGCAATATAAAAGTTTTCTGGGATTTTATAAATAATAAGCGAAATACTAATGGCTATCCATCTAATATGTTTTTAGATGATATTAACGGCTATGATAATGTACAAATGTCCGACCTTTTTGCTGAATTCTTTAAAGAAGTCTACGGCTTGGCCTCAGCAAATACAGTGTTTAATCCTGATACTATTACTAAAAACTGCGCGAATGTTCTCGACATCGGCGCCCAAAATAGGAATATTTCAATCTCTGAGGAGGAAATCATCTCCGTGATTAGGGACTTGAAACCATCTCTCTCTATAGGAGCGGATGGGGTCCCAGCCTTCCTGGTCAAGCGCTGCTCTTCCTCACTTATTGAGCCTCTGCATATTTTATTCAACCTTTCACTTATAGAAAGTTCTCTCCCAGAATTATGGAAAAAGACTTCCATCACTCCAATTTATAAGAACGGCTCTCGTAACAATATACGAAATTACAGACCAATAGCTATTATAAGCGCTATTCCGAAACTCTTGGATAGGATTATGTACAATAAGATTCTTCTACTTTGCTCAGAAGCTATCTCAAGTAAACAGCACGGATTTGTGCCTTCTCGTTCAACTGTTACAAATCTTACTCTCTTTATAAACAAAATCTTTTCCAGCTTCAGTAAAAATAAGCAGCTTGATGCTATTTACCTAGATTTTAAAAAGGCCTTTGACCTCATCAACCATAAAATTTTGTTATTAAAGCTAAGACATTATAATTTGCCTATTAATATTATTCTCTGGATTGAAAATTATCTCTCTAACAGATTTTCCTGTGTTCGGATTAATGGTGCTGAATCCCGAGAATACCTAGCACCTTCTGGGGTCCCTCAGGGTAGTCATCTCGGCCCTTTACTATTTCTCTTATTTATTAACGACTTGGCCCTTGTAAATCTTTATAGCAATATGCTTTTATTTGCTGATGATATTAAATTGTTCTTTGAAATCAGTGATGTTCAAGATTGCACAAAAGTACAAAATGATTTGAATAAACTAATTGACTGGTGCAAGGAAAACTTATTCTTTCTCAATTTTGATAAATGTTTCTCGATTACATTTTCCAGAAAAGACGATTTTATTTCTTTTGAATACCAGCTAAATAGCAATTCATCCTGTATCCGAGTCACTTCCATCAAAGACCTCGGGGTCACATTTGACGCTAAACTAACGTTCAATGAACATATAACCAAAGTGGTTAGTAAGGCAAACCGAATTTGGGGATTCATCATTCGCAACACTAAATTCTTCACAAACACGACTAGTATCAAACACTTGTACATAAGCTTGGTTAAATCTATATTGATGTATGCATCAACCATTTGGAGACCTAATTTGAAAATGAATATAGCAAGGCTTGAGAGAGTTCAGCATAAGGCGTTGAGACATCTTGCGTATCTATCTGGCAACCCTATGTCTAGATTCGACCACGATTATACAGCAATTAGTGAAACCTTTAGTCTACCAACAATTCTATCTTCCATGGTTGCTTCTGACAATGTATTAACTTACAAAATTATATCAAACAGAATCCATTGTCCAGAACTAAAGTCTCTTTTACTTTAAATAATCCCACATATGTACTTAGACAAAACCAGCCTTTCTACCCTAAAGTACCAATCACGCGCCACGCCGAGAATAATCCAATTTATAGACTCTGTGTTTGCTATAACGCTCTTTCCTCAAGAACTAGTGTAATAGATTTGGCTTCTCATCCTAATAGAGTGACTAAAGAAATAAAAGAAAATACGCTATGTTATAATTAAGCTTTAAAGTTCAAAGTTCATTAGTTTGTTATTTACAGAATCTATCTTCACTTAACATATTACCTATTGTATCTCTCTGTTCCTTCTACATTATGTATGTATAATATTATGTTTAAACCAATTTGTAAAGGCCTCTTGCCGTCGAAAATAAAATAAACAAACAAATAAACAAAGTATTTGATTTTCTTATTTCCTGGAAAATCAAATTCTTTATCTTTTTAACCTTTTATCCATTTTCCCGTCAATTCCTTAGTTTTTCCTTCTCGAATCGAATCGCGAGTATATTTTTTATTGTGCGCGGGTATCAATGTGTTACTGTGGAATCAGCATCCCAGGTCTAAACACGAGACGTTGGCTGTTAAGGTAATATATCGATCTCATACTCTAATATTACTTTAAATTCACTATATTATTTTACTAATATTTTTTCTCTTTTTTCAGGTAGGTGCTCGTCCTACTAAAACTAACATTCAGATTAAGTATTTGATTTTCTTATTTTTTGGAAAATCAAATCCTTTATCTTTTAACCTTTTATCCATTTTCCCGTCAATTCCTTAATGTTGCATTCTCGAATCGCGAGTATATTTTTTATTGTGCGCGGGTATCAATGTGTTACTAAGGAATCAGCATCCCAGGCCTAAACACGAGACGTTGGCTGTTAAGGTAATATATCGATCTTATACTCTAATATTACTTTAAATTCACTATATTATTTTACTAATATTTTTTCTCTTTTTTCAGGTAGGTGACCGTCCTACTAAAACTAACATTCAGATTGAGTATTTGATTTTCTTATTTTTTGGAAAATCAAATCCTTTATCTTTTTAACTTTTTATCCATTTTCCCGTCAATTCCTTAGTGTTGCCTTCTCGAATCGAATCGCGAGTATATTTTTTATTGTGCGCGTGTGTCAATGTGTTACTAAGGAATCAGCATCCCAGGCGTAAACACGAGACGTTGGCTGTTAAGGTAATATATCGATCTCATACTCTAATATTACTTAAATTCACTATATTATTTTACTAATATTTTTTGTCTTTTTTCAGGTAGGTGCTCGTCCTACTAAAACTAACATTCAGATTTAATTAAAATTAAGTAGAAATAATTAAATAAATTAAAACTCAAAATTATTTACATGCAATTTTGTAATCTTTTTTACTTTTTTTCTAAATTTAATTTGAGTTATTGGTTTGGTGCAAATTCTCTTTTATATTTTCAGTTTAATAAAATTATTTCACATGGATAGATAATACAATTCAATTTCGTTTAAAAAATAACATTCAAGACGAAATAATAAATCAAATACTTTTAAAAATAATCCCCTTATATTTCAATATTCGCCCCTCTAAACTTCAATCTAATTATTTTCTGTTTCTGATCTCATGCATAGTCCTTTCTCTCATCATACTCAGATCTACAAATTATTTATATTTGTTTCTTAAATACAAATATTTGATAAAATTTCGAATGTTTAAGACTTTGATTCGAAACAAATTGCAGTATTGGAGACATTGTACCGGGATTTGTTTCGGAAAAGGCCTTTTAACAATTACTTATCTCAAGTGTACACGTATTTTGCATCAAATACAATGTCTCCTATTTGTTTCAAAATACGCCTAACCTTGAAATTTTCATTATTTTCGGCTTTCCGATTTCAAATTGTATTTCTGAGTGTTTTATACATTTGAAAATAAAGATAATATTTAAAGTTTTAAAATTATCACTCTATGAGTATATTATGTAATTTGCAATCAAAATTATATTAATGATCTCCATTTAATAATTTTTTATTTATCTATCCATGTGGGGGTGGTGACAGCTGCCTTCTCGTGGTGCCCCCTGTTCTCGCTAAACAGCTGTCTATGTCTCTGTATAAATCAACTATAGAGACATAATCATATATAATAATTATATTTGCATAATTTTTTACACACACTAGACATTCCCATTAATGATAATAATCAATTTCGAAAACTCAAATATAAAATTATAATTACTCTTTTTTTTAGAAATAGTTAAAAAGGTGTGGATTTTACAAAAATATAATCAAAATTTCTTGTTTAATTTTATTAATTAAAATTCATTCAAAATTTATGCAAATAATTAGTATATTATATATGTAATTTGAAATATTTATATTCGACTGAAAGTACAAATGGGGAAACTTTTCGACGTCATTGTCTCTAAGAATTAGTAGTACCTATAGTAATTTAACGAGACAATAAGTGCATATTTTTTTCTAAATTAAATGTTTTTTATGGATTCAAATTCGCACAAATTATTATGAAAAATAATTTAAAGATTCCAAATATGATTCCAGTATTCCAGTATTTCACAGATTCCAATAATATTAAAAGTAATTAAAAATTTAATAGTCAATTCTGCCGCCGGTCCAGACAACATCCCAACCACTGTAATTAAAAATTGAGCTCCTGAACCCGCTCCTATTCGCTCAAAAATTATCATACACCTCTAGCACATTTCCAGTGAACTAGAAAATAGGCAACCAATTAATAAAAAAGCTGACGAGTTCTGATGTGGTCATCCACTTGACTTTACCATTCAACCTGGCCCCTCACTTATATTTAATAAAATTATTTATAATCATGTAGGGAGAGGGGTTAATTTTTGCATTTTTAGACTCCTGGGGGCCCACTGATTATGTTTACAAAATTTGGTTGAGTTTGCTCAAATGGCCTAGATTTTTAATTTTTAACCCCCTCCACCCCTTAATTTTTGGTCGATATGTACCAAAATCAAATCAGCTCTTAATCTCAATGGACCAAAACTAAGTGTGAAATTTGATTTCGATGTTCACACTAGTTTTTGAGCTAGCTGGTCCACAAAAATTTAGTAACGCACAGACTAACTACGTTTGTGGGGTTTAAAACTCCATTTTTAATCAATTAAATAAATAAATTTTATAAATTTTATTAAACCAATTATTTTACATTAATTAATGTATACATTGTATTTTTTTGCTTCGATTCCGGAGATAACTTCTCCACCATTGAGTGTCCATGCGCGGATCCAGGGGGGGGGGGGCGATGGGGGCGACGCCCCCCCAAAGCATTGGAGATCAATATTTTTTATATATATTTTTTTTTTTTTTTTTTTTTATAACATAAAATTTTTTTGCAACGAAATTTTCTCTGGAGAGAGACGGACTGGTAGAAATTTTAATTGAATGTAATGGAAGGCAGCCCAGAGGTAGTGAGGAAAGAAAAAATTAACACATATAAAATAAGGTGTAATTTATTGGAATCCTTCCTCCTTTCCTTTCAAACCGACGTTTCGGAGGATTTTCCCTCCTTCTTCAGGGTTTCAAAGGGTCAATGAATGAAACAAATAAAATGTTGAGGAAGGAAACATTTTATTTGTTTCATTCATTGACCCTTTGAAACCCTGAAGAAGGAGGAAAAATCCTCCGAAACGTCGGTTTGAAAGGAAAGGAGGAAGGATTTCAATAAATTACACCTTATTTTATATGTGTTAATTGTTTGTTTCCTCACTACCTCTGGGCTGCCTTCCATTACTTTCAATTATAACATAAAAATTTTTAAAATTGAAGAAAATAAAGTTCTATATGTGGGGGGGGGGGGGCGTCTGACCTGTCAAGAATATAGACCAGCGGTCGCCAACCCCCAAAAGTAAAAATTAAATAAGCTGACGTGTTCTAATGTGGCCATCCACTTGAATTTACCATACAACCTGGCCCCTCACTTATATTATTTAATAAAATTATTCATAATAATGTATTGGAGTGGGGTTAGTTTTTGTATTTTTAAACTCCTGGGGGCCCACTGATTATGTATACAAACTTTGACTGAGTTTGGTAAAGAGCCTAGATTTTCATTTTTGACCCCCCTATCCCTATTTTGGGTGGTTAGCTTTTGCATTTTTAGACTTCTGGGGTCCCATTATACAAAATTTGAGTGAATTTGCTCAAATGGTCTAGATTTTTAATTCCCCTCCCTCCACCCTCCTTAATTTTGGGTTAAAATAATGCATTTTGTATGAGATTTTATGAACTTTCATTTTGCAAATAGAAAATATTTACAAAAAGTTGATAGTTTCCGAGTTATAAGCAAAAAAGCGCCGAAAATTTGGAAAAAAAATTCAAACCTTTTTTTTTGAATTTTCTACAATGTTGCTTCACGAAATTTTGGTGGGAGACCTCAGATTTAGGTTCAACGCTCCAACAAACATATTTATGGACAAAATCAGAACTACCCCAAAACTTCCCCATAGGGGCCCATTTGAGCACAATTTGACTGGACTATTAAATTAATAAAAATTTTAAATAAGCTGACGTGTTCTGATGTGGCCATCCACTTGACTTTACCATACAACCTGACACCTAAAATTATTTATAATCATGTAGGAGGGAGGGGGGGTAGTTTTTGCATTTTTAGACTTCTGGGGGTCCACTGATTATGTATACAAAATTTGGTTGAGTTTGGTAAATAGCCAAGATTTTCATTTTTGACCCTACACCACACCCCCCATTTTGGGCGGTTAGCTTTAGCATTTTTAGAATTCTGGGGGTCCCCTAATTATGTATACAAAATTTGGTTGAGTTTGCTCAAATGGCCTAGATTTTTAATTTTTAACGCCCCCTCCACCCATTTTGGGTCGATATGCACCAAAATCTAATCAGCTCTTAATCTCAATGGACCAACACTACGTGTGAAATTTGGTTTCGATATTCCCACTAGTTTTTGAGCTAGCTCGTACACAAAAATTTGGAAACGCACAAACAGACTAACTAACAGACATTTTGACAAAACAGCTATTATCACAAAAAAAAAAATTCGATGTTCACTTATTAGAGCTTTTTTGTAGAACGAAATTCCATGGTTTTGCTCAATTTTTTTTAATCAAAATAGTTTCAGCTGTTTTTGAGATATTTCGAAAAAAAGAAGGAAAAAAACACTTTTTTCATCCCCCATTACAATACTTGACCATACCCTGTAAGGCTCCTTTTTTCCCGGGAAAATAACTGGCATAAATGAGAATGAAGCCACTATTTCATCCATGGTGAAATGTTGTCGGCTGTGGAAATGGCCCGACAGGCCTGATATGCTGGAATACCAGTGGGAATCGGTGGTTTCCCATATAAACGAACCAAGAAGGAATAGCAAGACAAGGAATATTTATTCTGTACCTGAGCTAGACTTCATCTGGAACTAATAGCTTCTATGTGGCTGTTAGTAACTTTAGCTGCAAATCATTTTCTTAATATTGTATTAAAATAACAAAAAAAATAAAGCAACATTCTGAAAAAAATAAATTATTGACTGTTTTCCTTATTTTAATAAATGAGAAAATTATTTGTTCACCTATGGAATTTCTCATTAGACGTCTTTTGATTGTTTAAACAAAAATTTTCTCATTTATTAAAGCAATATATGTTTATATTCAAACTTTTTGGATGGCCAACTACTGGGGGGCCAACTACTCAATCTTCCGATTTCCTAGGTGGCCAGCTACTGATGCAAAATGGTACCTTAGAAAAAATTAATTCCTCTTTGTGTGGTTCATTATTCTAAAATGAAAGTTTTTTCTCCTTAATTAAGAAGAACCATTTCATGGTTTTTACTTTATCCAATGCGAAGCATGGGAGAAAGTATTGCAATCGCTCTCGCGGCAAGCGCGACTTCAAGGGTCCTCAGGTAAAGACTACGGAACCCATAGACTCAATTAAGGTCACAAATTGAAGTATTCAATGAGATTGAATTTTAGCACGTGACGGTTTTGACAAAAATTACCTGGAATCTCGTCGAGAGGCCAAAAAGTGCCATTTTTTTGGAAGTGCGTGCGGATGGATGGATGGATGGATGGATGTGTGTGTATCGTTTTTTTCGTCCACGATTTTTTCCACACCTTTGCGCCGATTGAAATGAAATTGAAAACCTACCATTAGTTTAACAAAATAAAGCGCTGATTAGTTTTTGATACATATCGGTCCACAAACATTTGTACTTTATTTCAGTACTTTTTTAGTTTTTTCTAAATATCTTGAAAATGACTTAACCAATTTTGATGAAATTTAATATTCTAATTAAGAGCCTTGGGGACCACAAAAAATGTTAAATAAAGTTTTTAGTAAAATTATATTTTAAAGTACTTTATTCTAGAGTAAAATAGTACATTTTTTAAATTCTTTATTATTTTATTTTAAACATGGACCGCAAATAGGCAGTGATATATGATTAATAATAAAGGAATAAAAATATTGAAATTTCAAATGACTTTGGATAAAGTTTAGCAACGATCCGTTGCAGTTTATTTGCATTTATAACAGGGATCAATTTAAGATTTAAGCTTTAGCAAGAGAAAGATGGAGAAATTTTCCTTAAAGTGGCCAACTAAACTGGTGCTTTTACCTTAATTGATTTAATATTTTTTATTATTTGATGTCAAATAAAAAAAGTTTTAATAAAAGTTGTTCAGTTTTTTTTGTAGATTCAGAATATGTACAGAAACCTATAGGTTTCTATTTAAAAAACAGAAGTTGACCTCAAAATACCCATGAAAGCTTGTTCTAGGTCGACAAACAATAGCGTAGTTTAGTTTCCCCCCTGATATAAATAAACTTTTATTTGAAACTTTTTTCATATACTGCACTGTTTTTGAGTTATAAGACTGTCTCAAGATAAAAAAACTCACCCGGTATAAGAGGGTGAACCGCGATTGGAATTAGGTGTACACTTATTTGGAATTCATTAGATAATGCCCCTTCATCTATTGTCTTTTACTTGGAAATGAAAGTGGAAGTGGAAGTAGGTGTACACTATATTAGGTCGCGGTTCACCCCTGGGCTCACACTATATTTGGTCATGTAAAAATACTTCTGAGTTTTTTTGTTTTTGTTTTTTAAATCATATTTATCAGCATTTTGTAAAATAAATAAAACGCACCTTATTTGAAGTCGTGTTTTTTTTTACTTTTTCTATCTTTCTAATTCCAATACTTGACCATACCCAATTACCCAGGATGGAGTATGGCAGTGTTTCTTAACCGTTTGGAGAGCGAGGAACCCTACAGCACTTATATTTCTTTCTGTCGAACCCCCTAGCACTAAAATATGAGATATTTAATTTTTCGTCAAAATATCAACATCATGCTACTTTTATAGCTTCCAAATATAACATACCGCCGCCCATAACAGTGTGTTGCCACATTTTAAAAATTTGCTAGATTTTGTGGAAATTGGTTACAAAAACGTGCATTTTAAATTACAAAATACCTAACATTTTTATTTTCATGATTAATATTATTATTAATTTTATTTGATAATGTCATTGGGATTAATGAAAAAATGATGAGAGGTGGAGTTACACCAAAAAGGTGCATCCTCCCAGGCCTGGGTTGGCCCCTCCATCGTGAAAAAGAAGAAAAAGAAGGGTTTTTATGGACTGGGTATGGGTCGAAGGTATCTGTGGATACAGGTCTTAAACAGCTGAAGGTCGCGGGGAAGATGGTGGCTGGGAGCTCTCTCTGTTTTGTTTACATATTAAATGTATACTCATAAATAATATTCTCATCTATTTGAAAAGCAATATTATTTCAAACGTCATTAATAACAAAATAATAATAAAACAATATAAAATGATGTTTTTATTTTGTTACTAATGTAACGTAGGTAATCGTTGTTTTATAAGAAAGTTAAGTTACTATAGAGCAACAAAAATGGTATCACTGTGAGACAATAATAGTGATGTTCATCGCATTCTTAAGTATCAATGGTTTTATTTGACTATAAGGTAATACTTAGACTCTAAATTAAGTATTTCTTTCTTTACATGATAAATTTTTTGTGGGGTGATACTATATAAGATAAAAAGATATTCTCTATTTGTTTTTTATATTTTTCCAGTCTTATATTATTTATTACCTATACATTTTATTCAAGTATTTTTTATATGATTTTTTAAATCAATAAATTGTGATAAAAAATAAAGATTGTGCATTTAATATATATAATAGTTACTACTGCTATTTTTGTTTTTTTTGTTTTTTTTTTTGTTGACCTCTAGGCGCGGAGAACCCCAAACCTCCCTTTGTGGAACCCTGGGGTTCCGCGGAACCCAGTTTGAGAATCACTGGATTATGGTAAAGTAAAGTAAAAGTTTTTATTATTATTTGATTTTATAGTTGATTTTTTTATAATACGGCTTCAGGCAATCCCGCTCGACCGGTGACATCCTAGCAAATGTAACTCATATCTGGAACAAAACCCTGGAGGCCGGGAATGAGACCCTAGCGGTAGCTTTAGACATTTCAAGAGCCTTCGATATGGTCTGGCACAAAAATCTTCTTGCCAAATGGACCTCAGTCGGCCTTTGCACCGAAACTCTGTAAGTTGTTCGAAAGTTTTCTTTTAGACCGTAGTATTAAGGTTGTCATCGATGGAATATCATCTTCCCCCTTCCACACCAACGCTGGAGTTCTTCAGGGATCGGTTATCTCTCCTACGCTTTTTCTTATCTATATCAACGACCTTCTAAACTTGCCCTCCAATCCGGTACATTGTTACGCAGATGACAGCACCCTACATAACGCCCCTGCATCGCATAAAAACCGTGCAGACATTGCCTCTTCAATTAATTTAGACTTATGCAAACTTAAAAACTGGGGATCCCAAAACTTAGTTAACTTCAATGCAGTGAAAACTCAGTGTTGCCTTATTTCTAGGCGCGTCGACAGAAACCTCCCAAACATATCATTCGACTCAAACTCACTAGAATTCAGGGATAATATTTTAATGCTAGGCGTAACTCTAGGGTCTGACCTTTAATGGAATGACCATATCTCAACCACTGCTAAAGCTGCAGCGCGCAAGCTTGGTCTCTTATTTAGGTCTAAACGCTGTTATACTCCCAGTCAACTTCTTATACTGTATAAGACTCAAATTCGTCCCTATCTCGAATATGGCTCTCATCTGTGGAGGGGAGCCTCCAAGCGTTCTCTTGCTACACTGGATGCGTTTCAGAAGCCAGCAATTAAACTAATAGGAGACCCGGCTCTAATTAACTCACTCGACTCCCTGGCTCACCGAAGAACCGTTTCTGTCCTTTCCCTGTACTACAGATACTATCATGGTGTCTTTCAGTCGAGCTGAAATCAATTATCCCCTTAATGCCCTCTTTAAGAGAAACACGCGGTTTTCGAAAGCTCAGCACCCCTTCGCTGTCAAGTTGGATAAAAATCGAACAAGCGCTTTCGCTAACTCTTTTATTCCTATGACCTCCAGAGACTGGAACTCGCTCCCACCCACCGTCTTCCCCTTGACTTATAACCTTCAGCTGTTTAAGACCCATATCCACAGATACCTTCGACTCCTACCCACCCCATAAAAACCCTTCTTCTTCCTCTTTTCACGATGGAGGGGCCAACCCAGGCCTTTAGGTGATACACCTTTCTGGTGTAACTCCTTCTCTCTTCATTTTCATTAAAAAAAAAATGTTTTGGAAATTTAACAAAATGAAATTTTTTTAATTTTTATACAATTTCATTTGTGAGATTTACGATATTGTTAAAAATAAAATTTAATCAAAAATATCCAAAGTTTTTTTTTATGACTTTTAATAGGTTTGAGTTGGTGGTGTTTCACAATTTTAATGATTACAGTGGAAAAATTATTTTGTCGCCCCTATAACTCTGCCGCCTATTTTGACCCAATTGTCCCATATCCCCAAATTAAGTGGGAGATAAATTTAACCGAATTTATCGCGCGGAGAATTTACCACTGCTTGAAGCCCCTAAAACCTTAGTAAATTGGATATTGAATTGTATCTAAGTTTCTGAGATTGGCTCGTGATCCCGGCTTCTTTTCCTTCTGCTCTGTTCTTTTCACGATGGAGGGGCCAGCCCATGCAGGCCTTTAGGGGATCCACCTTCTGGTGTATCTCCTTCTCACATCAATATCATTAAAAAAAAAAAATATGTATAGGTATATGTTTATTTGCATCTAGAATGAATAGGATTAATTGGATGGATTAATTTCCGCAATATGGTATTGGAATAATTATCGGAAAAGAGGGTTTTTTTCTTTAAATAGTTTTTTCCTCTTACTAAAAACAAGGACTAAAGATGATCAAAGACACTCGATGGTGGAGAAATAATCTCCGGAGTCGAAGCTAAAATATAATGTATACATTAATTCATGTAAAATAATTGGTTTATTTGCATCTAGCAGATGCCCACAAGGCCGTTGATTGTCCTTATGAATCGACAACTCTACTAGCCAAATCTAAATCTTTTCCATTCCAAATGGAATGGCTCTCTCGCCTGCAAGCGAAAATGAACGATCGGCCCGTTTGAAAGGCCCGCCCCGCAATTTCCTGTCTCTTTCAAATTCTCTCCATCCTTGTCGCACTTGAAAGGACAGCCGGCCGGACCCAAGCAGGGTTGCCAATTTAGCGGTTTTCCCGCTAGATCTGGCTATTTTTTACTCCATCTAGCTTGAAGAAATCTCATCTAACGGCTAGCGGGAAATCTGGCTTTTTTCAAACATTTCTGGCGGGATTTCTGGCTTTTTTACAAATCAAGTTAAATTCATTTTTTAAGCCAAATTCCTCTATTAACAATAAATTTTCAACATTAACAAAATTACTGTTGACACTTGGCACTCGGTCGTATCTTCTTTTCTACTCTCTTGTATTATATTTTGAAAATTAAATTTAAATATAGCGCGCGCACTTCATTATAGTTTAACCATAGAGTAATACTTTATTATTTTTGTATATTAAATTAAATTATATTTTTTAATAGATACGCCAGTTGATTTGTCTATTTATTATTTTTATATATTTACTTAAATTAAATTTTTTGGTAGATACGTCCGTTATTTCGTCTATGATTAAAAATCGAGCCACTTTATTATTTTTGTATATTAAATTAAATTAAATTTTTTAGTAGATATCCTATTTATTTCTTGTATATATTATTTTAAACGTTTTTAAGATTGTTTTTTAATAGATTTCTATTTTTTAATTATAAAATAATCAATAAGTAAATATTTTTTCTTTTTTATATTATTGTATATTTATATTTTAAATAAAAGAAATAGCAAAAGCTGCACGACTCTTTAATGAAACTTTGTTAAATATAAATAAATTCCAGCTATAAAATTTGCTGCAATCCTATATTTAATAATATAAATTAATAATATGCACAATGTAAATTTGTTTTTTAATTAAAAAAATTTTTATATTGCAGTTTTCTAATTTATAAATAATATTTTTTAAATACCATATTATTTTTATTCATCATCGAGTATTATTATTATTATTAAAGGTAAAAAAGTTTATTTAGTAAAAAAAATTGTGATAAGTAAATTTAAATCACATAGAAAAATTATTCTCAATGCATTTCTTGTGGGAGCAATTGTTCACTTTTTGAGCCTACCGCTAGATGGCGATAGGATCGGAAATCTGGTGGTTTCTAGCTATTTTGGAAGACCGATCTAGCGGTTTTAAAAATCAAATCGTTGGCAACACTGGACCCAAGCCCAAGAGAACCGTCATTAGGTTTCTGTTTATGTCACCCTATTCAAATACAATCCAAGTTTTTACAATTGCTATCTAATTTTGGATAAATACCATTTTCCAAATTAAATTCTTCAGCTAAAATATAATGATATTAATATGTGTGTTTAGCAAGATTATTGGAAAAATCAATTGATTCAAGGATTTTGCTTATTCCAGAAAAAAAATGAATATATCCAACGAACAAGCTAAAAAAATTGTGGAATTAACAGAACGTGAAACACTTAATTTCTTATCTACAAATCAACCAAAGGAAGCATTTGATCAATTAATCTGTGGCTTTTTCTTTGTGCCTACATTAAAAAAATCATTAGATGGTGTTTTTAAATATACTCTGGGTAATTTTGAACATTTTCTTATTCTTCTTGTAAATATTTACTTGTTAAATTAGAATTAATTAGAATAAATCCTCTGTGTCCTCTGCTTGATGTAAAGAAATAGACACAGAAATGAATTTCTTATACAGTGAAACCTTAATATAACGAACCTCAATATAACGATTTCCTCGAATTAACAAATTCTTCGAAATCCCCTAAAACTGCCCGTAAGAGTTAATGCAAAATCTTATTATATTAAACGAGCAAAAATTATATATACATATATATCCGGTCGGGTTCTCGAAAACGGCTCTAACGATTTGGATGAAATTCATGGGTCAGGAGAGTTTTGTCTTGGACATTCGATCTGTCACGGTCTCATCTTCGGCTAAGTTGTTTTTGATGGTTTTTTTGTTTTATTGAAATAATTATTCACATGTGGTTGTCTCGATAAAAATGTTTATTTCCATTTTTATTCAATTTCCTTTTAATAAATAATTGTTTTTTTTTTTTTTAATTTTATATCCCACAATAAGATCATTATAATCATTATTATATATTAAAAGTTGGGCAATTTAATTGAATGATATTGAGAGGAGGATCGGGAGATACCAATCGATTTGATTGGGGAATAATGGAATTGAAATAATTATCGGAAAAGAGGTTTTTTTATCTAATTAGATTTTTCCTCTTATTAAAAACAAGGACTAAAGATTAATAAGGACACTCGATGGTGGAGAAGCAATCTCCGAAATCGAAGCTAAAATACAAGGTATACATTAATTAATGTAAAATAATTGGTTTAATAAAATTTATAAAAAAAAAAAAAATTTAATTGAATAAAAATTGAGTTTTAAATCCCACAAATATTAATTTGACAATTTACTTAATTGATGAACTCAAAAATTGTTATTTAATTAAAAAAAAAATTATACCGTATTTATAGGTATACCTATATATACATAATATGTGGGCAACTGAAGGCTAGAAATGCAAAAACTGGGTGCGGGAGTGGGGGTAGATGTGGAGGTGAGTTGCAGTGGTGGAGGTACGGGGTTTTGGGGGCGGGGTGGAGTGTGCAGGAGGTGGGATGAGGGGGTTTTGGGATTAATATATAGCTATTAACTGAAGCAAAAAATTACCGAGCATCGCTCGGTGGCCAGGTACTATACCTTTACATTAGGAATAACTTTTGTTAAAAACCTCTTTATAACGAATTTTCAATTATTGCACAACATAAATAGAAAGTATAATTTACCCCTGTATAACGATTTTTGTCAACTTATAAAATTAACATAACGTATCCTACCTTGTTAAAACGAATCTTTGACCAAATAAGTTGCTGTAGGGAAATAAGGACAATAGCTTATGCAAATATTTTTTATTTTATGCCAACGTTTCGTCAACTTTGTTGACTTCCTCAGAGGCTCAAACAAATTAACTTCTTTGCATATTTGTCATTTTATAAATATTCATTTTTAGCAAACACATATATTAATTAAATAGGAAATATTTTCAATCTGTTCAATGACTGGCCTATATATGTTTGCTAATAATGAATATTTATAAAATGACAAATATGCAAAGAAGTTCATTTGTTTGAGCCCTGAGGAAGTCAACAAAGTTGACCAAACGTTGGCATAAAATAAAATATTTCCATAAGCTATTGTCCTTATTTCCCTACAACAACTTATTAATTTAATCATGGACATAAATAATCAAAATAATCTTAATAGCTACATTCTTACACGATCATTTCATTCTGAAGCAACATATTAGTAATATATTTAATTTAAAATCATTATGATTTTGTAACACGAAAATTTGCTGGTTAATGAAATGATATAAAAGTTTATTTTGAAAGTGGCGTAAGTCCCATTGTTGTTGTTGTTCTTCTTTATTATAGGCTTATCGCCTGTTCTTCTACACACGCCTCACGTCTCAGTGGAAGAGGATGCCCAGCTTTCTTTCCACCTCTTCGGCGGTCTGCCCCTAGGTCTCTTGGATGCTGGCCTTCCATCCTGGGCTATTTTGATTAGTCCTTCCGCGCTGGCTCTACCACATGTTCATTCCAGTACCGACGGCGATCTTTTGTCCATTTGACGATATCTTGTATCTCACACTCTTCTCTGATATCCTTGCTCCTTATTTTGTCCCATAGTGTTAGGCCCAGTTTAGACCTTAGCGTCTTCATCTCCGTTGTTCTTAAGAACTGCTTCGTTCTTGTTGTGTCGGCTCGTAAGTATTGATAGGTCTTACAGCTTCTTTATAGATCTTCACCTTTGCCTCCGTGCTCATAAATTTGTTTCTCCAGACAATGTCTTTAAGACATCCTGATATCCTGGAACCTCTAATAGTTTGGTCCTTTACCTCATTATACAGGTTGCGATCACTAGTGACATTGCATCCGAGATATTTGAATGTCATTACCTGTTCAACCATCCATTTTTGCATTCAAGTTTGCAGCGAATTGGTTCTTTTGAGACGACAAGGGATTTTGTTATCTCGACAGAAATTTGCATATTAAATTTCTCCGCTATCTTGCCGAATTGGTGGAGGAGTCTCTGTAGATTGTCTTCAGATTTAATAATAAGAACGGCGTCATCAGCATAACAAACAATATTAATATATTTTTCTCCTAGGTTGTATCCTTTCATTCCTTTAACGTGTGATATTAATTCATCCATGATTAGATTAAAGAGAGCAGGACTTAAAGAATCGCCCTGTCTTATTCCATATAATGTTCTTATAGGTTTACTGAGACCGTTTTCCGTTATAATTTTAGTTTCGGTGTCGGAATTAATATGCCTAATTAGGGCTATAAAATCTGAGGGGATGTTTTTTCTTCTTAGGATAGTTAACACATCCCATTGTGAGAGTTTCAAATGGATATGGAAAATATTATGCAATATAATTTTATGAGATCCCAGCTTAATGTTGAATTATCATTGTGCAATGAATTTGTTATAAACAACAGGAACAACGCCTGCCCACAGAAAGGTGCGAATTGTTCTCGCGCAGTTTGCTTTGAAAACCAAAGTCATGAACAATGTTGTTTCACTAATTGAGTATTTTTACTTGTTTCTACAGTTTTCTTAAATTTGTTACATTATATACCACCTGCACACTATAGTTATTTTAAATCCCTCCCGCATACACAAACAGGAGAATACTAAATAATAATTAATAAAACAATATTCATTTTAATGTAAAAATTATTTAACAAAGAATAAAAGTTGAATATTTATTTGATTTTATAACATAAAAGTGTATTTTGTTATAAAATACTTCCAAAACCTTTCAATTTAAAAATAAATAAAACTGTATTCATTAATTTTTATTTCAAGAGAAATTTACATTTCCTATGGACTTGTGCTTTCTTAAAGAGGCCCATACACTGTCAAACAAATTGCGCAACAAAGCGTTGTGCAACGTTACGTTGCGCATCGTTGCCGGGGCCCATACATTGCCAAAGAGATTGCACAATGCATCATTCATAATCACATCCTTGGAAATATTGCGCAACTCGCCCATACACAACACAACGCGTTGCACAAACGATCCCGTTGTGCAAAAGATTTCAACCATTTTTGAAACTTGTCAAATATTTGCGCAACGCATCAAACACTGTCAAACAATTGTACAACGAACGGCCTGTGTTGCGCAATTTGTTTGACAGTATATGGGGTCATTTCATTGATATTGAAAGTGGCCTAAGTCCATTCATAGCCATCAAAAACATATTATTTCTTAAATAATGTTAATTATGCTAATTGGGATGATAAATTGGACACCCTTAAAAACCCAAAATCATTATTTTACTATGTTATCTGTACCCATATTTTTAAATTTAATCCAACGCAAACCCTTCAATATCTCGATTCGAACATAAATGGACTTACGCTACTTTCAAAATAAACGGCTCATATTGAGGTTTCACTGTAATTAATTTGAAAAAATTTAAATAAGAAATCAATGAGAGTGTACTCTGCTTGATATAAATAATTTTATATATATAAATAAATACAATTTTTTTATAGAAAACAATCTTAAAACGTTTATTTAAAATCGAAATGTTTCAGGAAAATTTGTCCCATTTTTACTTTACCATACAGGGTATTGTCAAGTATTGTAATCGTGCATGAAAAATGTGGTTTTTTCCTTCTTTTTTTCGAAATATCTAAAAAACGGCTGAAACTATTTTGATTACAAAAATTGAGCGAAACCATAGCATTTCGGTCTACAAAAAAGCCCTAATAAGCGAACATCGAAAAAATTATATTTTTCCAGATAATAATTGTTTTGTCAAAATGTCTGTTAGTCTCTCTGTCTGGTTGTTAGTTAGTTAGTTAGTCTGTGCGTTACCAAATTGTTGTGGACGAGCTAGCTCAAAAACTATTGTGAATATCGAAACCAAATTTCACACCAGCACAAATTTTGACGTTTGCATTCGTGTTAATTGTATTAAAAATTCCTCTAAAACTATCTAATTTAAAGGTATACTTCTTTTTTTATCACACATTTGAAATAAATTAAATAATCCCAATAGAATAGTTTTATTTATTTTCATATATTTACTAGTTTAGACTGTTCTTGTGACCATGACGAAGATAATTAACTACTTCTGTGACCAAAACTGTCGAAATAAATTAAAATAATTTATCGGGAATATTTATATTTATTTCATTCCCCTTGAGGTTTAAAGAATGTTAATTTAATTGTAAATAAATACAGGGTGATTCACGGTCGATGGCACTTTAGACGTTTATGGAAAACGGAACTCACGATTTTTCTGAAAATTTAGCACCTTACATTTTCTTACCTATTCTATCGATCTAAAATATTTTCAGCATTGCGACGTTTCGGCTTCCATCGAAAAGTCGTAGCAACTTTATTTTTTTAAATGGAACACCCCGTATATTATAACACGTTTTTAGAACCGCCCTTTTATTAAAATACTTTTTTGTTAACATTGTCCTATAGGTACCTATTTCTATCGGTTTTCGAGATAAAAATAATTTGTGTTAAATATGGTCCAAAACATGGCCCTAATTAAACTTAAATAAATTAGTGTCCTCAATTCATGAAAAGTTGATATTTTGGTGGTAGTTTAGACACACCCGAAGTATTTAATTTACGCTGAAAAATCGACTCCATATTATACAGGGCGTGCTAAGATTACTATTATTTTTGGTTATTCATAAAAAGAGTCAAAAGTTCGTTTTTTCAAATTAGATCCCCCGTATATTACTCAATAAATTGAAAGACGATGAAAAATGCTTTAAGACGATATATCATGTCCCTATACCTAAAAGACCAAGTTTTCTTAATAAAGCCGCTTTTTCGTGTAAAATTACATTTTAATTAATTTAATTTGAACTAACCATCACAATATCAAGCTTATGACAGTTGTTGACTATTTATAACTAACTTATAAACAGTTTATTGACGATGTTCAAAAAAATCTCCCAAAATTATCGCAAATATTGATTATTCAAACGAAGTTCTTATAGTACAAAATAAATAATTTCATAAGAACTTCGTTTGAATAATCAATATTCGAGTTATATGATTTTGCTTATGCTAAATTTTTGAGTGCCTAAAAACCACGAAAATTTTGGACTTTTTTCAGATTTTCGCTTATAACTCCAAAACGATGTGTCCAACAGAAAATTTCACTCTTATCAAAATGAAAGAGCATAAAGTTTCGCGTCGAATCATGTACTTAAGCATTAAAATCGGATCAGAAGTTTAGCCACAAAAAATCGTCAATTTTTACCAACTATGCAGTTAGGGTGGTCACAAGAAATCAATCTTTGAATTTTTGCAAAGAAGGTATAAAAACGAGGAACATAATATAATTATTAAATGCATTTTTTTACAATTGAATAAAAAAATAATTTATATAAGCGTATAAAATTATATATCTTAATCTTAAGGCATAATTAAATCTAATTAATTAGTTGTTTTCTTATTAATGTGTTTTGTTTACAATATATATTTGTTTATTTATTTGTATTGTTGAAAATCTAACCTAAATAAATTTACCAATTCTATTGATGCTAAAAAATTTTGCGCCATCTTTACTTTTGTATCTTCGGTAATTGAATCGTCAAATAGAGCGAATGTGATACATTGGTCAGTCAAATAATACAGATGGTTTACAAATTTTCCAATAGCTACTTCGGCAATAGTTCTATCAAGTTCTTTATACTTCTCTAATTCTTCCAGAATTTTATGTCCATTACTGGAGCAGATAATTGTTCTGGGGCATAAATCCAGTATTTTAAGTAGTAGCATAGAATTTGTTATGATTTTCTATACTTAAAAACCAAATGAAAATGAATGTTATAATACGCTCTAATGTTCAAAAGATGGAAATAAATTTAAAATTCTATAAAAAAAAACAATTCTAGACTTTTGAAAAATAGGCTACAAGCATCACGTCTAAATCAATTTAGAATTCCGCGGAGTAAATTCGCGAGCAAATCCACTCAACGGAATTTTTAACAAATTATAAGTAAATTTGTTTTTCTAGTATATTCTAGTATTCTCTAAATTTCGCTTTATAAAAACATCTTTGAATTTCTCTTTGAATTTCTTAAGATTAATTTAATTAATCACGTCTAAATATTATTTAATTATTCTAAAATTTGGCAGAGATCGTTGTGGGGCGAAAAATAATAAATGTATTTTGTTTTTCCGTTTAATCGGCAATTATCCTAAGTTTCGAGATCCGCTGAAGACATTTCGGTACCTGAAGCAGATTGTACACCTGAAACACCTAGTAATTGTTCTATATTCATCATAGCAATTATACTGGCTTGCCACTTTTAGCTTGTAATAATTTCGTGTCACAGTAAAAATTATAATTATATTTTAATAATATATTTTGACTCACGAGATTTGAAAACTCAAAATTGGCATTTTATATATTTTCGAAACTTTAGGCCCCAACCTAGGTAAATGATGTTCAATTGAGCTAAAATTTGGTAGGAATTACTTTTAGATCCAGCCTAACGAAATTCCGCCCGGCAAACACACACAAAAAAAAAAAAAAAAAAAAAAAAAACTGACTCCGTTGAATTGATAATTATCTGATTATAATCAGCTCCTTTTTCAAAGTCGGTTAAAAATCAACACATCTAATAAGAGTAATATGATCTATTATTCGACCTTTAATAATTGCTTCTTAATGTAAATAATTATCATAGTCATTTTTATTTTTTAACATTTTGAAAAAAAATAACAAAAAACATTTCACTTTTACTAATATTGTTTTCTTTTTTATTTTAGGATTACTTGCGGACAAATTAATTAAAGATAACAATTTATTAGCTTTATCTTATTATACTGATCAAGCTCTGAAACTTTTTCCTGAAGATTGCGACATTTTAAATATTTGGGGTTCAATCTTATTTAGGTTCGTTTTAATTTAATCTAAGAACTAAAATAGAAAATGAATACGAATTCAATTTGGTTTCAAACTCTAATGCAATATTTTGATCCATCAATGAAAAAATATTTTCCTGAAATTATTGCTAATCTTCAGGCCATTCATTTATCTATTAAACCTGGATTTATTTGGGATTTTGGAGGTTTTAATATGAATTTTCAACAAATTGAAAATCTATTGAAAACTTTAAAAAATTCAAATAAATTACATAAATCAATTTATATGATCAATATTTGTGATTCTTTAATAATAATTAATCTGACCAAAAACATAGATGTGAAAAAGGGGCCATGTTCGGTACAAACGGCTTCGCCGACAAAAGAGATAAAATCTAAACGGGTACCAAGTTCCATGGCAGTTGATTAAATCATAGCTATAGGGATGAACAACGTTCTTCAATTGATTTAAAAGAAAATTGTTACGTTCTTTGATATTGAATTTATAACTCTGCAAGTTATAATAGTCAATAGCTTACGTTTAATTTGATGATATTTAATACAAGCTTAAAATTTAGCCTTACTAGTTATTCTATTTTATACTACAAACAATTTAGTTGGATATAAAACTTGCCAAGCTATAAATTCACTATCAAAGAACGTAACAATATTTCTTTTAAATCAATTGAAGAACGTTGTTCATCCCTATAGCTATGATTTAAGCAACTGCTATGGAACTTGGTACCCGTTTAGATCTCGACTCTTTTGTCGGCGAAGCCGTTTGTACCGAATCCTTGGCCCTTTTTCACATTTAGGTTTTTGGTCAGATATCATTAATTTTTGAAAAGTTTTATCTAAATAATTATATTTAAACATTTATATTAATAATGATTATATATTTCTCATAAAATATCTGTTAAAAACCCGGTCGGTTTTTCATACATTTCACCCCTTCAATTCGGACCCCGAAGAAGGGAAAGTTTCGGTTTTTCAATTTTCTCCTTTATTCATGTTCCAAGCTTTACCAGTATGCCACTTTTTCATCGCAGAGCTGTTTTTATTATTATTCCATTATATTGATATTTTCAATTATTGAAATTTTATATTTAGTTTGGAACCAAAGAAAATTCTAATTCTAATAGTTAACTTTTTTTTTTAATTATAAATTATTTCGCACCCATAGAATAAGCCTCTTGGTCCAAATTTTGAGAAATAGCCACTTCTACAATTTTTTCGAATGCTAAAGATTCTATTTCTCTAAAACGAGCAGTTTTTTTTTTTTATAAATTAAAAAAATACAATGGCAATAGATAATCACTCAAAATTGAAGTAATAACCGCCTCATCTTGAGTTTAGACAGTATTCTTATATACATTATAATTGAATCGTTTATTTTTTGAACATGTTTTTTTTCCTGCTGGGAAATTTTGAAAAATGAAAATCTACTCTTTCAACAAACGATTCCATTTATTCAGAGATCGCCATATTTTCCACATATATGCAAGTTTTCAACTATTCGCGATTTCTGAATCCACTGTCTCAAGTGCAAATTGAAACTATACCGAATGACTAATAGTCCAAGAGCCCACGACCCATTTTTCATGAAGTGTTTGATTCAAATAGATTTCACCTAGAGGTATTAATAGCATAGATGAGTAGGGAATCGGCTGTTTTTTTGATCTACCTGGGTACTGCTGCTACTGCGCATAGGAGAAAGTTGTAAAAACATGTTCGCCAAAAAAGTGTTTGATTTAAAATCCAACAAATACTATTCGACAGTTAAGTTGATTTTAAATTAAAAATGAACTAAGCCAGACACTTTGGGAGGTAACACTGAGCCAGACAACCCTAAAGTTGCTTTTTTCAAATAACAAAAATGCAACTTTAGGGTTGTCTGGCTCAGTGTTGCCCCCTAAAAATGTCTGGCTTAGTTCATTAACCGACTTCAAAAAAGGAGGAGGTTCTCTATTCGATTGAATTTTTTTTTTTTTTTTTTTGTGCCTATGTTACCTCATATCTCCGCCAATTGTCAACCGATTTTGAAAATTTTTTTTGCATTGGGTCCAGTCTAGCTTCCGATTGGTCCCATTTTTTTTCGATTTTTTTTCATAGGTATTAGACCTTTTTTATTAGGTTTGTTTGGGTTTGTTTAGACCTAACCTCTTTGTTTATGAACCGATTTCGATGGTTCTTTTTTTATCCGAAAGGGGGTGTCTTAGGGATGGTGTCATATTAATTTGGTCAAGTTCTGACGATATAATCACTATTAATAACATCACTAAAAAGAGAAAAATAAAAATTTTTAAGAAAAAATAAAAACCGACTTCAAAAAATTAAATGCAACAAATAAAATACACTAAAAGGTATAAAATAATTATTATCTTATTTAGTTACAACTAAACGACGAAATATTAAGATGAAATTACTTTTTGAAGTTGGTGCCAAACATATACCTTTTATGAATCGCACTCGACGGATCTTACTTAGTACGTTTGGAGGGTATGCTCGCTTATAGGTATAGTTAGTTTGGCACCGACTACAAAAAGTAATTTCATCTTAATATTTCGTCG
This sequence comes from Forficula auricularia, assembly GCA_024734495.1. Taxonomy (NCBI): domain Eukaryota; kingdom Metazoa; phylum Arthropoda; class Insecta; order Dermaptera; family Forficulidae; genus Forficula; species Forficula auricularia. The sequence continues at coordinate 78,281,945 of JALMQS010000099.1, read as the reverse complement.
TTTAGTTGTAACTAAATAAGATAATAATTATTTTATACCTTTTAGTGTATTTTATTTGTTGCATTTAATTTTTTGAAGTCGGTTTTTATTTTTTTCTTAAAAATTTTTTTTTTAATTTAAAATCAACTTCACTGTCGAATAGTGTTTGTTGGATTTTAAATCAAACACTTTTTTATTTGGCAAACATTTTTTTACAACTTTATCCTATGCGCAGTAGCAGCAGTACCCAGGTAGATCAAAAAACAGCCGATTCCCTACTCATCTATGTTATTAATACCTCTAGGTGAAATATCTACTTGAATCAAACACTTCATGAAAAATGGGTAGTGGGCTCTCCGACTATAAAGCATTTTTTGTTGTGACTGCAAAAGGCAAAAGATAGTAGTGGAAAAATGTCTTTACTGCAAATGTGGCAATATTACCTTTAATTCAAATATCAAACAAGTACTACAAAACCCAAAAATATATTTCGAGATACTTATTTAATAGAATTAGAATTTAAAAAAGAGAAATAGAATAAAAATATAAAAATTCAGCTCGAGCTCAAAAGAGTATCAGAACTGATTAAAGAAATTGGCAAAAACTTAAAAAGCTTTGTTTTTTTTTCAAAACTTATAAAATCGATATCTGGTAGGTTTATCCTAAGGGTCCGAAATAAATAATTAATAAGTATTATTATTATTTTTTTATTAATTAATTTAAGATTAGTAATCTTTCTTTTAATCTTCTATTAATAAATCACTAAAATTTATGAAAAATAACCATTCACTTATTAAATATATACTATCAACATTGTCATATCCCTCAGTTGTCTAGTGGATTCTTTTACCAAAAAAAAGTCTCAATATAAAAATGTATAAATTATAATGAACGAAAACGGTGCATTTCCAAGTGGAGGTGTTTCCATGGTGTTTTGCACTAATTGAAAAGAAAAATCGGACGAGACTGCTTCGCAAAATGAATACCCAGCTTTATAAATCTAATGTTATATATTTTTTAAGTTTCGAAATGAATATGAAATTTAAATTTTTATAAATGACAATATTTACCGGCTGTATTGCCCAGGGGATATACCGGGTGAGTTTTTTATTTTGAGACAGTCTTATAACTCAAAAACAGTGCATTATATGAAAAAAAGTTTCAAATAAAAGTTTATTTATATCAGGGGAAACTAAACTACGCAATTGTTTGTCGACCTAGAACAAGCTTTCAAGGGTATTTCAAGGTCAACTTCTGTTTTTTAAATAGAAACCTATATGTTTCTGTACATATTCTGAATCTAGAAAAAAACTGAACAACTTTTATTAGAACTATTTTTCTATATGACATCAAATAAAAAATATTAAATCAATTAGATCTCTAAAAAGAATCTTAATAATTATTTTTAACAATCATTCAACTTAATTATCAAATAATAATGATCAAATAATTAATTATTAAATAAATATTTATTAAATCGAAAAGTCACAACAATGAAAATAAGTGTTTATAATGATCTTAAAACTTCATTATACACCGATTAAGAGATTATTTTCTACTTAATAGATCTATTTAAAAGTCTTGAGTTTAAAAAAGTCTATTTCTCGTTTCAATCCAGTAGTATTGTATTACTATAATAAAAATGGAGCATTTTTCGTTGAATACAGAATTGAAATGGTCTTAATTTATGCGGTGAATGTGGAAGAAGTGTTATGGGGCTGCCATTGAAATGGATGGCGAGCGTTTTCCTGATAGAAATATAACCTCTCAAGCTTCATTTCATCGTGTTGTAAATTTCTTAAAAACAAAAAAAACAGAAAATGTAAAGGCTATAAAGAAACTTAAACAGGCCTAAATAATGAAATTGGAACTGGAATTCAACCAAAAGACTTGAGATACATTCTGGAATGTCTCATAACATTATCGCAAAATTGTTAATTATTAATTATTATTAAATTATTTATTTAATAATTAAATATTGTATCATTATTATTTAATAATTAAGTTGAATGATTGTAAAAAATAATTATTAGAATTTTTTTGAGATCTAATTGATTTAATATGTTTTATTATTTGATGTCGAATAAAAAAATAGTTCTAATAAAAGTTGTTCCGTTTTTTATTGTAGATATAGAATATATATAGAAACATATAGATTTCCATTTAAAAAACAGAAGTTGATCTCGAAATACCAATGAAAGCTTGTTCTAGGTCGACAAACAATAGTGTAGTTTAGTTTCCCCCTCGATATAAACAAACTTTTATTTGAAACTTTTTTCCATATAATGCACTGTTTTTTTTGAGTTATAAGACTGTCTCAAGATAAAAAACTATAGGTATATAGGGAGTGCAATGCGTTTTACCACCCTTGCTCATTCACATAATTTTTATAAAGATATTACTTTTAGAATTCCATACCAAAAAAGGTAAAAAATGGAGATCTAACGGAAAAACTTCGTTGTTTGTTCGTTTGTCCAACTATTAAAGCTAGAAACATGAAATTTTGCACTTAGTTTTAAGTTAAGACTGCGATTGGGTGGGAGTTGATCGCATCTGTGGATGCGGGTCTTGGAAAACTGAAGGTTATATGTAGCCGGGAAGACGGGCGGGGAAAGCGAGTTGCTCTGGAAGTCATAGAGATAAACGAATTAGCGAATCTTGAGAAATTCCAAAATACGCCTGCACGATTTCGATGCGAATGCATTCAGTCAAAACCGCTATAAGGCTAGTAGAAATTTTGATGACAATATTGAAAGATAAAATAAAGTAATAATAGAAATTCAATAAAGCTTACAGTTAGTTCAGTTCCTGATTATATGCATCTGGAATGAACTTGCCGGCTGTTAATTCCGATTAAACCTACATTTCTGAAATCCACCACAGCTGTAGCTATTCAAATAATTAATAGAAATATTTATAAGAATTATCTGTATGAACAAAAATAGAATAATGCATTGCACTACTTAAGTACTCCTCGTTTTATTTCAATTTTTTAATTTCTCCGTCAAGAATTTCTATTAGTTTTTGTTGAAATAACAGAATGGTCTTTGCTGTTGATTCTAGTTTGAAGTTGAGACTTTTTAAATCATTAACGCCCTTTCGTATTAATTTATGTTTGTTGTTGAGGCTATTGAATCTTTAAAGAATTTAATAAAAAACACTTATTTATTTTTCCAAAATTTTCAGCAAGTACATATTTAAGGGGTCTGGTATCAAAGACTGAAATCTTCCATGTGTTGAATTTGAGATATTTATGAAAAAAAGTTAAGCCAAGTTTTAAAATACATTTGGAAAATCTTTCAATACTCATATGTAGCCTATTTGGTTATAAGTAGAGGCCGGATCCTTATGCAGTAAAAATATGCCATAAAATATTCAGTTAAAAAGCCTGAAATATGCAAGTAATATGCAGAATAAGTTGAAATATGCAAATATATGCAGTAAAAATTGGCAAAATAAATTTTTTTATGCACTAAAAAATAAAAATTTAAGACAAAAAGACTATTTATTTGAAGGAGTGCTATGAAAGAAATAAAATGATAAAGTAAGCTATAGACACCAAGTGTCAAATATGTACTTTTATTGAGTAAAAAATTTCATAAAATTCTCATTTTATTTAATATATTAAAAAATCTTTAAACTCAAAAAGAAAAAGTAGGTGCTCTTGAATAAAATCAACATAATAAATATTATAATGTTTCAAAAAATGTGATCGAAAAAATAAGGGAGGATAGTTTTATTTAACAGCAACGATTGTATTGTATTGCTTTTATTTTTTTATATTAACAAGCTTTACTTATTGATGTACAAATAATAAACTAATAAAATAATGCAAATATTTGTCCGGCAATAATCTGATCACTACACTAATTTATACACACCCACACATGCACGCTCAATGGCCAAAATGGGCTATAGTTTCCCAAGACCATTAAAAAAAAATAGTAATAATAAAGAAATAATTAACAAAGGATCTCAAAAATAATTAAAATTTGATTGTAATTGTGAATAATTTATGTTTACAAGTATTTTTTTTTTTTTTTTGTTATGTCTTCGGTCACTTAAATTAATTTATACTTCGAAAAGGAGTGCCCACATTCACAGATGTAATAGGGGCAAATTTAAAGCAACTTTATATACATATTATGTTGATTAATGCCCATTATAATTAGTAGATTAAAAATTCAATTTATTGGACAAAGTTTTTTTATTGAAGCTCTTCTTCAATTTTTGTACAACGTTTCGTCTCTCTAGAGACTTTTTCAAGTACTCAATTGGTTAAAACAACATTGGTTGAAATAAAGATAAAAATAACTGAGACATAGTAGAATTTTTCTTTCTAGATTGATACCATAAAACAATATAAGTATAGATGTATTTGACAGGTCATAGATATAAACATAGATAAAAGATATATACACTCGCACTCATGACCTGTCAAATACATCTATACTTATATTGTTTTATGGTATCAATCTAGAAAGAAAAATTCTACTATGTCTCAGTTATTTTTATCTTTATTTCAACCAATGTTGTTCTAACCAATTGAGTACTTGAAAAAGTCTCGAGAGAGACGAAACGTTGTACAAAAATTGAAGAAGAGCTTCAATAAAAAAACTTTGTCCAATAAACTGAATTTTTAATCTATTTATATACATATATTTCTTCATTTTTTTAAATTCTTTTTCTGAAAATTCACTTTTAAAAAATCTGTATTTTGCGCGAAATAGGCAATATTTGACAAAAAATCCTTCAAATATCCAATTTTATGCAATATTACTCAAATATGCAAAAATATGCAGCATAAAATTTAACCCACAGTATTCTAGATGCATGATTCGAATAGATAATTGATCCCCTGGGTCGTACGTGAATGCAAACAAAATATGCAATTGTAGAGAAATCCGGTCTCTAGTTATAAGTAAGAAATGATAGCACTTATATTTAATTGAATAAGGAGTTTGATACTGACACAGCCTTGGAGATTCCTGGCTATATTTCTGGTTACATATTTCACTCATGTTTTACTCTAAGATATTGCCATCTTTGATACGAATCAAATTTATAGAGCTCACAAGGATGAATTTTTGATGCATATAATTCATTTTGGCCATTTTTGGAGTACCACATTTGATACCTGACCTCTCATTTGTTACAAGTGTTGTTTTTATCTTTTTCTAATATTAACATTTTTTTAAACATTAGTCTTATCTTTTATATTTTTTCTAGGTGTGATAATCATTCTCGTGCTATTAAAATATTTTCAAAAGCTATTGAAATAGGAGGTCCAAATTTTTTATCAGCTAAACGAAACTTAAGTAATATATATGAGTACCTATGTGAACGTTGGCATTTTCGCATGCTTAATGATATTACTCGAAATAAGGCCTATGCTGCAGCAATTAAAAAAGCCATTAGCAATGGAAACCAATTGGTCCTTGATATAGGAACTGGCACTGGCTTGTTAAGTTTAATTGCGAGCCGAGCTGGAGCAAAGGAAATTTTTTCTTGTGATGAATCAGTAACTATGATTGAAATTGCCCAAAAAGTAATTGAAGAGAATAAATGTAAAAATATTATATTGATCAATAAACATTCTAAAGAATTACAACTTCAAGATCTTAATTCAAAGTAAGTATTTTTTTTTTTTTTATATTCAATTCATTTATATTGTTCTTTGACTTGAACTCAAAATACCATTTTAACTAATTATTGTGTTCTGTTCCATAATGTAAATTAAATTACACTGTTAGACAAAAAAAATTTCCCCTTAAACCTAACAACGGATTCGAGTAGAGTTTTATAGGCTGATTATTATGCAACTTCCCAATTTTTTACAACACGCCAGAATTTTGAGATATTATTGGTCAAATGACGAAAAAGGCCATTTTGACCTATTTTCGAGTCCCATTAGATATTAAACAGCAATGTCCGCCTCCGTGGTGTAATGGTCAGAATAACTGACTGGCAACCCGGGGGTCTCGGGTTCGATTCCCGGCTATACCCAGACATTTTTTCTGTAAGTATAGGGTCTGGTAATAATAATTAAGTGGGAGATAAATTTAACCGAATTTATCGCGCGGAGAATTTACCACTGCTCGAAGCCCCTAAAAACCTTAGTAAATTGGATATTGAATTGTATCTAAGTTTCTGATCCCGGCTTCTTTTCCTTCTACTCTGTTCTTTTCACGATGGAGGGGCCAGCCCATACAGGCCTTTAGGGCATGCACCTTCTGGTGTATCTCCTTCTCACATCAATATCATTAAAAAAAAAAAAAAAAAAAAAAATATTAAAATCAAAATATTTCGTTGGCGTAATAGAAAACAGCTTCCTCTTTGATATTCAAATTACCACTTTGTTTTTAGTTCAATTAGAACTCGAGTTATAACTATAAAACTAAAACTACGTGATTATAAAGAACAATAAACATAGTTAAAAACATAAGGTCTTAGTTTTTTAGTTATAACTCGAGTTCTGATTGAGCTAAAAACAAGTGGTAATTTGAAAATCAAAGAGGAAGCTGTTTTCTAATACCTCAACAAAATATTTTGATTTCAAATATTGCTGTTTAATATTCAATGGGACTAGAAAATATGTCAAAATGGCTTGATGTAGATATAACGTATGTAACACTTTTTCGTCAATCAAGTTTAATGTTTTCTGGTTTGGAAATCTCTTAAGCTATAAAAATCGTGTATAAATGGTTACTTTAACGACTTTGTATGTCGTCATTTCAAAATAAATTAAATTTTTTTAAAATTCATCCCAATTCTACTTACTACATATCAGAGAAATATTTACACTCTATATACTATATTTTTTTTTTATTTTAGACCCCACACAAAATTTGGCACTTCCCAAAATAAAATAATCATGCGATTAAAATGTTGATACAATATTTGATTTTCGGGTAAATAATTACATATAACTTTAAAATTTTAAGATTTATTAGTTGATAAGCTACAAAGCTCTATTAGACAGAAGGACATTGATAGGGTTCCGTTTTTCGTTTGTACAGAACCCTAATAAATGCTACCTACTTATTATTAAATTATTTGGTTAACAATTATAGTTTATTTTTTTTAAATAGACTCCCTTAGTATAAAGGGGTAATTGACTAAAACGAAAGCTGTTATAATAAAAACTCTTATATTTTTTTCAGAGTCAATCTAGTAATAGTTGAACTATTCGATGCAGGATTTTTTGGTGAATCTATTCTTCAAACCCTTAGTGATGTATGGAAAAGACTTATTTATGCTACAAATGAAAATATTATTATTGGCGAGAATGGTACATTTAAAAGATCAAATTATCCTGCACAAGTTATTCCACAACGAGGAGAAATTTATTTCTCTTGTATACAATGTGATTCTCTAGCTAAATCATATTTTATACAAAATCCACTCAATCTGGATTTTAACAATATAAAATTGATTAAAACAGAACCTTATGATTGTGAAAATTTAAAATCTTATGACGATGTCATTTTTATTACAAATCCTATAAAAGTATTCACTGTACATCTAAATAATCCGGAAGATATCGAAGAATATTTAAATGGAAATCGAAAAACAAAAGTTCATCTTGAATGTGATAAATCAGGACGAATTGATGCTATAGTCTCTTGGTTTAAACTCTATCTCACCGATGAAATTACAATCACTACTTCTCCCACGATGAAAATGATCATTCGTGTTGGGATCAAGCTATTTTTCCTCTCAAGTTCCAGAGATGTGTCAATCAAGGAGAAAAAATAGAATTATTTTTCAACATTCAAAATGGAATACCTGAAGCTTCTTTAGTTTCTAGACAAGAAAATCCTCAAATGGAAATCGACGAACTTTTTGTAACCACGTCTATGATGCGTTTTTTAAATGACACTCATTGGATGAAATCGATTGATAAATTATATGAAGAAATCGTCAAAAAATCTATAGATTCTATCCTTGATTTATCGCCGATTCCAATCCTTGGATTAAAATTAATAAAAACAAATCCAAATATAATATTAACTTGTTTAAAAGAAAACGAAGATATTATAAGAAGATTTACTAATTATTTTAAAGGATCATCAAACCAATTGAAATTTATTGCAACTATAAATGAAAGTAAATCTCACGATGTAGTATTTTTTTATCCATTCGATGCTACAGGAGATATTAAATCAGAAATGTTTGCCAATATATCATTTTATTTGTAAGTATTAGAATATTAGATTATTACTTATTTATTAAATATTTTTTTTTTTTGTAGAAAACCAAAATTTTATATAAAAATATTAAAATTATATTAAATTAGGGAACGAAGAAAAAGATTTTTATATTATAAACAAAAGTGTCAGCCAGGATTTGTCTATAATATAAAAATCTTTTCTTCGTTCCCTAATTTAATATAATTTATAATTGTCTTTCGACGCGGCCTCATTGTGGTTTTCGGGTTCGCAATCGAGTGGGAAGGCGTTTGGATATATTTAAAATTATAATTTATTGAGAAAAGACCTCTCTCCATTTTCTGTAAAATTTGCAGAGAGCGTACCGAATCTTGAAAAAGTTTTTACTATTTCCTCCAATTAATAAATAGCAATTATCTAGCGTAAATTGAAAAATTTTATCACTTATAATTACACGAGAGCTTTTTTTTTTGCCGAAGTAAACTTGACATTTTAATGAGAATTTTATTGCCTGGCAACTAAACGAAAAAACTACCTGTGAAAAAATTACGAGTCCGTAGGACGAGTAATTTTTTCTGGTAGTTTTTTGAGTTAAATTGTCCAAAGGCAACAAAACTCGAATTATAAAATGTCAAGTTTGCTTCGACCCAAAAAAAAGCTTGAGTGTAATTCGGTAAGACAATTTAATGAATCAATACGTAAATCACAAAATTAAGACATAAATTAGTTTATTTAATTTAGAGGAAAAGTACAATTGTTAAAAATACAATTCTTATAAACAACTTGATAAAAAAATAAATAGGAAAATAAAAATAAAAAATAATCGTATAGGATCTGAAATAAAAACATAAAATTAAATAAGATTTGTTTCCAAGCTATATAAAAAAAGCCACTTGAACCACTTTATTTGTAAACACACCTGTTTTGTTATGATTTAGACACCTGTTAATTAAAAACAAACAAAAAATTTCTAATTTTAATATAATATAATAATATTTGCTTTAACCTATTAGTGGGTTTTAAAATTAAAAAACCAATTAATAAATAAAACATAATTGAAAAAATAAAGCTAGGTTCAGTTTTGTCGCTGGAAAAGTTAGGTAAACTTTTTTCGCTGTCATAGTGACAAAAACACCGTTGCTTATTTGACTTTTAGTGTATGAATTAAATTGTCTTTAAAAAAATGCTCTCAATTAAAAAGACATTGGTTATTATTATTTTTTTAATATTATTATTGTTATTTTGAAGGAATTCATTAAAATCTGGAGGAATATTTATTCCAAAATCACTGACTGTAATCGGAAGAGCAATTGATTCAAACTATTTTGATCAAGTATCAAGAGTCGATGATGCAAATTTGTTAGGCTTCAAAATTGCCAAATATATCAATAAATATAAGGTAAATGTCTTGAAACTTGAATTTGATTTGTTTTTAACTATTTTGTCAGGTTATCCAGGGATGTGGTCGTTAACGAATACAACTCAAAACATTAAAACATAATATAGCTTTCCGTTATATTTAAAACCTTTTTCAACACAACTGGAATTGTGTTTTATTTAATTGAGTGTTTTTTGCTTATCTCCTCATCCCTGATAATCTGACTAAATATAAAAAAGCAGGCGGATATTTCTTTTTAAACATATAATTGTATTAAGAGTTAAGCTATAAAAATATTTTTACTAAAAATGTTTTACTAATTTTTAGATGTATCATCATTTGGATCTTAATTTGAATAATTTGAAATATGAACCTATTAGCCATGAGGTCTCTATGATTAAAATTGATTTCATACTGGATCGATTAAGGAATGATTCAAATAATAAATCCACTTTTTCAATGACGCCTATAACATCGGAATCAAATATATTTAATGCTATTGTCTATTGGTATAATATTGAATTTTTTAACAAAATTCATGTAAATACATTAAAATCCCATTTACAAAAGTCTGCTTTTATATTTCATCCTGTGCATAAATTAAAAGAATCTTCGTTATTTACTATATATCATGAAGAAGGAATTTTCGATATACAAATACAGAAATGAAATACTTACAGGTGAAAAGAGAACGTGTACTATAAAGTTATTGTGGTTCACACTTTATTTATTTGCCCAGTAACTAAGGTAAAGTACCCACTAGTTGACTCTTTAAGAAATTTTTTTGCTATTCGCTCACATTGCTAAGGTTTCGTTCAGTTTATGGAAACTGTTTCGCCAGTAATAGTTGCACTAACTATATTCCGCTATCATAATTTTGCAAACATTAATTCAGGAGGGTGAATGTAAAAATATATATATATAGAAGAAGGAAACATTTTATTTGTTTCATTCATTGACCCTTTGAAACCCTGAAGAAGGAGGGAAAAATCCTCCGAAACGTCGGTTTGAAAGGAAAGGAGGAAGGATTCCAATAAATTACACCTTATTTGATATGTGTTAATTTTTTCTTTCCTCACTACCCCTGGGCTGCCTTCCATTACATTCAATTAAAATTTCTACCAGTCCGTCTCTCTCCAGAAAAAATTTCTTTGTAAAAAAAAATATATATATATTTTTTTCTAAAAAGGGAATTAGTTTTTAGTAAAGTATGAACACAGGAATGTTATTTTTATTTAGCATATGGCTTTTCTATAGAATCATAGTACGGGAACCAAAAAAATATTTCTAGTTTTACTCATTCTAACTGGCTCGTTTATGTGAAATAGATTTTTTTTTTTTTTTTTTTTGCTGATGAGCGGAATCTTCGAAAGCAATCCTGCGGCCCGTACCGCAGAATAGTGTGGGTTTACCTACCCTCTCTTCAGCCTAGTCTTCCCACGGGATCGCCATCAGGCATAACTTCGTGGGAAGAGGCCTAGCTTATTCAAAGCTCTTCAACACTGATCCACCGCAGTTGGCCAATACGTATATCCCCATGACTTCAAGAAACTGGAACTCTCTCCCAGCCTCCATCTTTCCCAGCACTTATAACCTTCAAACCTTCAAAACCCGAGTGCATAAACACCTACGTCTACACCCTCTCACTTAATCAACTTTCCACTCTCTTCGGTAATGCAAGGGTCTTTCGAGATCCATAGGGGCTGCTTCTTTACTGGTGCGCCCCTTCTTGCATTAAAAAAAATGTGAAATAGTACAGCCTTCCATTCGTATTCGAGCTTATCTACCCTTTCTGGTCACTTTCAGAGTCTGCCACACTTTTGCATTGCTGAAATGGTTGCATCCCTTTCACACACCTTTCAATTGGGTATTTCCCTTCAAGGGACTATTAAATTTCTTGGCTGCAGTTTTATATGGTGTCTTATTCAGTCGGACATCTTCCACGGCAACTTCCATAGCCTCGTGCGTATAGTTCCTGAAATTTCCCTTCATCGGAGGCATCTACTGATATTCACTTCGATTCGAATACCCTGAAAATGGGTGACAGCCTATCCATGTTGGGCGTCTCTGTCGCATCTGACCTGTCTTGGAATGAACATATCTCCTCTGTGGCTAAATCTGCAGCAAGGAAGATTGGCTACTTATTCAGGTCCAAGCGATTTTACGTGCCCCCACCACTTCTCACCATCTACAAGGCCCAAATCCGCCCCTGTCTCGAATACGGCTCTCATCTATGGAGAGGAGCCTCTAAATATTCTCTTGCTACCCTCGATGCAATTCAGAAACGAGCCGTCAGGCTATTGACGATTCTACCCTCACCGACTCCCTCGACTCGCTGGCTCATCGAAGAAATGTCTCTGCCCTTTCCCTTTTCTATAGATACTATCACGGCAGGTGCTCTGAAGAGATAAAATCAATAATTCCCCCCAAAGGATGCTTTGCACGTAGCACGCGTTTTGCCGACTCCCAACACTCTTTCGCGGTCAAATTGGAAAAGTGCCGGACCACTTCATTCGCAAATACATATATCCCCATGACTTCAAGGAACTGGAACTCTCTCCCAGCCTCCATCTTTTCCAGTACCTATAATCTTCAAACCTTCAAAACCGGAGTGCATAGACACCTACGTCTACACCCTCTCACTTAATCACCTTTCCCTTCTCTTCGGTAATGCAAGGGTCTTTCGAGATCCATAGGAGCTGCATCTTTACTGGTGCACCCCTTCTTGTATTCGATTGCATAAAAAAAAAAAATCTACGAAATGTCAAATGAACAAATCAGAAGTTGAAACTCACTAATTCCAATAATTGACACCCCGTGTCATCTATTGGTCACGATGGTTCTGGAATCTTAAAAATGTCAGGGGCGTTTCCCACTGATAACAGCTAAATTTAATTAAATCAAATTCAATTTATCGAATTATACAATTAGCGAGTAGTTGACACATGGTGTCATCTACTCAATACTTAACCATTTCTAAGTTGAGTAGTTGACACCCGGGGCTAACAAAGAAATGTTATACATTTTTGTGTCATTTTCAATAAATTATAAATTTTAAACATTCCAAGAACACAAATCAACCTCCACTTCACCCACAATGATAAAATAATAAACATTACCAATACTTACTTCTCAACAAAATGCTTAAGACTTTTTATAAGTAAAACTTGCAAAAAAACAACTTCACGTGCCCTGCTTCTTTTAGCTGGTCACAATTACAATGTCCGGCGGGCTGGAGGCGGAGTACTTTCCAATTTTGTCTCTAAAAGGCCACACTATACAGAATGACTTATTGCAATTTATTCCTTCCCGCGGTTTTCTTATTATTTTGCTTTTTCTAAAAAAGTGTCAACTACTGGGTACTATACCTTATTGATTATATCTTATAATAAATAACTAAACATTCTTTCTATTGTTCGGACATTTTATTTTAAATATAAGATAACAGTATTTTTCCATGTACCTTTCTGTTCTTTTATAAATCCAGGTATGTATATTTCCCACCACCTGTCAAAAAAAACCTCTTGTTTTATCTTTCTAGAAATATTAATTCTCAGTACGTCTTCCCCTCCCCCTCACTTTCCCTCACCATTCAAGTTTCCAAAAAATTATTTCTTGTAAATATTTTTCTAATTTATAAATTCAGTTTTCTAACTCCTGACGATGGGCTGACAACCCGAAATATAAAATATATCGAAATCAAAAAACACTTGTTTTATTTTATTTTATTTTATGAGAATCCCACCCCGTAATTTTACTTAATTTTTTTATTATTAAAAAATGTTTCACCTTGAACAAACACCTATCTTCTTAAAAGTTAGTGAAATAAGATTGTCTCTTAACTCTTCCCATGAGTTAATACTTTTAGTTGAAATGAAAAAAAAAATTATCACCTTGGATTTTCGATCTTATTCGAGATGTTATAAACTCATTTGCTGCAATTTCCTCACCTTTCTTATAAAAATATGTCATTACGTTCGGACATTCGGCAAGAAAAATAGGCAATATTTCTGCCTCTCCTTTGAATATTTGAACAATTTTCATATCTACTCTTATTAAACGAGCAAACATTATTTTTTATATAAGTATATATATTTGTATCTTAGTTCTATTTTGAAAACGGCTCTACCGATTTTGATGAAACAAATTCTATTAACAGGTTTTGAGGATGAGAAAGCGATCTGGCTAGGTCTGGACCTCGATAAATTTAATCTTAATTGATCTTTTTTTTTAATTAAAGTAATTATTGATAGATGAAAATCTCAATAAAAAAGTTTGTTTACATTTTTTTCAATTATCTTTTTATTTATTAATTGGATTTTTAATTTTAAAACCCACCAATAGGTTATAGCAAATATTAATATACAGTGGTACCTCGAGATACGAGTGCCCAAACATACGAGTTATTTGAGATACGAGCTGTCGAGCGAGCGAAGTTTTGCTTTGAAATACGAGCGATATTTGAGATACGAGCAACGGCCACATGCGAAACTTTTTCCGAACTGATAGAAGCCAATGGATACATCTCCCAGCAAGTCTTCAACTGTGACGAAACAGGACTTTTCTGGAAGAAGATGCCGAATAGGACTTACATAACGGCAGAGGAGAAGATAATGTCAGGCCACAAGCCCATGAAGGATAGACTAACTCTCGCACTGTGCGCCAATGCGAGTGGCGACTGCAAGATAAAGCCTCTGCTTGTAACCCCAGAGCCTTTAAATCACATAAGATTTTAAAAGAAAAATTGCAAGTTATGTGGAGGGCAAACCGAAGGCATGGGTCACTAGGCAGTTCTTTGTGCAGTGGGTAAACAGTTACAACAAAGTTACAGTCGCAGCAGCATTCGGGGGTTCTGCAAGAAATTGGTTTCGAGGAAGAGCCAGAGGTGGAGGAGGTTATCTCTACAAGTGAGATAAAAGAGATCTTGGGAATGTGGGAGAGAGTTTCACAGTTTTTAGAAAAGAAACACCCCGAAAAAGTTGCAACTGGTCGTGCATCGGAGCTATTTAATGACACTTGCCTAACTCATTTCCCAAGCATTCTGAAAGGAAGGAAGAAACACCTCCTTGGACAGTTTTTTTTTAATCTGGCGAAAAAGGCAAAGACCAGTGAAGAGAAAAGCAGTGACTAAAATTACGCATACAATAGCATTTAAGTTGTGTCTAAGTTGCATTTAAGTGACCAAAATACAAATATGTACACTTTGTAAAACCAGTTTTTTTTGCTTTACATTCTCTTTTATTATGTTTTTATACAATATTTGTCATTTATAAATACATTTTTCTTATTCAAAAACACGTAACAAAAACAATTGGGGGTAGCATTTTTGGGGCTGGAACGGATTAATGGCATTTCAATTAATTTCAATGGAAAAAATTGCTTTGAGATACGAGCAAATTGACATAACGAGCAAGGCTACGGAACGAATTAAACTCGTATCTCGAGGTATCACTGTATATATATATATTAAAATTAGGCATGGGATTGAGAGAATAATGGAATTGAAATAATTATCGGAAAAGAGGTTCTTTTCTTTAATTAGTTTTTTCCTCTTATTAAAAACAAGGACTAAAAGATGATCAAGGACACTCGATGGTGGAGAAGTAATCTCCGGAATCGAAGCTCAAAAACAATGTATGCATAAATTCATGTAAAATAATTGGTTTAATAAAATTTATAAAAAAAAAAAAAAAAATTAAAATTAGGGGATTGAGAACACGAATATGGAATTGGAATAATTATCGGAAAAGAGGTTTTTTTTATTTAATTAGTTTTTTCCTCTTATTAAAAAACAAGGACTAAAAAGATGATCAAGGACAGTCGATGGTGGAGAAGCAATCTCCGGAGTCGAAGCTCAAATACAATGTATACATTAATTCATGTAAAATAATTGGTTTAATAAAATTAAAAAAAAAAAAATTAAATTAGGAATTTTTTGTTTGTTTTTAGTTAACAGGTGTCTAAATCATAATAAAACAGGTGTGTTTACAAATAAAGTGGTTGAAGTGGCTATTTTTATATAACTTGGAAACAAATCTTATTTAATTTTATGTTTTTATTTCAGATCCTATACGATTATTTTTTTTTATTATTTTCCTATTTATTTTTTATAATGTTTATCAATATGAAGGAATGTGGCCGAATTGGTGTACGAATAAACAAATATACACATAATATGTGGACCATTAGAAAAACTGGGTGGGGCGGAGTGGGGCGAGGTGTGCGGTTTCGGGAGGGGAGGGGTCAGGGGGTACCGTGCATCGCTCGGTGGCTCCAGGTACTAATCTGTAATTTCAGAAATTGAAGCCATTTTTGTAAACTTATATCTGGAAAATGGTCCATATTTTGTAAATAACCGTCCTATAGTAAATTAAAGAGGACTCAATTTCGCTTCGATTAAAAAAAAAATGGAAAATTGGTCCAGTAGTTCGATTTTTTTATTGGGATTCAAAAAACAGCCAGCCGGATCATTTTTGAATACCTATCCCAAAAACTCGCACTTATTACGATTTTTTTCCCATTTTGACCATGAAGGAGCAGGTTTTCGACAAAGAGCACTCTGACCTTTTTGAGGATTCGAATCATATCCTGTCCAGAAAATGCAGGATAATGCGGAAAATTCAGCCCCAAAACCGCCCGTCCTGAGTACTTTGAGAAATTAATTTTATTGGAATACAAAATTCTTCAATTGTGAGCCGACTGAATATTTTATATTGTTAAGTCAATGATGGAATCTGACGGCGGTAACCATGGGGACGCTTGATGTTTACTTATTATTATTGTTTTGTTTTGGTGTCTCGCAAATAAAGGTTTTGTTTACATTTACGCCTAGTCTTTTCATTTAACTATTCGAATAAGAACATAACAAATATTTCATGGATTAAAAATTGGGAGGGATGTTTTACATTGACTGCCCTGACATCTGGCGGGCATATTGTATTTTGCATTTTTTCATCTAAAGAAACCAACATTTATTTCACTTATATAGTTTTATTAAATTAAAAACTACTCCATTCATTATTATAATCTTTTAATTGTTTGTTTAATTTTGAAGAAATTATATCAATTATGGCTGAAATTGTAATCATGGAGCACAAATATCCGATTTATACAGGTTAGGTTTCATTTAACAACGTCATGGAATATAAATAAAATCTTTTGTTTATTTATTGAAATAATTAATTGTTATCTATATTGACTATTGTTAATTTTTTATTATTGATTTCAATTAAACAGTTTAATAAAAAAGGGGGTCGGGTAGTCTAGGCGGTAGCATGTCAGCCAGCTAACCAAGAGGACCCGAGTTCGAATCCGACTCGAGGCATCCAGCTAAAATCTGACCCCCGGGGTAGAGACAAAGTTAAATAAAATAAATAGTATCGTAAATGGCTTATGGCTAGAAAGGCCTAAAAGCCAAAAAAAATAAAATAAATAAAAATAAAAAGACATTCTTGCCTAGAATGGATCCGAATTATATGCGGGTTTTAAAAATCTTGAACAGGTTTTATTTAATAAATTTTTGTTTATTTATATTATAATTCTAATGTGTTATTATTAATTATTTTGGCTTTAAGAAACAAAATAAATTTGTTGAATTATAATGAAATTGCAATATGTTCAGTTTCGATATTCATAATAATTATCAGTCAGTGCCGCAGCCAAGCTCGATTCGAGCAAACATTTTATTTATTTGTTTTAACTAATCTTGTCTGCTAAGTAAGAACGAAAATGTTCAATATCCACCGCATGAAAAATAATATTTATAATCAATCAATCAACTGATGATGAAGGCCAAGTCTTCGAAACTATAGTCTCAAACAAATAAATAATATATATATGTGGTGCCGAGATAATGGATTATCCCTTAATCTGGGAAAGTGTAAGGTTATTAGTTTTTATCGGACTCTTGGACTTATACTAGTAGACTTCTCTTATTCATGTGCTGGTGCAAAACTTACACGAGTTGATAGAATCCGTGAGTCGCTTGGGCATTTTACTTAACTCTAGATTGACCTATGTTCCCCATGTTGAGGCTAAGGTGAGTAAGGCCAGAAAAATGTTGGGTTTTATATCCCGTTCAACCAAGCTATTCAAAAATATTAAGGTTCTAAAAATACTATATACCTCATTAGTCAGAAGCCAACTCGAATATAGCACCATTATATGGAATGAGCATTACGCAAACCATATATCTGCTATAGAGAGAGTTCAACATAAATTATTATAAATCACAGGCTCGGTTTGAACATCTCGGATCTTGACTATGATGCCATTATGTCTCTCTTGAATCTGCAAAGCCTTGAGGTTAGACGCGACTTTTTCGATATAACCATTCTTTCAAAACTTGTCAATGGTAAAATTGATTGTCCTGTATTGCTTGGTATGATTAACTTTAGACTCCCCAAGCATAGAACCAGGTCAAATAACCTATTTGAAATTCCCTTCCATAACACAAATTATGGTTATGCCAACGCGATTGACCGAATTCAGAGATCTGCTAATCGGATCTCGCATCGCCTTGACATCTTCCATGACCCTATAGAATCCCTAAAATCAATCTGTTTTGAGAGATCGACCAGCCTGTGATTGATGATGCCTTGCCTGCCGTCTGTCAGTGTTATATCTCCGTGACATTTAAATCTTAATTTGTATTTTTTTTCGTTTCTGTTTTTGTTATTGTGATTGTATTTTTTGTTTTTCTGTTTTTTTCTTTCTTTGGATCTTATGTATGTTTTTATTATATTTTTGTGATTATTTTTTAAGTTTTTGTATTTTATTGATTTGTATCACTTCGCCTTTATTTATTATTTATTTATTTTTGTGACTTGTAAAAAATTGTATTATTGTGTATAAGGACACTTTTGTCCGTCTATTGATTTAAAATAAAATAAAAAATATAGATGGCCATGTAAAATCAAAAACATGCTTTTTAATTGAAGTTACTATATTCTCGAGTCGTTTAATAATTTGATGATATTAAACTTGGCGGCACATTAGATTTCACTACTTTTTATGACAAAGCGTTTTTATTATTCGAATTGGGCTTTTTTTACACATTTCATTCGAATCAATTCGGTATGAGTTCATTTATATTCATCTGGGCTCGATTTTAGCTCGCTATTGTCCATGGGGGCCTTAAACATTTATATCTAACTAAAAATTGCAATATATTATCTTTTTCAGGGCCACATTTCTTGTGCAGTGATTGTCTTACGATGTTTATTAGTGAAGATTTCCTGAACAAACATCAAAAGAAATGTATACATAGGAAATTACATTTAATTTTAAAAATGAAATTTCAATTGAGACGAAATACATCAGCTGAAGGTAAGTTAATTTATTTGATTAACAACATTGGGAGAATTCTTCATATTCTAATTTAGATGAAAATAGGCCTCTCTCCCTTTGTCTTCCATCTCAGGGACCATTAGGACATTTGAGAGAGAAAACTTTTTAAAATTTTATTTCTTTTTATTTTCACTGATTAATGAATGCAAAATTATAATTCCTTAGCAAACTACAATCTTCTAACGATATTATTAAATGATTACTCAATTAAAAATAACAATAATAATCCTGAGTGGTCGAAATCCTCTGACATATAATATATAATTAATTATCTACTAAAATCTTTGATGAAATTGACCTTTAAAGTTTCTTTTTGCCGAGAGTAGCAGAATACTTAATTGTTGTATTAATTATAAAAATACTAAACCTAGAATAAACTTTACTGCTCTATATAAAATTTCAATCTCTAAATTCATCTCATCAATACATTTAAAATAGATTTATTTTTTTCCAGATAATCGAACTAAGAATGAAACTGAAGATTATTTCTGTGAGGAATGTTTGTCAGGATTCCTATCATTGTCTGATTTCGAAAGCCATATACAGGAAGGCCATTCAGAAGAAGAACTCTTCACAAGTCATCTGAGCGATCAGAAATATGTTGCTGAAACCAAACCGGAACCCCTTAATGCCATGACTCCCCAGAAAGAGAAGGCTTCTAAAGTGACTTTTCATAAGCGATATAAGGCCGCAAAACGGTCTTTACACTGTCCTAACGATAAAAAAAAATTGAAATCAATACAAACTAATGAATGTTTGGGAACTCATTCTAATAACAAGCATACAGGCCAAAAGTCTTTCCACTGTGATCAATGCGATAAATATTTTACACAAAAGGGTAGTCTCAAAACGCATTTACTAATTCATACTGGCGAAAAGCCTTTCGTCTGTGATCACTGCGAGAAGTGTTTTTCAGATAAAGGATCTCTCAAAAGGCATTTACAAATTCATACAGTCGAAAAGCCATTTGTCTGTGATCACTGCAAGAAGGGTTTTTCTCATAAGAGCCATTTCAAAATCCATTTACTTATTCATACAGGCGAAAAGCCTTTCCTCTGTGATCACTGCAAGAAGGGTTTTTCACAAAAAGGTGATTTCAACAGACATTTATTAATTCATACTGGCGAAAAATCTTTCGTCTGTGCTCATTGCGATAAATGTTTTACAAAAAAATCTAGTCTCAAAAGGCATATGAAAATCCACTCCTAGAATATTGATTCTATTTCAAATAACTATTAAATAAAAATCAGTAATGCCCATCAGATAAATGAGGTTGCCCACAAGTCAATTAATTTCGAAGTACTCGAATCTGATCTCTGTCGACCAACAGTCATTTAGATTCAACTCTTGTCTCTACTGAAACTATTTGTACTTCTCCCGATGTCTATATTGTATACATACTTCATTTGCTTGAAAATCAAACAAGTCTTACTCTCTGACAATTTTGAATATTTATTTTCTCCCAATTTATCTTGTTTATATCTTAACTTACTTTTTCAATTATATTCATGCTTTATAATAATATATAACTCATTACTCGTTAAGTAAATATGAAATAGAAACGAAATCGCCTGCAAATACTTACGAAGTCACAACGTTTTAGAAATATTACATTACACATACTTGCCCATATAAATATTAGTTTGAGAAAATTTAACATAGACTCGTATTGGACATTCAAGAGTTAAAGTTAAAGTTTTTATTTACAATATATTATACAATTTGTTAACATTTATGTTAATCTACCATGCAAACAGTCATTTTTCTACACTTACTATATATGAAGAACTCAATTAGGGAACGTATATTATATTTACACATTCAAAAGGTAACCCTGTACCTTTTCCTCTTCTTCAAGCGCTCTTTTTAAGTTTGTTTTTAATTTAACAGAGATTAAAAAATACTTTTGGAGCCCAAAATTTTAAAATTTTCCCGGGAATGAACTCACTGTACATGACCCCCTCCCCACCCAAATGAAAGTCTGGGACCGTCCTTCTATAAGTGTAATATTTCTTTAGAATGTAAGTGTATTTTTTGCAAATAAACATTACTATGCATTAATTGGATTTCCTACTAAAATAAAAATATTGTTATTTTTTTGTACCCCCCCCCCAATAAAAAATTACTCGATTCGCCCTTGCTGTCTACTCATGATTTAATAAACTAATTATAATACTACATAGATAGTGTTTTGAATTTTATTATCCATATCTCCAGATCCTAAAAAATCCGATAATCTAATTACAAATATATAAAATAAAAAGGAACATCCCATATATAAGCTACCATTATTTATTAATAGATATACACAAATTTGTTAACAATTATTTATTTGGCAAATCCCGAAATGGATTGTATTGGGCAAGAACAACCCTGGTTGGTGAAAACCGCCCAATCAGAGCAACGTTTGCTTGGTGATTAATGTTTTGCTCATTTTTCCCCTATTATTATTGCCTTATGCAGAATTATTTATTTATTTATTTTATTTTCGATGGCAAGAGGCCTTTACAAATTGGTTACATTTAAACATAATATTATACACATAATGTAGAAAGACAGAGAGATACAATAGGTAATATGTTAAGTGAAGATAAATTCTGTAAATAACAAACAAATGATCTTTGAACTTTAAAGCTTAATCATAACATAGCGTATTTTCTTTAATTGCTTTAGTCACTCTATTAGGATGAGAAGCCAAATCTATTACACTAATTCTTAAGGAAAGAGCGTTATAGCAAACACAGAGTCTATAGATTGGATTGTTCTCAGCGTGACGCGTGATTGGTACTTTAGGGTAGAAAGGCTGGTTGTGTCTAAGTACATATGTAGGATTATTTAAAGGAAAAGAGACTTTAGTTCTGGACAATGGATTCTGTTCGATATAATTTTGTAAGTTAATACATTGTCAGAAGCAACCATGGATGATAGAATTGTTGGTAGACTAAAGGTTTCACTAATTGCTGTATAATCGTGGTCGAATCTAGACATAGGGTTGCCAGATAGATACGCAAAATGCCTCAACGCCTTATGCTGAACTCTCTCAAGCCTTGCTATATTCATTTTCAAATTAGGTCTCCAAATGGTTGATACATACATCAATACGGATTTAACCAAGCTTATGTATAAGGTTTGATACTATTAGTCGTGTTTGTGAAGAATTTGGTGTTGCGAATGATGAATCCGCAAATTCGGTTTGCCTTATTAACCACTTTGGTTATAATCATTATTGCAGATTGTATTGCACCAGTTTTATAGAGAGTTCTAGTATTCCAAGTTCCAATTCTCATTTCCATTTTCCTTTGCCGGGTCCGTTTCCGATTAATCAGTCCAATATCCGAGGCTTTTCTTAGAGGTTCCTGAACCAGCGATTTTTTACCGGGTTAGGTGGTTGGTCTAACGCCCAACCTTCCTCCTTTATCTGGGCTTAGGACCAGCTAGGCAGCATATCTACTACCTAGGCCGAGTTTTAAATTAAATAAAGGAAATTAAACATCTCACAGAAATCTACCAAATGTGGAAACAAATCTTGCAAGTTTATTAACCATTCTCATTTCTTAGAAATATCACTTTTTGAACATTTACTTTGGAATAAAATATGTCCTGAATCAATTTTTCATTTTATAGATTTTTTGTGCTAATACAGCCCATAAAGGCTCGTCCTGACCAGGCCCCCACAGAGCTGATACGGGCCCTGGGGAAAAATCAAACCAGCGGGACCCTCATTGTTGGGACAAATAAAACGATTCCAATTTTTAATTTGTAAAATATATGATTATTTAACAAATAAATAAATGTTCACTTTCTCATTAGGGTTAACTCTCTAATGAAATATATATATATATATTGAATATTGTATTTATATATATAAAATATATTAGGTTGTTTCAAAGTTTTGTCCGTTTTAATGTCATGTGTTTTTCAAATTTAGGAAACGCGGTGTTTGTTTATAGTGAAACATTGTTAAAATTAAATTAGGTTGGAGTTGGTGGTAGCACAAGGAGAAAATAACTAAAATACAAAGATTTTTTTTAGTTTCTTGTATATTTCGAGTTTAATTATCGTCAGGAGAACATAGACTGAACATGTTATATTCAGTCCATCTTCTCCTGACGATGAGTTAAGAGCTCGAAATATATAGGGTAAACTAAAAAAAATCTTTGTATTTTAATTTTTTTCTCCTTGTGAAACACCACGAACTCATGTGTTTTTGTAGCTCCATATCTCAATAAATATTTATTCTATTGTGTCTTGATGGTATATACTGATCGATAGAGAATTTGGTACTCTATACATTGATGCTGTTCATTTTTTTCCAAATTTTTCTTTTTTCCCTCTTTTCAGATTATTACTATATGATGTTAAGCGATTTTCGGTGGTCGTTGAGATTTTCGGCCAATTTTTCTCTACGGATTCAAATTGAACCACAGCGCTGCCGAAACAGCTCGAAAAATTAACCAGGCATTTGGCAATGATAGTGTTAATGAACGCACTGTTCCACATTGGTTTGCGAAATTTCGTTCTGGAGATTTTAGCCACGAAAATGAGCCCCGAAGTGGTCGACCTAGAGTAGTCCAGGACAAGGATTTGAGGACCCTGGTGGAGACTGACCCATCACAAACGGTGCGTGGGATGGCGGAAGAACTGGATGTCAGCTCCCATGAGGTTTTTGATGGTTTAAAACGTATTGGAAAGGTCAAAAAGCTCGAAAAGTGGGTGCCCCACGATTTGAACGATCGACAGAAATTGTCACGTTTCGAGGTCTGTTCTTCTTTTGCTTTTTGCAGCAACCAAAACGATCGTTTTTTGGATCGGATCGTTACGTGTGATGAAAAGTGGATCTTCTACGACAACAGGAGACGTTCAGGACAGTGGTTGAACACCGATAAGCCACCTAGGCACTTCCCAAAGACGAAAACCCACCAAAAAAAGACCAGGGTTACTGTATGGTGGTCAGCGGCTGGTGTGATTCACTATAACTTTCTGCAACCGGGCCAAACAATCACAGCAGAATCCTATTGTTAGAAAATCGACGAAATGTATCGAAAACTGCTTCAGCAACAGCCAGCCGATCCTGCTCCACGACAACGCCCGTCCGAAAATTAAACGAATTGAGCGTCGAAGTTCTGCCTCACCCACCATACTCCCCAGACCTCTCGCCAACCGACTACAATCTTTTCAAGAACTTCGATAACTTTCTCACCGGTAGAACCTTCGCCAATCAGGACAGACAAAAACGGCCTTCGTCGACTTCATCGAATCCCGAGCACCCAATTTTTATGGGGACGGAATTAATAGACTTGTGTTACGTTGGCAAAAGTGCACTGATTCAAATGGCGCTTATTTCGATTAAATTGAATAAGTATTCACTGAGATATTACAGTTTAAAGTAGTGTCATAAAAACGTACAAAACTTTTGAAACAACCTAATAATAAAATATTGATTATGCTGTATAAAAAATAAAATAAATAGTTATTCTATAAATATTATGCTTATCAAAAATTGAATAAAAATTATTACCAGAATGTACATTAGACAAAATGACTTTTAAACAACTCAGTGCTAAAGATAAATCAATTTCTGACACTTTGAGAGTTTCTATCCCAGAGATGAAAAAAGTTTATTTCATTTTGTAACTTCAAGTTGGAAGGAATCGATGCCCAGATATAGTTGGGAACTGGATTTAGGGCATAAAACCGGATATTGTGCTCACCAGAGGGCCCAGAGGCCAAAAATCCATTGATCGGTGCGTATGTACGTAAATGTACCCTCTCTGCGTTTCGCAAACATAAGTCTCAGAATTACGAAATTCGATATTTCGATTCATAAGAGAGTTGGAATAGCTTAGATAAAATAGGGATAAGTTCAGGGGCGCATTTTTTAATGAGAATTGGTGGGATGTCATCGGGGCCAGCGGCTGGGTCAGATTTTAATTTTTTTAATGGCTTTTTTGATTATTTGGGGCCTAAAAATTATTTTGCCCATGAAGTTGGTTTGGGGGGTATAAGTGAGGGGGTTAAGCCCTTTGTCATCTAAAGTAGAGTTAGTGGCGAAAAAGGAGGCTAAGTGATTCAGTTTTTTCAGTGGCGGTCGTGGCCACTGAACTATATGGGTGAAAGAGGGGCTGAAGTGAGGGAGACGCTAAATTTCTATTTATTGTCTTGAATAAAGAGTAAAAGACCCGATTCCATTGGGGCAAGATGCGAGACGGTCAGCTATCTTCTGATCGAATGATTTTTTTGCCTCAGAGATAATTTTTTTACAAGAACTTCGCGATTTGGTAAATGCAATTCGGTCACATTCTAAACGTGAAAGATGCCATTTTTGAAAAGATTTGTTTTTGTCACGGACGGCATCTCCACATTGTTTACTAAACCAGGGCTTAGAATCCTTGATTCCCTTAATCGATTTTGAGGGGACATAGTTTTTTCTAGGCCCTTCTGTATTGCTTCGTTAAAGGCGTCGGCGAATTCTGAAGCATTTTTATCTCTGATGCAGAGATCATTCCACTGGCAACCGGCAAAAAACTCACGAATGTCAACCCAATCGACTTTTTTGAATAACCAGATTTTCCTCGCGTTGGTGCGGTGGTGGGAGGTTTCGGTAAATTGGCGGAGGTTTTAATTTTTATCAAATTGTGGTCAGATTTATCCTAAAGGGGCCGAAATTTTAGCCTCATATGATGAAGGCTGGGAGGTGATGGAAAGATCGAGAAGATTGGATTTTTCATTAGCTTTGTCTGGGATTCTTGTAGGGCCTTTAATAATTTGCATGAGACAGAACTCTATCAAATGTGGGAATAAATCTTGCAAAGTTTATTACCATTCTCTTTTCTTAGGAATATTTCTTTCTGAAACATTTTTTTTCTCTGATACCTACCTATTATTTTATTTTATCCATATTGTTTTAATATTGTATCCTGTATATGTTTCTTTTTCTGTATTGGACATCTTGTCCATAAAACTAGCTAAACCAGCTAAATAAATAAATAAATTATATTGAAATATAAAATGTCATATATCTCTGTTGCCAATTTATAAATTTCTTGTGCCTATTCAGCCCCAAAACCGCCCGTCATGAGTACGGTGAGAATTTAATTTTATTGGAATACAAAATTCTTCAATTGTGAGCCGACTGAATATTTAATATATTGCATGGATTTAAAATTGGAGGGACGTTTTATATTGACTGCCCTGACATCTGAGGGGTTTATTGTATTTTGCATTATTTAATCCTTAGACCATATAAGATATGTTATCTTATATGGTCTAAGATTTAATCTCACGGAGATAGGGAGTGCCTGTAAGTTTAGAACAAGGTTGGTTTAGAACTTTGACGAGGAAATTGTCTCCTGAAGCTGGGGGAAGAAGAAGCTCGACCGCCATCTTGCATAGTTCAAAAACATTGTCAAACAACGTTATCAAAAATGAGAAATACATGTTTAACAAAGAGCTAATACTCTCATATAAGCACGCTTTTTTTAAATATAAAATACAGTATATGTTCATATGACTATTTTGTGTATATTCATCTTATTTTAATGTGAAATAATTTTAATAATTAATAATTTTAATTAATTTCAATTTTCTCTAGATATCGGTAAAAATCAAACTATAATTTAAATTAGTTCTTTTATTAGTTTTTTATTTAGGTGACCTTATAATTTTGAAAATCGAAGGTAAAATATATATTTTAGTATAGGACCAAATGGAAATCTCAATGTTTTGGGAGATCCAAGATGGCGGACTGTGAGTCATCGATGACGTGGGCAGGCGACACTTTTCTAGCCATAAGCTCTCTCCCTATCTCCTTGTTTCATCTAAAGAAACCAACATTTATTTCACTTATATAGTTTTATTAAATTAAAAACTATTCCATTCATTATTATAATCTTTTAAGTGTTTGTTTGATTTTGAAGAAATTATATCAATTATGGCTGAAATTGAAAACTTGGAACACAAATATCCGATTTATACAGGTTAGATTTCATTTGTCATGGTCATGGAATATAAATAAAATCTTTTGTTTATTTATTAAATAATTAATTGTTATCTATATTGACTATTATTATTGATTTCAATTAAACAGTTTAATAGAAAAAGACATTCTTGCCTCGAATGGATTAGAATCATAGACAGGTTTTAAAAATCTTGAACAGGTTTTATTTAATAAATTTTTGTTTATTTATATTATAATTCTATTGTGTTATTATAAATTATTTTGGCTTTAAGAAACAAAATAAATTTGTTTAATTATAATGAAATTGCAATATGTTCAGTTTCGATATTCATAATAATTATTATCTGGGGGGGCCACGGGGTCAGTGCCGCAGCCAAGCTCGATTCGAGCAAACATTTTATTTATTTGTTTTAACTAATCTTGTCTGTTAAGTAAGAAGGAAAATGTTCAATATCCACCGCATGAAAAATAATATTTATAATCAATCAATCAACTGATGATAGTAGCCAAGCCTTCGAAACTATAGTCTCAAATAAATAAATAATATATAGGTATATGTATGTTTATTTACATCAAGCAGAGAACAACCTCTTTGTTTCTCTTTATGAAAAATTAAATGAGCACGCATGGGCGTACCGAGGGGGTTGGGGGTCAGCTGCCCCTCCCCTGGACCTATCGTTGTTACACCCTGCTCAGATGGCAAAAATTATAGCTCCTGATTTAAAAATTCGTATTGAAGAAGTCTCCAAATTTTATGAATCGTCAGAAGCCTAGCTGTGACGGTTTTTTGGACAAACAAGAAACTTTGGTGTTAACAGACGTGATTCAACACGCAGAAACTTCCTATCCAAATTTTAATACAGCCCTACATATTTTATTGGCATTGCCTTATTCTACAGTTAGTGAAAGGACGTTTATGAGGTTGATGTTTTGAAAAACTGCAATTTTTGGCAAAAAATCCCAGTTTTTCCATCATAAAATGAAAACTACTCATCCTAGAAACTTGATTTCTATCTCATTTAATAGGAAATTTTGAACCACTTTTTTAATAAAACTCTTAGGTTTATAGATATCCAGCATTTCCCATGACAAACATGATCCGAATCCTCAAAAGTGACATGAAAAATTGTGGATTTCTATAAATCTAAGAATTTTATCAAAAAAGTGGTTCAAGTAAACGTTCAAGTCAATAAAATTTCCTAGAGACAGGAATCAAGTTTCTAGGATGAGAGGTTTTCATTTTATGAAAGAAAAACTGCGATTTTTTCAAAAAAATTTACAGTTTTTCCAAACATTAACCTCATAGCGGCACAGGTTACCATTATCCAATTGAGATGAAACTTTGAAATTGTTACCATTGTACGTCTAATTTAAAGAGCTTTAATTTATCTAATGGATATATCTTTGATTTGGTAAACTGTTTTAGATTTATTCAAGAAAAAATGAATAAACCCCGAAATTTGCTAATTTGAGGCGCCCACAATTCAGATTTGGGGGAAAACTTAGGGTAATAATATTGGTGACCCAATAAAGTTATTCCAGCAATAAAACCTTTACCGGGAGATAATTCCTGTTAAAATCGTAATTTGTATGAACTATAAATAAATTTTGTATTTCAATTTCAGTAGTCTGATTGTGAACAGTGACCCCCCCCCCACCACCCTTAAAAATGTTAAATTGAATAAATGTTTATTTTACTGACTCATATCAGACAGATTATTGAAAATATTAAGGCAATTGTATATATAGCTTAAAATGTTCAAGTTTGGAAAATTGGCCAAAATTTGCAAAGCTACCATATATCTCGGAAACTATTAGGAAGAAAAAAAAACGAAACCTACTACCACCATTTAATGCAACTTTGGCCCATGCTTCAGTTATTGGACTAAATATGCATTACACTATTTGAATTATTCCAATTATGAATTTTTTTTTTTTAAATCAAGATCACAATTTTCTAATAGGTAAACTTTTATATATATTATTAGCTAAACATTCAATTTTGAATTTTTAAATTTCATTCAATGTAACTGAAATCCGAGGTTTTCATCTTTTTAACGGTCCAGGCACTGGGCTAGCCTAGCGTACATAGAAAACTTGTAAATAGTTTGGGTGATTCTTTCACAGAACTCGTTTTAAGTCTCTTTGCAGAAAATCCAAGAAAATTGCTTGTAAAATAAATTGAGTGAAAAAACTGGGAAAATGGAGACAAATGACCAGAGACCTCCGAAATAATTAGTACCAGATTGACCTTTTTTTGCTTGTACCATTACGGGCTCTCCTTTTAGAAATAATTGTTAATAGGCCACTGTCAACCGGGAGAAATTGAAGTTTTTGGCCGGGAGAATCGGGAATTTAAAAATTGTGTTTGGGTGGTCACCCTGTCCCTGATTTGCTCCCCTCCCCCCCAGGTCAAAAACTGGGTACGCCCATGTGGGCATGTAAAATGAAAAAACATGCATTTTAATTGAAGTTACTATATTCGCGACTCGTCTAATAAATTGATGATATTAAACTTGGCGGCACATTAGATTTCACTAATTTATTTGACACAGAGTTTTTATTACTCGAACTTGGGCTTTTTTTACACATTTCATTCGAATCCATTTATATTCAGATGAGTTCGATTTTAGCTCGCTATTATCCATGGGGCCTTAAACATTTATATCTAACTAAAAATTGCAATATATTATCTTTTTCAGGGCCACATTTCTTGTGCAGTGATTGTCTTACGATGTTTATTAGTGAAGATTTCCTGAACAAACATCAAAAGAAATGTATACATAGGAAATTACATTTAATTTCAAAAATGAAACTTCAATTGAGACGAAATACATCAGCTGAGGGTAAGTTCATTTATTTGATTGACAACCTTGGGAAAATTCTTCTACAACTTTTCTTCATATTCTAATTTAGATGAAAATAGGCCTCTCTCCCTTTGTCCTCCATCTCAGGGATCATTAGGACATTTGAGAGATCAAACATTTTAATATTTTATTTCTTGTAATTTTTACTGATTAATGAATGCAAAATTACAATTCCTTAGCAAACTACAATCATCTAACGATATTATTAAATGATTTCACAATTAAAAATAACAATAATAATCTAGAGAGGGTGAAACCCTCTGACACATAATATATACTTCATTTATCTACTAAAATCTTTGATTAAATTGACCTTGAAAGTTTCTTTTTTGCCGAGAGTACCAGAATTTTTATAGATTAAAGGAGACAATAAAAGAGTATGTTTTCTGCTGGAAAAATAATCCATTTTTACAAACGAGGTTTTTATTTCACTTTTACAAAAAACAATTAATAAATTTCTTTAACATATGTAGTTACATATTTGTATTAAACGATAAATAAATAAATTTTGGATCTCTCTATTGCAATTCTTTGTCACAACAATCAGCCGACAATGAAAATTCCTTTCTAATTAAGTATTTCTTTTCATTCATCGATATGAATTTAATATAACAATGAGTTCCTCATTACTTGAATCACTGCTTAAAACTGCTCGTTTCAAAAACATGAAGAAGAGAGTTTTGTACCTTCTCGCTTGTAGACTCTGGGATGACTGCAATAAGAATCGCCCCGTGAGGGGAGGACATATGGCAGAGGACGCATGAGGGAAAAATCTCTCCGATAACTCATCTCTTATGCCCCTCTTGCATTACGCCCCTTGAGCGAAGAACCTAAACATTTTAGTAAAATATAGGCGATATGAAGACCGGAGTTGTTCTTTAAAATATTTGAAAAAATCTCTCTATTCTTTAAAAATAAAATACTCAATTCTTATATTAATTATAAAAATACTTAACCTAGAATAAACTTTACTGCTCTCTATAAAATTTCAATCTCTAAATTCATCTCATCAATACATTTTTTTTTCAGATAATCGAATTGTGAATGAAACTGAAGATTATTTCTGTGAGGAATGTTTTTCTGGATTCCTATCATTGTCTGATTTCAAAAGCCATATACAGGAAGGCCATTCAGAAGAACTCTTCACAAGTCATCTGAGCGATCGTAAATACGGTGCTGAAACCAAATCGGAACCCCTTAATGCCATGAATCCTCAGAAAGGGAAGGCTTCTAAAGTGGCTTTTCATAAGCGATATAATGCCTCCAAACGGTCTTTACAATGTCCTAACCATCAAGAAAAATTGAAATCAAAACAAACTAATCAATGTTTGGAAACTCATTCTAATAACAAGTATTCAGGCCAAAAGCCTTTCGTCTGTGATCAATGCAAGAAGGGTTTTTCACTTAAAGGTGATCTCAATAGGCATTTAATAATTCATACAGGCCAAAAGCCTTTCGTCTGTGATCAATGCAAGAAGGGTTTTTCACTTAAAGGTGATCTCAATAGGCATTTAATAATTCATACAGGCGAAAAGCCTTTCGTCTGTGATCACTGCTATAAGGGTTTCTCTCGGAAGAGCCATCTCGAAACCCATTTACTTATTCATACAGGCGAAAAGCCTTTCCCCTGTGATCAGTGCGAGATGCGTTTTTCACAAAAAGGTGCTCTCAAAAGGCATTTACTAATTCATACAGGCGAAAAACCTTTCGTCTGTGATCAATGCGAGAAGGGTTTTTCACAAAAAGTTGATCTCAAAAGGCATCTACTAATTCATACTGGCGAAAAGCCTTTCGTCTGTGATCACTGCAATAAGCGTTTCTCAGATAAGAGTAATCTCAAAAGCCATTCACTTATTCATACAGGCGAAAAACCTTTTATCTGTGATCAATGCCATAAGCGCTTCTCGCGGAATGCCCAGCTTGAAACCCATTTACTTATTCATACAGGCGAAAAGCCTTTCGTCTGTGATCAGTGCAAGAAGGGTTTTTTAGAAAAAGGAACTCTCAAAAGGCATATGAAAATTCACACCTCTAAAATTGATTCTATTGCTTCTATTTCAAATATCTAAATTAAATAAAATTCAGAAATGGCCAACAGATAAATGATGTTGCCCACTGTTGCCATTAAATTCGAAGCATTTGAAACTAATCTCTGACGACCAACAGTCATTTAGATTCAACCTTTATGTCTACTGAAACTATTTATACTTCTTCCGTTGTGTATATTGTATACTTCATTTGCTTGAAAGTCAAACAAGTCTTACTCTCTGACATGTTTGAGTATTTATTTTACCCAAATTTGTCCTGTTTATATTTTAACTTACTTTTTCAATTATATTCATGCTTTATAATAATATATAACTTATTACTCGTTAAGTAAATATGAAATAATTACTCGCATGCAAATACTTACAAAGTCTTAACGTTTTAGAAAGATTACATTGCACATACTTGCCAATATATTAGTTTGAGAAAATTTAACATAGACTCGTATTGGACATTCAAGAGTTAAAGTTAAAGTTTTTATTTACAATATATTAAAAAAATTTTCATAAGGACATTATATAGAATAATATAGTTGCATTCAGTTTAGAAGAAGCTGTAACTAAGATTTATTTAATTTTAAAAAATATCTATTGTACATTAGTAGTGCCAACCAATTTGTTAACATTTCTGTTAATCTACCATGCAAACAGTCATTTTATCCGAATATATACATGAGTAATTTCTTTCTACACTTACTATATAAATATGAAGAACTCAATTAGGGAACGTATATTATATTACACATTTAAAATTAAATTAGGTTGGCGTTGGTGGTGTTTCACAAGGAGAAAAATTAAAATTCAAAGATTTTTTTAGTTTACTCTATATATTTCGAGCTCTTAACTCATCCTACCACTTTTTATTCTTGGGCTATCGTAGGTGGCTCAACATAATTTTTCTCCATGTTTCAAACAATTTTAAATACAACTCTAACGTAATAAAATATTGAATAAAAAGCATTTTTTCAGGAGAACATTGACTAAAGATAACATGATATTTTGAACAGAATTTATTTTAATTTTAATATGATGGACAGTTATTTATGACTTAGTGTAAATATGAAATAATTATCAGAGGGATGGGATGGCCTTAGAGCCGAAAGAACAGATGTAGGGGACAAAGGGCTGGAATAAAGAAAAGATATTTATACTTGGAAGTTGCCGAAAATTATGTATGTGTAATAAAGGAAGGCATGAACTATAGAATGCAATGAGGGTGCATAGCGAAAATTTAATCTCTCATTTTCTATTTAAAAAAATTAAATAAAAATTAAAAATAAACCCACCATACACTCTCATCACACTCCAATTCAAATTAAATATCATTGATTAAGATGTCAATTATTGGTGAAGTTTTGATGTCTGTTTGATTGTTCAAGATGTTTTGATTAAGGTGTATGGCCTCCTTGTGAACCACCACCAACTCCAACCTAATTTAATTTTAACAATGTTTCACTATAAACCAACACCGCGTTCCCTAAATTTTACACATTTAAAATGTAACCCTGTACCTTTTCCCCTTCTTTAAGCGCTCTTTTTAAGTTTGTTTATAATTTTACAGAGAGTTTAAATCGCCTTTTAAAACTACTTTTGAAGCGCAAAATTTTAAAATTTTCCCAGCTCTTAGTTCGCTCTACATTTGCAAAAATGCAAAAAAAAAATTCCAAATTCTCATTTTTGTAGCGGTTTTTTGCTTATAACTCGAAAACGATCAACTTTTTGTAAATAACCTTCCTATTCAAAATGAAAGTATATAAAATTTCCTACAAATTTCATTATTTAGGTTTTTTCTTCGACCAAGCGCTAGTTGAAAATTAGCGTATTTTGACTCTCTCCTCAAAAACCCACTTTTTCCACTCAAAAACCTAATTTATTATTATTGGCTGTCATTAAGTGCATTTCTCCTAGTTTTAAGTACAATGAATAATGTAGACTGGTTTCACTTGTTATACTAAAATAAAAGCATTTTCAAAATTGTGTTTAAATTCTGTTGGGTGAGCGCCCAACCTGAATTTATACAAAAATCTGAATTACCTGAAATAACTCACAACGACCCAGGGCCTGGTTATAGATTATTTATTCATACAAATACATTATTGTATATAGAGGCAACTCATTTTGATTTGATTAATAGTATTTAAGAGATTACATTTAGTAAAATTTAACTTGTTACATTACAATTTTAATTTTTTTTTGTCATTATTGGGTTCAGGAGAGGCGCAAGCTAGACATTTGCCTCAGGCGCTTCATACCCTCTTTACGGCACTGGTGGCATGACCCATTCCAGTTGCGTTATTTTCTAGTATTTTTTTTAGAAAGGGCGACAAATCCTAACTTGCACAATGAGTCAGGAACGCCCCTGTAGCTAGGTATTTACATTTGTCTATATTCTGTTTAGAAACTTGACACATGCTGATCCGCCATCTAAGGCAATATACACAGAAAAACAACGAAATTTGCGAATCCAAAATGTTGTGCACGTGTTGTTTAAAGACAAGAGTTTATGGACAGTAGTGGGGCATATACTTTTCACAGTAGGTAGCTACTGCGCAAACCATTGTTGCGGACGGTTTCAGCTTCCCTCTGTTTACACAGTTGGGTCTCCTCTAGTCTCCATTATATTAATTTTAATTAAACGATAGGATTTTGTCGCTCCTAGCAAAGTGCCTCCCGGTGCTATTGGCCCCCCACATGCCACTGGTTCTTGTCCCAAAATGTTTGTATTCTTAGAACGGAAATCTGATAAGGTTTTGGGTTTTTCGGCTTTGGAACTTGCACTTCAAAAATGCAGAAAACATATTTTTATGAATGTAATTCTTTTGGCGACTGTGGGTCAGTGGCTAGAGTGTTGGGTCGCTGACTCGAAGATCGCTGGTTCGAGACCGAGTCTCGCCAGATAGGTATTTGCAGTCGCCTCCTCTTGGAAAGTAATGGCAACCTACCAAGAGTATAATTGCCAAGTGACCTCTCCAAATTATCCGTTCGGAACCGGCGTTAAAAAGTAGGTCCCATATATCTGTGTAAAACAACTAAACACAATCAGCACAGGTATATGTGGAGAGGCACCGACACCCGTTTCGGGTATGGCACTCGAAGAAGAAGAATTCTTTTGGAATTATTTAATATAAGGGTTGGAAGAAGGCTTCGTTAGAGAGGGAGGGTTGTATATAAGTGGGAGGAAGGTGGGGTGGTGAAGCCGCTTGTGTGGGTAAGAGTCAATTCAACTTATATACCCCTCTAATCCGATAATCCGATCTAGTCTTAGCTAATGTTCTTCCTGGAAAATATTATCAGCTAATGAGAGGTGACGTCATAAGCTATTCACTAATCCACAACAATTATTTATAATTGAAAGGTGAATTGGGATTTCGCAAGAAATCATTCAATATCTCATTGCTTCAATGCCGAGGAGGCTCTGGGTCAAAGTAAGAAGAGGGGTCTCCAAATATTGAGAACAAAAATAAAAAATAGCAATTAAGTAAAAAAGAATAAGAACTGTTTTAGTTTGGAATTTTAATTTAATTTTTTTTTTCAAGTTATTTGTGTAAATAAACTACTTTGTACTTAGTTTATTGACTTTTTTCACCCCTGTCCATAAATTAGAGCTCCTTCTCAACGAGTCCGCAAAAAAAAATATATATATATATATGTGGGAATTTAATTGTTTAAATTAAGTGTTTAATTTAGTAATTCTTGATTTCTGTTTTATTAAGAACATATGTTTGACAGATGTCCCGTCTGAGCTTTGCGAAGGCCGCATTCTTTCTTTGTAGCGAGCCTTTTGTGTTCAAGAGGCTGGCCGGCTGACACTCATATGCATGTGTGTGGGTGTACGTGTTTCAGCTGGGAGGCAGTCGTTGACAAGGGCTGTAAGCTGCCGACACACTCACCCCACTTATATGCATGTGTGTGTGTAAGTGTATATGTGCGCTGCCAAATGTTGGTGGCAACTGCAAGTGAGTCAGTTGAGAAACGAGTGATGGTTAAGATGCTTGTCGATTTGA
Organism: Forficula auricularia; assembly: GCA_024734495.1. Taxonomy (NCBI): domain Eukaryota; kingdom Metazoa; phylum Arthropoda; class Insecta; order Dermaptera; family Forficulidae; genus Forficula; species Forficula auricularia. Next base: position 78,246,196 of record JALMQS010000099.1, on the reverse strand, counting down.
GTTCAGTTGAAGACGAGCGATAGTTAAGATGACACGATGTATTGATTAACGAGGTGTATTATGATGTTCAACGACGACCCCTAGACACGAATCTGTATAAACCCCTTTTTTGTAAATAAATATATATATAAAGAAGTGAATGTGTGTTATTGTTATTTTCACCCCTATGAGCGAAGAGGGTGAAACCCGCGCCTTCTACAAGTGGAGGCCTGCCCAGGGATAAATCGTAAGGGGGCGAAACCCCCCCGCCCCCTACAAATGGGGGCTCGTCCGGGATGAATCATAAAAAGTTTATCTTACCGGAGACGATTTGATGACGAAATGACGGAACGTGACGTGGAATCTTGTTGATATTCTGGTGAAAAAATTGTGCCCTAGAAGAATGAAGAATCTTGGCCAGCATGTCAATATCGAGAGAAACTTGACAGACTTCGATTTTGAGGACGTCAAAAAGCTTTTTAAACTTATTTTTGACGAAGAAGGCAATCGACACACGAGGCGAAAATTGAAGCTTTTCGAAGGCTTTAATTTTGACTCTTTTAGTCGAGAGCGCAAAGCAAAAGCCGTTTGCAGTGACTTCTCTCAATCGGACCTGGTAATTATCTCTTCGATATTAGGCTTGCCCACAGACTCCGACAAGAAGTGTCTTGCCAGAAATCTCGTGGTAAGCTTGTCCGATTTTGGCCATCTGAAAAGGGTGCACGGGACTTCATCAAAAGACACGCGCGTGGACGACGGACAACCAGCTAAACAGCTGGGGGGAGATGAATTCTCTCGGAGCTTCTGCGAAGCCAGGAATTCGATTGAAAAGTTCGACGGAACGGGGAGCGTTTCAATCGAACAGTGGATCAAAGAGATTCAGGATTTAGTTGAAGAATCCGGATGGGGTTCGACGGAACTATTTTTTCTGGTGAAGATGTCGCTAGCAGGCTATGCGAAAGATTATATTCAAAGCGAAAGAGGTTTGACTTCTTGGAGTTTGCTCGAAACAGCTCTGAAAGAGGAATTCTCGCAAAAAGATGAAAATAACGACGAGGACGACGACGACGATGTTGAACAAAGCAAAGAGGATTGCTTTGTCCATAGCGAGGTCTACGAAGAAGATGTTTCATTTTGCGAGAAAGCCCCCTTTCAAAGCCGGTTACAGCACGACGACGACGACGACGATGTTGAACAAAGCAAAGAGGATTGCTTTGTCCATAGCGAGGTCTACGAAGAAGATGTATCATTTTGCGAGAAAGTTCCCTTTCAGGACCGGCTGCAGCAGGACACCAACGAGGACGACGAGGAGAGGTTCAAAGAAGAAATCGCCGATGTCGATTTGGATGAAGACGAAGATGCTGACGAGGAGGATGTAGTTGATTTGGGTGAAAGTGGTGTGAAAGAAATTGCCTACTTGGCGGATGTGCCGGAAGAAAAATTTGAAGAAATAAAGCCGAGGAATACACTTGAAAAAGGTAAATTGCTTAAGGATGAGAGCCAAGAAGGAATTCTAGAAATAGAAAAAATCAATTTAATTATGGATTTGCGAGAAGAAAGAAGGGTCCAGGAAAAGATGAAAGAATGCTTGGTGTCCAAAACAAGGGATAAAGAAAAAGATACGCAACGAAGGACGAATAATAACCGCCCAGGTATCTCAACTAAAGATGTGGCCCAAAACGTGACTCATAGTGTAAGTGATATTTCAAAAATCATTTATAATAAACGCTATTCGATAATTAAATTTGTGAAAAATATTGGTGAATATAAACTTTTGAAAAATAATTTCATTTTTGATCGAGGAAAGAAGTCACGCAATTTTTGCGCCAGGTGCGCGGTTCGTGGGTTCACGGGTGTGTGTTTGTGCGTATGTGCGCGTATGTGTTTGTGAAAAAGTGTCTTTCAGTGAGTGCCAAAAGTTATTCGAGACCCGACTCGAAAATGAACACGTGTTTGAACAATACAAGGAGTAGCACAATGGATAAAGGTTTTTCTTGAACAATTATTTAGAGTAAAGTTAATAATTTAGCTAAAACATATGGTCACATACTTTGCATGAAAGTTAGAAATGTTTCTATCATAAAATTAAGCTGATATATAAGAAATTTCGAAATTTAAATTATGAAGACGAAATTTTTGATTAAGATTGAAGTTTGAGCAATTCATTGTTCTTAAATTTTTTTTGGTTTTTGTTTAAAAAATTAGTTTGTTTAAGAAGTATAATTTTGTTTTGAACGTTGAATGTTTAATTTTAGATTTCAAATTTTGAAAGAGAGAAATTGAGTTCAGAGTTAAATAGGTAGATTTTAATAAAAGAATTTAATTTGAAGACGAGATATTCAATTCAATTCAAAATTTAAATTCGAAGAAATTTTAAAATTAAAGATGGGAATCTTGAGAAATTTTATATTTGATTCGGGTTAAATTTTCATGTGGTTAAATTTGGAAAGAAAGATTTTTAGATAATTCTTTTATGGTAGATTATAGTTGATAAACGATTTTTAAAGAGACTCTAGACCGACTTATATAATTGGGATATTTAATGAGATCATTTGAAAAGAGAATTTAAATTTAAATTTTTATGATTATTAATTAAATTTAAATTAAACGTTGAAGAATTTGATTTTTGAATTGAAGGAATGAAACAATTTTAGATATAAGAGGAAGTCTAATACTTTATTATTCTTATAGATGTGGAGATCATCATTTTTGTTAAAATGATCTTCTTTTAAAATTAAGTTACATATTATTTCTATATAATTATTATGTTTAAGACGTTGAAAATTGCTTGATGTGTTAAGAGTGATTTGATTTAGATTGTATCGAGTGATTTTTCATACGATTTTTGTGGACTTTAGTATAATTTGATTTTCTATACAGGATTGGGATTGTTTTGTTTTAACGGGTCGTTAAAACTATCAGGATAGCCGAATTTGTGGGAATTTAATTGTTTAAATTAAGTGTTTAATTTAGTAATTCTTGATTTCTGTTTTATTAAGAACATATGTTTGACAGATGTCCCGTCTGAGCTTTGCGAAGGCCGCATTCTTTCTTTGTAGCGAGCCTTTTGTGTTCAAGAGGCTGGCCGGCTGACACTCATATGCATGTGTGTGGGTGTACGTGTTTCAGCTGGGAGGCAGTCGTTGACAAGGGCTGTAAGCTGCCGACACACTCACCCCACTTATATGCATGTGTGTGTGTAAGTGTATATGTGCGCTGCCAAATGTTGGTGGCAACTGCAAGTGAGTCAGTTGAGAAACGAGTGATGGTTAAGATGCTTGTCGATTTGAGTTCAGTTGAAGACGAGCGATAGTTAAGATGACACGATGTATTGATTAACGAGGTGTATTATGATGTTCAACGACGACCCCTAGACACGAATCTGTATAAACCCCTTTTTGTAAATAAATATATATATAAAGAAGTGAATGTGTGTTATTGTTATTTTCACCCCTATGAGCGAAGAGGGTGAAACCCGCGCCTTCTACAAGTGGAGGCCTGCCCAGGGATAAATCGTGCAGGGGCGAAACCCCCGCCCCCTACATATATATAATAGATTTTAATTTCAAATTAAATTTTTAAATTTCATGCAAAACTTTTGTCCATTAGTTTATAAAATAGACATATAAATTAACTAAAAAAATTTACAAAACATTTTTTATTTTTTGTTTTAGAAAAAAAAATTAGTTCGTTAAAATGCACTTTCAATAGTATTAAACTTAACATTGCACCTTCCTTGCCTTCTGCCATGCAAAAAGATTCATAAATTTGTTTTTTCGGTTTCTTCTCGCTCTACACTGAGCAAAGCCAAAGCTAGGTCATATAACGTTTTTTTTTTTTTTTTTTTTATCCAAAGTAGCCATTAAATACGAAAGTATTCGTTTTAACTCACTGAATTATCGCTCTCAACTTGCGATGGATATTGCAATAGTATATAAGCATAATCTGAATTGAAATGCGCAGATTTGCAAAGACGCTCTCATTTCCGTACTGAGCAATGAATTCTTAATTGAGTACGAATTATATTGTTGGTTAATTTTATGTTTAAAATTTAATAATTTGCGAATTTTGCACATCCCCTAATTGCCCAACACTAGGTGCTCCACTGTACAAGACACAATGAATTTTAAATTTAATTTAAAAAATTAAATATCTTATAGAAATCTATCAAATGTGGGAATAAATCTTGCAAGTTTATTAACATTCTCTTTTCTTAGGGATATTTCTTTTTGAAACAGATTGAAATATAAAATGTCATGAATCTATAATATGTTGCCAATTTATAGATTATTTGTGCATATTCAGCGCCAGTCCTGAGTATTTTAAAATTTAATTTTATTGGAATACAAAATTCTTCAATTGTGAGACGAATGAATATTTAATATTGCATGGATTTAAAATTGGAGGGACGTTTTACATTGACTGCCCTGACATCTGGCGGGTTTATTCTATTTTGCATTATAACATCTAAAGGAACCAACATTGCAACATTTATCTCACTTATATAGTTTTATTAAATTAAAAACTACTCCATTCATTATTATAATCTTTGAATTGTTTGTTTAATTTTGAAGAAATTATATCAATTATGGCTGAAATTGAAAACTTGGAACCCAAATATCCGATTTATACAGGTTAGATTTCATTTGACATGGTCATGGAATATAAATAAAATCTTTTGTTTATTAAATAATTAATTGTTATTTATATTGACTATTGTTAATTTTTTATTATTAATTTCAATTAAACAGTTTAATAGAAAAAAACATTCTTGCCTCGAATGGATCCGAATTATATGCAGGTTTTAAAAATCTTGAACAGGTTTTATTTAATACATTTTTGTTTATTTATATTATAATTCTATTGTGTTATTATTAATTATTTTGGCTTTAAGAAACAAAATAGATTTGTTTTATTATAATGAACTTGCAATATGTTCAGTTTCGATATTCAGAATAATTATTATCTGGGGGGGGGGGGGGGGGGCATGCAGCCAAGTTCGATTCGAGCAAACATTTTATTTATTTGTTTTAACTAATCTTGTCTGCTAAGTAAAAAGGAAAATGTTCAATATCCACCGCATGAAAAATAATATTTATAATCAATCAATCAACTGATGATAGTAGCCAAGCCTTCGAAACCATAGTCTCAAACAAATAAATAATATATAGTATATGTGAGTATGTTTATTTACAACAAGCAGAAGACAACCTCTTTGTTTCTCTTTATGAAAAATTAGATGGGCATGCATGGGCGTACCGAAGGGGTTGGTGGTCAGCTGTCCCTTCCCTGGACCTATCGTTGTTACACCCTGCTCAGATGGCGAAAATTACAGCTCCTGATTTAAAAATTCGTATAGAAGTATTCTCCAAATTTTATGAATTAGAGGAGATTGCGTCTTTGAACAAACAAGAAACTTTGGATTGACAGACTTGATTTAACACGCAGAAACTTTCTATCCAAACGTTAATACAGCCCTATATATTTTATTGACATTGCCTTATTCTATTGTTACTAGTGAAAGGACGTTTTATGAGATTGGAATTTTGAAAAATTGCGATTTTTTGCAAAAAATCCCAGTTTTTCCATCATAAAATGAAAACCACTCATCCTAGAAACTTGATTCCTATCTCATTTGCTAGGCAATTTTGTTGACATGAACATTTACTTGAAGCACTTTTGTGATAAACCTCTTAGATTTATAGATATCCAGCATTTTCCATGACAAAAATGATCCGAATCTTCAAAAGTGACATGAAAAATGATGGATTTCTATAAATCTAAGAATTTTATCAAAAAAGTGGTTCAAGTAAACGTCCAAGACAATAAAACTTCCTAGAGAATGAGACAGGAATCAAGTTTCTAGGATGAGTGGGTTTCATTTTATGAAGGAAAAACTGCGATTTTTTTCAAAAAAATTTGCAGTTTTTCAAAACTTCAACGTCAATGCGGCACGGGTTACTATTATCCAATTAAGATGAAACTTTGAAATTGTTATCATTGTGCGCGTAATTTAAAGAGATTTAATTTATCTAATCTTTTTGATTTGGTAAGCCGTTTTAGAGTTATTCAAGAAAACCTGAAAAAAACCCGAAATTTTCTAATTTTGAGGCGCCCTCAATTTAGATTTGACGGAAAACTTAGGGTAGTAATATTGGTGCACTAAAAAGGTATTCCAACAATAAAACCTTTACCGGGAGATAATTTCTGTTAAAATCGTAATTTTTAAATAAATTGAGGGAAAAAAATGGGAATTTCGATATATAACCGGGAAAATGGAGACAAATGACGAGAGACCTAAGAAATAATTAGTATCAGATTGACCTTTTTTTCTGCTCGTACCATTATGGGCTCTCCTTTTACAAATAATTGTTAATATGCTACTGTCAACCGGGAGAAATTGAAGTTTTTGGCCGGGTGAAACGGTAAATTGAAAATTGTGTTTGAGTTGCCACCCTGTCCCCTAGGTCAAAAGCTGGGTACGCCCATGTGGGCATGTAAAATGAAAAACATGTGTTTTAATTGAAATTACTATATTTGCGACTAGTTTAATAAATTGATGATATTGGCGGCACATTAGATTTCACCACTTTTTTGCCAAAGCGTTTTTATTAATCAAACTTGGGCTTTTTTTACACATTTATTTTTGTTACGATACATTATATGAAAAAAAAATTCATTCGAATCAAGTCTGAGTTCATTTGAATTCAGCTGGGCTCGATTTTAGCTCGCTATTGTCCATGGGGGCCTTAAACATTTATATCTAACTATATTGCAATATATTATCTTTTTCAGGGCCACATTTCTTGTGCAGTGACTGTCTTACGATGTTCATTAGTGAAGATTTCTTGAACAAACATCAAAAAAAATGTATACATAGGAAATTACATTTAATTTCAAAAATAAAACTTCAATTGAGACGAAATACATCAGCTGAGAGTAAGTTCATTTATTTGATTAACAACCTTGGGAGAATTCTCCTACAACTTTTCTTCAAATTCTAATTTAGATGAAAATAGGTCTCTCTCCCTTTGTCATCTCAGAGACCATTAGACATTTGAGAGATAAAACTTTTTAATATTTTATTTCTTGTAATTTTCACTGATTAATGAATGCAAAATTATAATTCCTTAGCAAACTACAATCATCTAACGATATTATTAAATGATTTCACAATTAAAAATAACAATAATAATCTAGAGGGGATGAAACCCTCTGACACATAATATATAGTATACTTCATTTATCTACTAAAATCTTTGATTAAATTGACCTTGAAAGTTTCTTTTTTTCCGAGAGTAGCAGAATTTTTATAAATTAAAGGGGACAATAAAAGAGTATAGTCCAAGAGCTGGTGACACATTTTGACTACGGATTTGACCCAACTAGAAATAATGCGTAATAGTACCGTCTATGATAGTTGTACAGGGAATGGCCAGTCTGGCTGGCTGTAGCAGGTGGACCAGGTACTGCGCATGATGTGAGTGCGGTAAAAAATACATATTTGTTAAAAAATATTTTTGACCCACAATGAAATTATAAAAATTATAATTTATAGTCAATTATAAACATAATATATTCACTCCAGACCATTTGAGTCGTGGGACGTGGAACCAAACCACCCAAAGTGTATTTTTACAACATGAAAAAAATATTTGATGCTATTTTCTCAGGTAAAGACTACGGAACCCATGGACTCAATTAAAGTTACAAATTGTAGTATTCAATTAGGTTGAATTTTAGCATGTGACGGTTTTGCCAAAAATTACATGGGGTCTCGTCGAGAGGCCAAAAAGTGCGATTTTTACTTTATCCAATGCGAAGCATGGGTAAAGTATTGTAATCGGTCTCGCGCCAAGCGCGACTTCAAAGGGTGCTCAGGTAAAGACTACTGAACCTATGGTCTCAATTAAAGTCACAAATTGTAGTATTCATTTAGATTGAATTTTAGCACGTGATGGTTTATTACATGGGGTCTCGTCGAGAGGTCAAAAAGTGCGATTTTTTCAGGAAGTGCGTGGGGGTGGATGGATGGATGTTATCGTTTTTTTTTGTCCACGATTTTTTCCACACCGTTGCACCGATTGAAATGAAATTGAAAACCTACCATTACTTTAACAAAATGAAGCGCTGATTAGTTTTTGGTACACATCGGCCCACAAACATTAGTACTTTATTTCAGTACTTTTTTAGTTTTTACTTTATCCAATGCGAAGCATGGAAGAAAGTATTGGAATCGCTCTCGAGGCAAGCGCGACTTCAAAGGGTCCTCAGGTAAAGACTACGGAACCCATAGTCTCAATTAAGGTCACAAATTGAAGTATTCAATGAGATTGAATTTTAGCACGTGACGGTTTTGCCAAAAATTACCTGGAATCTCGTCGAGAGGCCAAAAAGTGCCATTTTTTTGGAAGTGCGTGCGGATGGATGGATGGATGGATGTGTGTGTGTGTGTTATCGTTTTTTTCGTCCACGATTTTTTCCACACCTTTGCGCTGATTGAAATGAAATTGAAAACCTACCATTAGTTTAACAAAATGAAGCGCTGATTAGTTTTTGGTACATATCGGTCCACAAACATTAGTACTTTATTTCAGTACTTTTTTAGTTTTTTCTAAATATCTTGAAAATGACTTAACCAATTTTGATGAAATTTAATATCCTAATTAAGTACCTTGGGGACCACAAAAAAGGTTAAATAAAGTTTTTAGTAAAATTATATTTTAATGTACTTTACTCAAGAACATATTAATATTTCAAATGAATTTGGATAAAGTTTAGCAACGATCCGTTGCAGTTTATTTCTAAATATCTTGAAAATGACTAAACCAATTTTGATGAAATCTAATATTGTAATTAAGTACCTTGAGGAACACAAAAAAAGGTCATAGGTATAAACCCCACTCATTGTTACGCCGACGATAGCACTCTACACCGCAAACCCTCTCTCCCGAATAATCGAATCAATATTGCCTCCTCAATTACTCTCGACCTAGACAAACTGAATAAATGGGGCTCTCAAAATTTAGTTAACTTTAATTCAAATAAGACTCAATGTTGTCTAATTTCTAGGCGCGAAAATAGAGATTTCCCTGATATTCACTTCGATTCGAATACCCTGAAAATGTGTGACAGCCTATCCATGTTGGGCGTCTCTGTCGCATCTGACCTGTCTTGGAATGAACACATCTCCTCTGTGGCGAAATCTGCAGCAAGGAAGATTGGCTTCTTATTCAGGTCCAAGCGATTTTACAAACCCCCACAACTTCTCACCATCTACAAGGCCCAAATCCGCCCCTGTCTCGAATACGGCTCTCATCTGTGGAGAGGAGCCTCAAAATATTCTCTTGCTACCCTTGATGCAATTCAGAAACGAGCCGTCAGGCTAATTGACGATTCTACCCTCACCGACTCCCTCGACTCGCTGGCTCATCGAAGAGATGTCTCTGCCCTTTCCCTTTTCTATAGATACTATCACGGCAGGTGCTCTGATGAGATAAAATCAATAATTCCCCCAAAGCATGCTTTGCACGCAGCACACGTTTTTGCCGACTCCCAACACTCTTTCGCGGTCAAATTGGAAAAGTGGCGGACCACTTCATTCGCGAATACATATATCCCCATGACTTCAAGGAACTGGAACTCTCTCCCAGCCTCTATCTTTCCCAGCACCTATGATCTTCAAACCTTCAAAACCAGGGTGCATAGACACCTACGTCTACACCCTCTCACTTAATCAACTTTCCTTCTCTTCGGTAATGCAAGGGTCTTTCGAGATCCATAGGGGCTACATCTTTACTGGTGCACCCCTTCTTGCATTCGATTGCATTAAAAAAAAAAAAAAAAGTTTTTGTAAAATTATATTTTAAAGTACTTTCACCTAGAATAAGATATTACATTGGATAAAGTTTAGCAACGATCCGTTGCAGTTTATTTCATTTAGTGTGTGCGGATGGATGGATGTTATCGTTTTTTTTGGTCCACGATTTTTTCCACACCGTTGCACCGAATGAAATGAAATTGAAAACCTACCATTCTTTTAACAAAATGAAGCGCTGATTAGTATTTGTTACATATCGGCCCACAAACATTAGTACTTTATTTCAGTACTTTTTTAGTTTTTTTTTAATATCTTGAAAATGACTTAACCAATTTTGATGAAATTTAATATCCTAATTAACTACATTGGGGACCACAAAAAGGTTAAGTAAATAAAGTTTTTAGTAAAATTATATTTTAAAGTACTTTACTCTAGACTCTAGAGTAAGATAGTACCTACCTTTTTTTTAATTTTTTATTTTAAATTCTTTAAAATTTATTCATTTTATCGTTTTAATATAGCTCATTTAACCTAACTTAAGTAAGAATGGATAGGCTTCTCTCTGTGAAATGCTAAAAATTTGGGAGGAAATTTTATAAGTAACCATAGCAACTGCGTTGTTTTCTTATCCGTTACCTTTGCTCAAGACATAGAGGAATCGAGTTAAAATAAAAAAATAGGGATTGATTCTCATCTAGTACTTGAGGAATAATCATTCTATATTGGATTTTTGACGTTTCGGTTTTTATTGGTAACCATTGCTGAAGCCATACATAGAGGAATCGAGTTAAAATCAAAAATAGCGATTGATTCTCATCTAGTTTTTTTTTTTTTTTTTTTTTTTAATGATAATGATGAGAGAAGGAGTTACACCAAAAAGGTGCAACCCCTAAAGGCCTCGGTTGGCCCCTCCATCGTGAAAAAGAAGAAGAAAGAATTTTATGGGTTGGGCGGAGGTCGAAGGTATCTGTGGATACGGGTCTTAAATAGCTTAAGGTTATAAGTCGCGGGAAAGATGGTGGCAGGGAGCGAGTTCCAGTCTCTGGAGGTCATAGGAATAAAAGAGTTGGCGAAAGCGCTTGTTCGACTTTTATCCAATTTGACAGCGAAGGGGTGCTGAGCGTTAGAAAACCGCGTGTTTCTCGTAAAGAGGGCATTAGGGGGATAAGAGATTTCAGCTCGACTGAACAGACACCGTGATAGTATCTGTAGTACAGGGAAAGGGCAGAAACGGTTCTTCGGTGAGCCAGGGAGTCGAGTGAGTTGGTTAGAGCCGGGTCTCCTATTAGTTTAATTGCTCGCTTCTGAATTGCATCCAGTGTAGCAAGAGAATGCTTGGATGCACCCCTCCACAGATGAGAGCCATATTCGAGACAGGGACGAATTTGAGCCTTATACAGCATAAGAAGTTGACTGGGAGTATAACAGCGTCTAGACCTAAATAGGAGACCAAGCTTGCGCGCTGCAGCTTTAGCAGTGGTTGAGATATGGTCATTCCATGAAAGGTCAGACCCTAGAGTTACGCCTAGCATTGAAATTTTATCCCTGAATTCTAGTGAGTTTGAGTCGAATGATATGTTTGGGAGGTTTCTGTCGACGCGCCTAGAAATAAGGCAACACTGAGTTTTCCCTGCATTGAAGTTAACTAAGTTTTGGGATCCCCAGTTTTTAAGTTTGCACAAGTCTAAATTAATTGAAGAGGCAATGTCTGCACGGTTTTTATGCGATGCAGGGGCGTTATGTAGGGTGCTGTCATCTGCGTAACAATGTACCGGATTGGAGGGCAAGTTTAGAAGGTCGTTGATATAGATAAGAAAAAGCGTAGGGGAGATAACCGATCCCTGAGGAACTCCAGCGTTGGTGTGGAAGGGGAAGATGATATTCCATCGATGACAACCTTAATACTACGGTCTGAAAGAAAACTTTCGAGCAACTTACAGAGTTTCGGTGCAAGGCCGACGGAGGTCAATTTGGCAAGAAGATTTTTGTGCCAGACCATATCGAAGGCTTTTGAAATGTCTAAAGCTACCGCGAGGGTTTCATTCCCGGCCTCCAGGGTTTTGTTCCAGATATGAGTTACATATGCTAGGATGTCACCAGTCGACCGGAATCTCCTGAAGCCGTATTGCCTAGTACTTGAGGAATAACTATTCTATATTTGATTTTTGACGTTTCGGTTTTTATTGGTAACCATTGCTGAAGACATGGAGGAATCGGCTTAAAATCAAAAATAGCGATCGACTCTTATCTATTAGTAGAGGAATAACCTTATTGAATTCTATTTTTGATGTTTTGACTATTAATGGCAACCTCTACTGAAAACGTTGAAAAATCGACTTAAAATCAAAAAGACTAAATTCTAAAATAGCAAGTCTTCATTAGTCTATTACAATTTTCTAGATTCATAAATTAATTCCTGTGAATCCATTGTAATAGACTGTTGAAGAGGGCAAAGCCTTCGAAACTATAGTCTCGTTATAAATAAATAAAATTTATAATTCCAGCAGAAGACACACTCTTTTATTGTCTCCTTCAATATATAAAAATTCTGCTACTCTCGGAAAAAAACTTTCAATTTAATATTAATATTTCAAATGAATTTGGATATAGTTTAGCAACGATCTGTTGCAGTTTATTTATTTTTTTATTGGGTAATCTCATCTCCAAGACAATCTGTATCATTGTATATTTTTAAAATATTTATTTATTTATAGTTGCTCTCATAATTTTTTAGAAGCAACTTAATTAGAAACATTTCATTACCATCGATAAAGGGAGAATTTCTCCCGAAATGTTATGCTTTTTAATAAAAAACGTTTTTGATCGTTTTACAAACGAGTTTTTCATTTGAATTTTGCAAAAAAACAATCAAAAAATTCCTTTAACATATAGTATGTAGTTACATATTTGTATTAAACGCAAAATAAATAAATTTTCCATCTCTCTATTGCAATTCATTTGTCGCAACAATCAGTTGACAGTGAAAATTCCTTTCTAAGTACGGATACACCCGTTTTCTCTGAGTCCTTAAATTTTTGAAAAAAATTCCATCTAATCTTAAAAAATAAAACACTCAATTTTTGTATTAATTATAAAAAAAACTAAACCTAGAATAAACTTTACTGCTCTATATAAAATTTCAATCTCTAATTTCATCTCATCAATACATTTTTTTTTTCAGATAATCGAACTAAGAATGAAACTGAAGATTATTTCTGTGAGGAATGTTTTTCTGGATTCCTATCATTTTCCGATTTCGAAAGCCATATACAGGAAGGCCATTCAGAAGAAGATCTCTTCACAAGTCATCTGAGCGATCGGAAATATGTTGCTGAAACCAAACCGGAACCCCTCATTGACATGATTCCCCAGAAAGAAAAGGCTTCTAAAGTGACTTTTCATAAGCGATATAAGGCCGCAAAACGGTCTTTACAATGTCCTAACCATCAAGAAAAATTGAAATCAAAACAAACTAATTCATGTTTGGGAACTAATTATAATAACAAGTATACAGTCCAAAAGTCTTTTGTCTGTGATCAGTGTAAAAAAAGTTTCTCACAAAATAGTAAACTCAAAATTCATTTACTTATACATACAGGTGAAAAGCCTTTCGCCTGTGATCAATGCGATACATTTTTTAGACAAAAATCTAGTCTTAAATCGCATTCACTAATTCATACAGGCGAAAAGCCTTTCGTCTGTAATCATTGCGAGAAGTGTTTTAGACAAAAGTCTAGTCTCAAAATGCATTTATTAATTCATACAGGCGAAAAGCCTTTCGCCTGTAATCAATGCGATAAGCGTTTCCCGCTAAGACATTCTCTCACTAGGCATTTACTTATTCATACAGCCGAAAAGCCTTTCGTCTGTGATCACTGCGAGAAGCGTTTTTCAGATAAGAGTTATCTCAAAAAGCATTTATTAATTCATACAGGTCGTCTGTGATAACTGCGATAAGAGTTTTTCAAAAAAAGGATCTCTCAAAAGCCATTTGAAACTCACTCCTAGAAAATTGACTCTATTGCTTCTGTTCTATATAACTAAATTAAATAAAACACAGAAATGTCCAACAGATAAATGAGGTTGCCCAGCTAATTACAAGGCAATAAATTCGATGCAGTTGACCAACATTTATTTAGATTCAACCTTTGTTTCCACTGAAACTAGTTGTACTTCTCCCTTTGTCAATATTGTATGCTTCTTTTGTTTGAAAATTAAAAAAGTCTTACTCTCTTACATGTTTGAACATTTATTTTGCCCAAATTTGTCCCGTTTATATCTTAACTTACTTTTTGAATTATATTCACGCTTTATAATATTATATAACTCATTACTCGTTAAGTAATTATGAAATAATTACTCGTTACGATTTACATGTGAAATTGCCTGCACATACTCTTCAAATTCTTAACGTTTTAGAAATCCGCAGACGAGGCGGGTCTCTTGCTAGCCTCCTCTAATCCCCATCCATCCCACTGACCCAATCCTTCACCCCTAGACCCACATTCGATCATCATTCACCCCGCCAACCCTATATAGGTCCTCTTGACACCGTCCTCTTCAACTAACTCTGATCACCCACCGAACCCCACGAATCCGAATGGAGGATTAACATTTGTGGACCTCCACCCATTAGAAAGTACATATATCAATAGAAATAAGTTTCATTTCTGTCGCTCCTGGATTCCTCGCAGACATATTTAATTCTGATTTCAAATAAAAATCGACCTTTTTGCAAGAATTTTAAATTAAAAATAAAATATATAGCTTTTAACTGAAGCAAAAAGGTACCGTGCATCGCTCGGTGCTCCAGGTACAGTTATATAAATTAATATTTTATTCTAATAATGTATTTTCAGACTATGCATAATCTGTAGGAATACTTTTAATTTGAATCAAAGACCTTAAGCCCTTTTTTTTCTTGAGAAAGACTAATTTTGTTTGAATATTTTGGCAATAACGAGACCAATCCCTAACTAAACTTTGTTCCTCATTGCTTACTATCAATGTCAATCTCTTGGAATTCTCCTCGGTTTAATTATATTTATAAAAAACTTCGCTTTAGTAAAATCGAAGCCATTTGTTGCACAGCTGAAGCGGTTAGGTTAGTTTAAAAATATAATAATAAATGAAACACCTATTTCAAAATATCAAACAACTTATCATTATTGTCTGAACATCTTAATGCTTAAGATGTTATCCTGAATAGATTGTTAGTTTTATCACTTGTTGTATATTTGTTCCACTAATACTTTATTTTTCTCTCTGATTCTATGTTTATTAGGGTGGCTGTTAATCAATAATAATACTATATATTGACAGCACCCTCACCATCGATAAGAAATAACGTAATATTAATGTGAACTTTTCTTTTTCCTAAAATTGATTAAAGGTGTCAAAAAGCCTTTTTGCATTTTTTCTGTATTTCCACGTATATGTCGACGAGTGCGTTTTTTATGTAATAAATGCAAGATTATGGAATTCTCTATGAATTCTTTCCTATGCGTATATTTCATAAAATCTAGATAGCGTAGCAATCAATTATGACCTTTATCTTCTCATTATTTTTTAGATTTTATTAAAAATACATTTTTATAGAATAGAATTTTAATAATCAACTTCATTTGTTATATAAGCAGGCCCGTGCCTGGGTATAAGGTCGCCTGCGTGCAAGTGTGATGGCTGCCTCCAAAATAACATCATATAACGGGTCATCCATATCTTTTTGACGATTTCAAAATTGAATAACTCTTTATGTAATCAGTCAAATATAATGAAATAAGCTGACGTGTTCTGATGTGGCCATCCACTTGACTTTACCATACAACCTGGCCCCTCATATTTAATATTTAATAAAATTATTTATAATCATGTAGGGGAGGGGGGGGGTTAGTTTTTGCATTTTTAGACTTCTTGGGTCCCACTGATTATGTATACAAAATTTGGTTGAGTTTGGTCAAATGGCCTAGATTTTTAATTTTTAACCCCCCTCCACCCCCTTAATTTTGGGTCGATGTGCACCAAAACCTAATCAGCTCTTAATCTCAATGGACCAAAACTACGTGTGAAATTTGGTTTCGATATTCACACTAATTTTTGAGCTAGCTCGTCCACAAAATTTGGTAACGCATAGACTAACAGACATTTTGACAAAAAATTATTATCTCGAAAAATATAATTTTTTAGATGTTCACTTATTAGGGCTTTTTTTGTAGAACGAAATGCCATGGTTTCTCTCAATTTTTTTAATCATAATAGTTTCAGCCGTTTTTGAGATATTTCGAAAAAAAGAAGGAAAAAAACACTTTTTTCATGCACGATTACAATACTTGACCATAGCCTGAATGGTAAAGTAAAAAATTTTAAAATGTAAAGAATTTATGGAAATTTAAGAATACAGTACAATATTAGATAAATGATAGCCGTCTGCCGCTATACATGACTTCACCCTAGAGTCTAGACCAGTGATTCTCAACGGGGGCGGTTCGAGAATGCTGAGGGGCTGTGAACTTGTTTTTGGCAGTAGGGAGGCGGTGGCCATGTTTTGGGCGGTAGGGGGGCGTTGAGCATGTTTTGGCAGTCGTAACTTAATTTAGTCCAGTAATCTTGAACATCTTAAGTTGCATCAAATGGTGGTAGTAGATTTCGTTTGTTTTTTTTTGTATGGGATGTGACTGAATTGAAAAATCCAAGTTTTCGACCTCGGCAGCCAGCCCCCGAATCATTTTTGAATATCACGAAAATTGTAAAATTTTCGCACTTTTTTCGATTTTTTCCCATTTTGACCATAAAGGAGCACGTTTTCGACAAAGACCACTCTATACATTTTTAAACTAGATTAAATTTTCTATAATTTGCAACCAGAATAACTTCTCTAGACTTAATAATTTCCGAGATAATATCTTTTCAAAGTTTGGCAAATTTTCCACACTTGAAAAATGTAAGCTAACTTTCATGTTTAATCTTATGCAAATGTCTTAAAATCTTCAATATCCTGTTTGATATGAATCAGTAAAGTAAAGATTTATTCAATTGAACATTTTGATAGGGGATGGGAGATGAGGGGAAGGTTTGGTGGGAGGGGGGGGGTGGTCACTGTTCACAACCAGACGACTGAATATGAAATACAAAATGTATTTATAGTCCAGGCAAATTAGAATTTGAACAGGAATTATGTCCCGGTAAAGGTTTTATTCTCTAATACCCTGTATTGGTGCCCTAATATTACTACTCGTGCTGTAAAGAGGTTGAAGTTTTGAAAAACTGCAATTTTTTTGCAAAAATCGCAGTTTTTCATTCATAAAACGAAACTTTGCCAATCTCATTTTCTAGCCAATTGGCTACTATTATGGAGTCCACATCGAAGATACGATGAAAAAAACATCTCCAGGCCTTGTTACCACCCTAATGCATATATTATATAGTACCGGTTCTAGTGAACCAAAATGGATAAAATTGTTATTATTTTAGGCGGAATTTAAAGATTTTCAATTTATCTAATAGATATCTTTTTAATTTGATAAGGCGTTTTAGAGTTATTCAAGAAAAACTTAAAAAATCCCGAAAATTGTTCATTTTGAGGAACGCAGCACAAATTCCACAATTCAGATTTGGGGGAAAACTTAGGGTAGTAATATTGGGAAACCAATAAAAGTAATCTACCAATAAAACCTTTTTTTAATATATAATTTACCCATTAATATATCAAAGAAAAATTAACATATTAACGAGAAATTGTTTTGATCACGCTTTTAACAAGATACCTAGGTATATATCACGAGACTATTGCTGGTTGAAGCTATTGGAGTCTGCTGAGTCTTAAGTCTGGACCAAGAGAGAATGAAAAAGATATGATCCATTTAGCTACAATCCAAAGTCATTATTGCGTATAGCCCGCATGACACTTTGGATGGATCACCAAATGAATTTGAAATCAGAGATGTTATATATTCAATCTTCCCAGTCCAGAGCGCCCGATCTATTGGCACGTATGTTAGGTGCCTGCCATTAATTAATCGTATGTTTCCTAGATTTTGATTCAATCGCGAATGGGAAAAAACAAAACAAAAATAAAGTGCGAAAATTTTGATTTTTGTTTTTGGATATTCTAAAGTGATCCGGGGGCCGGCCTAGGTCGAAAACTTGGATTTTGCATCTCAGTCACATCCCATACAAGAAAAAAAAGCTTGACTTTACCATAAATCCTGGCCCCTAAAATTATTTATAATCATGTAGGGGGGTTAGTTTTTGAATTTTTATACTTCTGGTGTCCCACTGATTATGTTTACAAAATTTGGTTGAGTTTGGTAAATGGCCAAGAATTTCATTTTTTGACCTCCACCCCCCTCATTTTGGGCGGTTAGATTTTGCATTTTTAGACTTCTCGGGTCCACTGATTATATATACAAAATTTGGTTGAGTTTGCTCAAACGGCCTAGATTTTTAATTTTTAGCCCCCTCTACCCCCCTTAATTTTGGGTCGATGTGCACAAAATCTAATCAGCTCTTAATCTCAATGGACCAAAACTACGTGTGAAATTTGGTTTCGATATTCACACTAATTTTTGAGCTAGCTCGTCCACAAAATTTGGTAACGCATAGACTAACAGACATTTTGACAAAAAATTATTATCTCGAAAAATATAATTTTTTCAATGTTCACTTATTAGGGCTTTTTTGTAGAGCGAAATGCCATGGTTTCTCTCAATTTTTTTAATCAAAATAGTTTCAGCCGTTTTTGAGATATTTCGAAAAAAGCAGGAACCATACTCTGTATGGTAATGTAAAATTCCATCTAGTTTTCATAAAATAAAAATTATAAACACTCAAATTTTTGAATAGGATTTAATATTCAAAATTTTGTCTTGTTCTGAATGCATGACATTTTTGGATACAGGCAGTAATTTATCCTTTCCGTGTAAACCAAATATCGTTTCGTACTAATTAATTGATGCTCTAAAACTTTCTAATTGGAAATTTTGCTCTATATCTTTTCGTTTTCGATTTGCAATGGCTAACTTCCACATTTCGCCACCAGGGGCGCTGGTGTCGTTTGCATTAGGTCGGGCATAGTCGCTTTACTATACCGTTACTTCACTTGCGTGACTGTAGCACTCTCCGTTCGCAAGTATTTTCAGGTTAAAGGCTCTTTCCTATGCACTCTGTATATATATATATAAGTGTCCTCTATACGGAGAAATTTTGTTCGATAGTCCTTGTGGTACTAAATTTGAAGATATTGACCATTGAAATTTGCATATTTAACACGCAAACCCAATCCCGATTGATGTTAAAACGACTGTTTCATTAAATAACAATCATAATTTTCTTGAAATTTTTTTGAAAAACTAAAAATCATTAGCTGAAGATATAACAAATATTTTTCTGTTATAATAATAGTAACAAGCGGTATTCGTTTTGTCTGAAAAATGTTAAAAGTAAAGTATTTTGATGGTTTTCATTCTTTCTCTCCTGGCATGACAAGTGGCAGATGGCGACTTGGCAACCTCGCACTGCCCTGGGACATGTGAGTAGCTCTGAGATATAAGTTAACTTTGGGTCAGTGTAAATGAAAAGTCAATCGTTATAACAAATAAAACATTTATTATTACTCAATACAAATAAGTAGTAGTATATTTTAATTCATATGTATAAATATTTATTCATTTTAAAATATAATTTGTAATAGAATTTTCATAAACTCTTTTATTTTTAACATAAAATATAGCAATAGATAATTTATTCTTAGCCGATAATACTTTTTTATTATTTATTTTTTTTTTTGTTTAAATTTTTTATCTTTGGCGAATTTTTGATTTTTTTAAAAATCAAAGACTTTCGTTATAAAGCCTTTTTTCTAGTTATTCGCGATTTCTTATTTTCTAATTTTTCAGTAAACAATTTACAATTGTTTCTTCACCGCCTTCTTCATATATTTTTTTAAATGATCTTACATTAGAACGATAAACAATCAGAAGAGAGAAGAGGAGAGAGGGAGATGGAACCAATCGACTTGATTGGGGAATAATGGAATTGAAATAATTATCGGAAAAGAGGTTTTTTTATCTAATTAGATTTTTCCTCTTATTAAAAACAAGGACTAAATATGAATAAGGACACTCGATGGTGGAGAAGCAATCTCCGAAATCGAAGCTAAAATACAAGGTATACATTAATTAATGTAAAATAATTGGTTTAATAAAATTTATAAAAAAAAAAAAAAAAAAACAATTTAATTGATTATAAATTCGAGTATTAAATCCTACAAAGAGTTAATAAGAAATATGATTATATATTAGAATATGCCAATTTAATTGATTATTATAAAACTCAATAAATTGTTATTTAATTAAAAAAATAATTATACGGAATTTATTTATATACCTATAAACCTATATATACAAAATGTGTGGGCTGCTAGAAAATTAGAAATGAAAAAACTGGGGGTGGGGGTGGGTGGTGCTTGAGGTGGGGTACAGGGTTGGTGGAGTGGCGGGTTCGGGGTCCAAGGGGCATAGCGGGGGTGCGGTGCGCTTGGGCGGTACGGGGATGGTTGTCCAGGGGGCGTGGTGTGCGGTATGGGGTGGGAGTCCAGGGGCGTAGCGGGGGTGGGATGCCGGGGTAATGTGCAGTGATGGGGTGGTTTTTATCAGAATTTTAAATTAAAAATAATATTGATATATAACTTTTAATTGAAGCAAAAAGTTGACGAGCATCGATCGGTGACTCCAGGTACTTAATAATAATACATCAGAATTAAAATAAAAATAAATTTGTTAAATATAAGGTTTGTAAAATCTACATTTGATTCTGATCCATTCGAGGCAAGAATTTATTTTTCTATTTAACTGTTTAATTTAAAACAATAATAAAAAATTAACAATGGTTAATATCGATGACAATTAGTTATTTAATAAATAAGCAAAACATATTATTTATATTCCATAACATATGAAATCTAACCTGTATAAATTGGATATGTCTGTTCAGAGTTTGCAATTTCAGCCATTATGGATATATTTTTTTCAAGTTCAAACAAAAAATTGATTGATAATATTGAATGAAATAGTTTTTTTAATTTAATAAAACTATATACTTGAATATTAATATATTTGAAAAGAAATGACATAAATAAAGATTATGAGAAATAAATGTTGGTTTCTTTCAGGGAGATAGGTAGTGAGCATATGGCTAGAAAAATGTCGGCTGCCTACGTCATCGCTGACTCACAGCCCGCCATGATCAACAACATAGATAAAAGAAAAATAGATAGGCGACTCGGCCGCCATTTTGTTTTTTGTTTTTGTTTTGCACTCAGAACACAAAGGGCTAGCGCTAAGGTCGAGGTAGGCAGAAGCGCGCTCAATTTGATTTTGTTGTAAACGGAAATATTAAAAATAAATAAGTGGATGAATTAAAAAAAAAATCGAGCTTGGTGATTTTTTTTTTTTTTTTTTTTGGCTTTATCGGATTCAACCATTAGCGATACTATATATTTTAGTTTATTTTCAAATATGTAGGAATCAGACTAAAATAGGATTGCCGAGAGTGGGGCTTGAACCCGGGCTAGCTTGATTACGAGGCATATGCTGTACCCACTCGACTATTAGTGAAATATCAATGAATATGTGAAATTTGATAATAACATCTAATACGTCTTCGGATGCCTCAAGAAATACTTTATATAACACAAAATTATTTACAATTGCTATAATACTTATATTGAAATGAACATTTAATATTCAATTCAATTAAGTTTGATTTTTGAAAAAACTTAATTATATCTATCTATCTACTCTTATCTACTCTTATTAAACGAGCACAAATTGTGTATATATATCGCTGGTCCGGAAGAAAAACGTCACAAGTCAAAAAATACGATATTTGAGTTATTCATACCATATTTTATAAAAAAATATATTTTATTCGCTAGAAAAATGACATACGTCTAGTTCAAGTTCCGGTCGGTGAGCTGTTCTGTCGTTTTCACTTGACACGAAGTGTTTTCGACGCTGTCAAGAAGATCGTCATAATTCAGTATTGTGCCATCCTTCGTTAAGATACTATATTCAAAATGTCAAGAAAAACGACCCAAATAGGTAAGAGCCTTTGTTTGTATACGAATTTTAAGTTCTGTTATCAACAAAATTGACCCAACTAGAAATATGACGTAGTACCAAGTAAAAAATATTAAGAAAAAATATCTAGAAAAACGTCAGAAGTCAAAATATAATAATTTATAATATTTTTAAGAGGAATATTGTAGAGATAAATTGTTGAATATAATTTTCATGAAAACTTAACTAAAAGTCCTAATTTTGCTAAATCGCATTTACTCCAAAAACTTTATGTAAAGAAGTTACAGCAACTTCAACTTTTAAGAAAATTTCAATCGTCTCTACTGAAAAAAGTTAATTTTTGACTTACGACGTTTTTTCTTCCGGACCAGCGATATATATATATATATTTGTATCATGCGCGGATCCAGGGGGAGCGACCGCCCCCCCCCCAAGCATTGGAGATTAACATTTTTTATATGTTTATAACAAGAATAATAAATTTTGTTTGTTTTTTCTCTCTCCTGTAAATTTTCCTTGTTGTGAGTTAGCAGGTTTACTCTCTAAGGCGGCGAAATATAATATTAGACTGGTCGTTAAAAATTAAATTTTTCCGACGCCCCCTAAAAAACTTCTTTTCGTTGAAAAGACCAGAGGTAATTTTTTTTATTAAAAACATGTGCCACAAGACGTTCTAAGTGCATTTTTTTGGTAAAATCATGTTTTTTTGATAATTTCTTATCACATATAGTATTTTTCCTGGAATATAATATAATAATATAGTCAACTAGCTGCAAGGCCCGCCTTCGGCGGCGCTCTTGCTAGCCAGTGGTCACGTCCCCTGGACCCCCAAGCCAGGAACTCCCCCCCCGCACCATGCACTCATGCCAAACCCCCGCCCCCACGCTCACACCCCGGACCCTCACCTGACCCCCCTGTTTTTAATAAAAAAAAATTACCTAGCGTTTTTTCAACAAAAGGAAGCTTTTTAGGGGACGCCAGGAAAATTTAATTTTTAACGACCAGTCTAATATATGGATATATAGGCATCGGAACCGGGGGGGGCTCGGGAACCCAAGCCCTCCTATTCATATCGTCTGCTATTTTCTAACCAAATTAGTAAGATCACGTCGTAGTCGTCGAGCAAGGCAAATATTATAATAGATTATTATAACATTTTATAAAAATATTTTAAAATATATTCATTTTAATGAAAATTTTAAACATTTACTCCATCCTTGTTTTTCTCTCCCCCCCCCCCCACCCAACAAAAAAATTAAATCCCGGTGCCTATGTATATAATAATTTATAATAAGATATAATGTAAAAAAGAAGATGAAATATAATAGTTTAACATACTATATATAACAACGTCATTTATTATAAATAAGCAGTTGACAACATTTAAGAGTGAATTAATTAAATATCTGAATTAATAAAATGAAATCAGAATTCTATATTTAAAATATAAGTACTATAGTGATGGAAGGTGATTTTCTTAGTAGTTTCATCAAGTTTTCGTCTTTTGCTTTTGACTGAAATACAATTTGAACATCCATAAGATGAACAAGCTATTATGAAATTTTCCTTCTTTATAAAAGCTTGAAAAAAAAATTCACTTTAAAAAATATTTGTTCATTGAACATGTTTTATTAGAAATAAATAATTTGTTTAGAAAATACCCGTTTAAAAGTAAAAAAATAAAATAAATGTCTGTAACCTCAAAAGAAAAGTCAAAACAACTTTAGAATACTCACTTAATAAGTTAAAAAATATAAAATTATTTCATATTAAAATAAGATGAATATACACAAAATAGTCCTAGGAACATTTACTGTATTTTATATTAAAGAAAAACGTGCTTATATGAGAGTATTAGCTCTTTGTAAAACAGGTATTTCTCATTTGATAAATTTGTGTTTGGAAATCTTTTGATCAAAACAAGATGGCGGTCGTGCTTTATCTTCTCCCCGCTTCAGGGGACAATTTTCTCGCCTAAGTTCTAAGCATAGATAAAAGAAAAAATCATAAGTCATCATCATAATTCCTAAAAAGGTTTCTCAAGTCTCTAAATTAAATTACAAATTTACTATTTACAATTATTTACATATTATCTATTTACATTATTATATTTTAACTATACAAGTTTTAGATCACCAATTAATTAATTATGCCGTCCCAACAAATACTCAGGTCTATTATGTCCGTTCTGTTTTACGGCACGTGGCAAGAGATTTTTTATAGCTATCATTTCCAGGATTTTTCTTTTAAAATAATTATTCTCTTGGAAAAAGAGCCCACCGAGAGTAATTTTTTTAATTGGTAGCTAAGTTCCGGGTAAAACAGAACACTGACGTACAATTTGGGTTCTTTTTCTGAATGGGTTTGGAAGTTATTGTATTTGTATAACGTTCGTCGGACTATAGACCTGATTATGCAAACTGGATAGTTGGACTTAATATACTTACTAATTCTACCGATTTTATAATAAATAAATAAATAAATCTTTATTTCTCGACCTGCTTAGAGGCACAAGTCCTCGGTGGCTAGGTCCTCCAAACATCAATACAATCTAGCTACAACAATACATTAATAAACATCAATACAAATTAATTACAACAATTTAACAAATAATAAACAAGTAAAAAAAAAGAAAAGAAAAAAAAATTAGAAATGTATGCTCATTAACAAATAACATGACCATATATTTCCATCAAAAGACAAAAAGTAATTTAAAAATTCCGCGCAAAAACCCGATACCAGGAGCAAGCGACGCATTAGCCATCCCGGCATTTGCCATAAGTTGTTAAGGAAACCTGGTCAAAACCTTAACAAGGATGGTATGACCTCTCTCTGCCTCACCTAATCTCTGCTTGCGAGAACTAAATAAAATTTTGCACAACTCTAGGACATTAGGACTTGACAAAATTTATAATTGATTTAATCATAGGGGGCAGAGGACTATAATCCCAAGTAGTAACAGACAGACTGTTCCACAAATCAATGCCAGATCCTACAAATGAATGTAAACCGATATTTTTCAAGAATCTTGGCTTATGAATCTTTTTTCTATGATCAGCTCTACCTAAATAATTTGGTTCCTGAAATCTATTCGTTATTTCCTCCCAACTCCTAAAACCCTTATAGGCTTTGAAAATCACTTTCAATTTAGCCCATTCCCTTCTCTCCAATAAGCTAGACCATCCTAATTCATTAATCATTGAAGTGACACTACTAAACCTATCAAATTTACCAAAAACAAATCTAGCCGCCCTCCTTTGTACCATATCAATTTTTCTCTCTAATCGTTGTGGGTGTTTGTCCCAAACCACAGAACAATACTCTAAATTAGGTCTTACATAAGTTAAATAAACTTTTGACTTAACTTCTCTAGATGTACCCTTCAAAATTCTACCAAACATCCCCAATTTCCTATAAGCCTTATTGACTATATAACTAATATGCATATCCCACTTTAAATTTGCCTGAATATGTATGCCTAAATATTTATAAAATTTAGATTCATTGATAATATTTCCACCAATGTAATAATTTTGAGGACTAACCAAATTTCTAGTACTAAATCTAACCAAATTTGACTTGGAATGGTTTAGTTCCATTGAATTGGATCTACACCATCCTTCAATTTGATCCAGGTCATTCTGTAAAGTAAGGCTATCACAATCATTATCAATTACTCTATATACGACACAATCATCCGCGAAAAGCCTAATAGATGATTGCACGATAGAAGGCAAATCATTTACATATATAAGAAAAAGAAGAGGACCCAGAACACTACCTTGAATCACCCCAGACGTGACATCTACTCTATCAGACAGACCATTACCCACTTTTACAATTTGAGTTCTATCCCTAAGAAAACACCGAATAAATTTAATTAACTTAACAGACAACCCTGACGAGTTTAATTTTTCTAAAATAATTTTATGACTGACTTTATCGAAAGCCTTGGCAAAGTCCAAAAATACTGCATCTACACACTGACTTTTATCCAAAGCTTCCTGTAATTCCTGAATAAAAGAAACTAATTGAGAATTACAGGAATAATTTTTTCTAAAACCATGTTGCTTATGATAGAACCATCCTTGCCCTTCCAAATACGAGCGGATATGAGAGTCTACCAACCTCTCTAAAATTTTGCCCACCAGACTTGTTAAACTCACTGGCCTATAATTACAAGCTAAGCTCTTATCTCCCCCTTTATAAACAGGAATAACTAACGCTCTTTTCCAACCAATAGGCATAGTTCCCTCATCCAAACATCTATTAAAAAGTAAACATAAAAATTTTGAAATACTATCCACTACAAATTTCAAGAGATCACTATTAATTTCATCCTCCCCCGAGGCCTTTCCTGGTTTTAACCTCTTAATACCTAATGTTACATCCGATTCCAAAATGACTAAATCCTCCATCTGACTATCACTAGAACCTCCATCAACTAACTCACCCTCCTCTAGAGCTACAAAAACGGACGAATACTGTCTATTTAATAAATTTGCCTTCAACACATTATCCTCAACCAATTCACCATCATCCCCTAAAAGCGCAGGGACATTTGCCGAAACATTTAATTCCTTAAGAAACGAATAAACATTAAACCAATTTCTATTACTACAATTCCTATCTATATAATTATTCAAATAATTATAAATCAAAAAAGATAGTTAATAATTTACTGTAATGATATTTTCCAAGCCAAACAAGCAAAAATGGCATAGCATAATAATCTTTGATTTCTATTTGTTTTAAATCATGAGGCACCTCAAGAAGTTTTAATTACTGAAATAATAAATATTTTAGAAAATGGAAATATGAGATGAATTTGGAATTTAAAAAATAAGAACTTTATTATTTTTTTACAGCTTAGTGAGGGAGCTTATTCTTGAAAATAGCTTCTCGTATATGTAAATATTATACAGATATTCTACAAAAAGTGGTATCATGAAATTATGTTTCTGGCTAGGTAATTATTATAAAATTCTAATAAATAGACATTACATTTTTCTTCAGATCGGTATCTAATTGTGTAGTTATATACCTACCTAAAATCAATCAGAATGTTTGCAAGTAAAAAATTTATATTTAATGAAAATGGAGTCAAAACAAAGTTTGGATTTTTTTTTGGAAAGAAAATTTTCTTGTCTTCCATTAATTCGATAATTTTTGGTTATATCTATGTCTCAGGTTAATAAAAATATATAAATAATCGAGTTTTATAATAGAAAGTTGTTCCTAAAAACATTTGTTAAAACAACTATATGAAATTGCTTATTGATATTTACCTGCGTTGTAATTTTTAACTTGGAAAAAAAAATTGTTGTTGTTTTGAAAGTGAAATATTGTTTTTAATAAATACAAATTCTAGGAATATGCTTTAAAATAATAAAATGAAAGCTTAAAACATTTAAATAAAAAAATTATTATTTGGGCTAAAAAGTGGTTTTTATTTTTTTCCAGTATGGGTAAGCTTTTTTCAAAATTTGAAAAGGTCATAGTATTATAGGGAAATAGATAAGGTTTGAAAAAAAAAAATAGTTTCATAATTGTGCCAAAATTGTATGCGAGTTAAAAATTGAAATTAAAATAAAAACAAATTTTTTTCAAGGATCTTATAAACCTATATAGCTCATAATTTTTTTCCTAGAAGCTATTATCAGTCCCCAAAACATATTAAAAATTTAGATCAATCGGTTCATAAGATCCTGAGAAAAAAAATTTACAAATACATATTTTGTTTTTTCTCTAAAACTAATTGAGTTATGGATCTGAAACTTTCAGGATCTTTTTATTTTATTAGTAAGTACTTATCCCCTAAGTATCATTAAATTATCTCTCGAGAGCCGATTCAGTATGCTTATACTCCTATGGCATTTAGGTAAAATAAATATTCAAACATGTCAGAGAGTAAGACTTGTTTAATTTTCAAGCAAAAGAAGCATACAATATTAACAAGGGGAGAAGTATGAATAGACTTACTAGACACAAAGGTTGAATCTAAATGTCTGTTGGTAGTCACAGATCAATATCAACTGCTTCGAATTCAATTGCTTTGTGGGCAACCTCATTTATCTATTGACCATTTCTTATTTTTATTTAATTTAGTTACTTAAAATAGAAGCAATAAAGACAATATTCTAAGAGTGGATTTTCAAATGCTTTTTGAGTTTATCTTTTTGTGAAAAACCCTTGTCGCAGTAATCACAGACGAAAGGCTTTTCGCCGGTATGAATAAGTAAATGCCTATTGAGAGAACTTATTCGCAAGAAACGCTTATCGCATTCCTCACAGACGAAAGGCTTTTGGCCAGTATGAATTAATAAATGCGTTTTGAGGCTAGCCTTTTGTGTAAAACGCTTATCACATTGATCACAGACGAAAGGCTTTTGGCCAGTATGAATTAATAAATGCGTTTTGAGACTAGACTTTTGTGTAAAACATTCATGGCAGTGATCACAGACGAAAGGCTTTTCGCCTGTATGAATAATTAAATGCCTATTGAGAGAATTTATTCGCGAGAAACGCTTATCGCATTCCTCACAGACGAAAGGCTTTTCGCCGGTATGAATAATCAAATGCTTTTTGAGATTATTCTTTTGTGTAAAACATTTATCGCAGTGATCACAAACGAAAGGCTTTTCGCCGGAATGAATAAGTAAATGGCTAATGAGATTACTCTTATCTGAGAAATTCTTCTCGCAGTGATCACAGATGAAAGGCTTTTCGCCGGTATGAATAAGTAAATGGCTATTGAGATTACTCTTATCTGAGAAACGCTTATCGCAGTGATCACAGATGAAAGGCTTTTCACCTGTATGAATATGTAAATGGCTCTTGAGATTACTCTTAATTGAGAAACGCTTATCGCAGTGATCACAGACGAAAGACTTTTCGCCTGTATGAATTAGTAAATGCCTTTTGAGATCTCCTTTTTGTGTAAAACATTTATCGCATTGATCACAGACGAAAGGCTTTTCGCCTGTATGAATTAGTAAATGCGTTTTGAGACTAGACTTTTGTGTAAAACATTTATCGCATTGGTCACAGGCGAAAGGCTTTTGTCCTGTATGCTTGTTATTAGAATGAGTTTCCAAACATTGATTAGTTTGTTTTGATTTCAATTTTTCTTGATCTTTTGGACATTGTAAAGACCGTTTGGCGGAATTATATGGCTTATGAAAGGCCTTCTCGCTCTGAGGAATCATGACAATAAGGGGTTCCGATGTGTTTTCAGCACCGTATTTCCTATCGCTCAGATGACTTGTGAATAGTACTTGTTCTGAATGGCCTTCCTGATTATGGCTTTCGAATTCAGACAATGATAGGAATCCTGACAAACACTCCTCACAAAAATAATCTTCAGTTTCATTCTTAATTCGATTACTTGTATCTAGAAAAAAATAAATGTATTGATGAGATGAATTTAGAGATGAAATTTAATATAGAGCAGAAAAGTTTATTGTAGTTTAGTTATTTTTAATTGTGAAATCATTCAATAATATCGTTAGATAAGTAGTATTTAGTGTGCTAAGGAATTATTTTGAATCCATTCATCAAAGAAAATTATTAAAAATAAAATTTTGAAAAACTTAATCCCTTGAATATCCTAATGGTTTGCAAAATGGAGGACAAAGGCACAGAGACCTATTTTTATTTAAATTAGAATTTGAAGAATTCTTCCAAGGTTATCAAATAAATGAACTTACCCTCAGCTGATGTATTACTTCTCAATTGAAATTTAATTTTTAAAATTAAAAGTAATTTCTTATGTATACATTTCTTTTGATGTTTGTTCAGGAATTCTTCACTAATGAACATAGTGTTGCAATCACTGCACAAGAAATGTGGCCCTGAAAAAGATAAAATTTCAATTTTTAGTTAGAAATAAATGTTCAAGGACCCCATGGACACTAGCGAGTTAAAATCTAGTCCAAGTGAATATAAATGAACCAATTCGGACTTGATTCGAATTAATTTATATAAATACTATTTACAAGGCCCACCTTCGCCGGCCTTCTTGCTAGCTAGGGGGCTCGCCTCTGAACCCCCGCCCTCACCCTCACCCCCCGAAATCCATGCAGCACAGCCCTGCACTAAGCACCCGTGCCCAACCTCCCGACCCCACACCACCACCCCAATGCACAGACAAAACTTAATTTTATATATATAGATAATTTCATTTAAATTGGTAACCATGACAACTGTTTTTGTTGGGGGACGGTCATAGGTACATACCTACCTATCTATGTGTACCTCTATACAGAGGTACACATAGATAGGTAGGTACATACAGAGGCAGGCACAAATGCGCTTTAGTAGTATAGGATATATTGTACACAACTGGAAATCTATCCAATTTTTCGGCTGTTTTGGCTCTGCTTAAGGGGCAAAATTTTGATTAAATAGATTTTTTAGGGCAATTTTTTTGGAAATTTTGAAATAATTGGGGCTAATATTTTATCATGATTTATTAAATAGGGGTTGGGTTATAAATAACTTAGATTTAAGTAAATTGTTCTCCTATATTAGGATTAGATTTTTTCAATTATTTTCGTTTTGTTTTTTTTTTATTTATTTTAATAATTAAGAAAATTTGGAATAATTTAATTATTTCGCAAAAAGTATTTAAAAGAAATTTTATATTATTCACTACATTTACTAAATTTAAAAGAAATTTTATATTATTCACTACATTTACTAAATTTAAAAGAAAACATAGTTTAATAAATCAAATTCAGAGGTAAAAAAAGATTAAGAATTTAAAAAAAGAGAGTTCATATTAAATTTAAATAATATCATATGAGTAATGTGTTAAAATAAAGATTTAACATGAAAAAAATTAGAATAGTCGATTCGATCTTGAAATGGAAAAAGAATTTAGATAAAAAAAAAGAATTGTATTTTTAAACTCACCTGTGATTTATTTATATTAATTTTGTTAAAATAGATTAAAAGAGATGAGAGGAGAATAGATTGAGAGTGGGAGAGATTTCTCCTATCATAGGCCAGCTGAGCTGGATAAGAAAAACACCTAGGAAAGGCAGTCAATCTTAAAATGCTAAACAATAAACACATCAAGTCAATTTTAAAACTTGAAATAATAAACATCAGAAGTTGACTCGGAATAATCAAATAATAAACATCTGAAGATATAAATGCAATCCATCAACACAACACTAAAAAGATCGACAAAGAGGCTTGGTCCAGTCCCGCTTCAAGGACTAAAACTTCGACGACCAACCAACTGGAATATATTACACTGGAGCGTTTATAAGACCTTGGGACGCCAGGGTGGAATAGTATTTTCGATGGTGGTCGAAATACTAGGCCTAAGACTTTGTTGACGACACCTTACATTGCCCTTCTGGAGGTGTTGAAATCCTGGACTACGGAGCCGACTGGACAAGCACATTTTGAGAAAGTGAACCAACATCAATAACAAAGTTAAGCAAAAAGATCTCTCATCTCTTAATTAAAGATTACTGCAGTTAAAAAGACAATTTTTAGAATAATTAAAACCTGAACTTTTGGTGTAATTTAAATAATAATAGTAAAAAACAGTTAAATAATTAATATTAATGATAATGATAATTAAAAAAATAATGTTAATGAACCAAAGATATAAATCAAGTAATTTCAATTCAATGTTAAAATAAATCTATCTATCTATCTACTCTTATTAAACGAGCAAAAATTGTTTATATACTTATATATTTATTTGTTTGTATCTTAGTTCTATTTTGAAATCGGCTCTACCGATTTTGATGAAACAAATTCTATTAACAAGTTTTGAGGATGAGAAAGCGATCTGGCTAGGTCTGCACCTCGACAAATTTCATCTTAATTGATCTTTTCTTAATTAAAGTAATTATTGATAGATGAAAATCTCAATAAAAAGTTTGTTTACATTTTTTTCAATTATCTTTTATTTATTAATTGTTTTTTTAATTTTAAAACCCACTAATAGGTTATAGCAAATATTAATATATATATTAAAATTGAAAAATTTAATTGATTATAAATTTGAGTATTAAATCCCACAAAGAGTTAATAAGAAATATGATTATATATTAAAATTTGCCAATTTAATTGATTATTATAAAACTCGATAAATTGTTATTTAATTAAAAAAAATAATTATACGGAATTTATTTATATACCTATATATACATAATCTGTGGGCCACTAGAAAATTAGAAATGCAAAAACTGGGGGTGGGGGTGGGTGATGCAGGAGGCGGGGTGGAGGGTTGGTGGAGTAGCGGTTTCAGCGTCCAGGTGGCATAGGGGGAGTGCGGTGCGCGGGGGCGGTACGGAGGTGGTTGTCCAGGCGGCGTGGCGGGGGTGTGGTGTGAGGGTGCGGTATGGGGCGGGGGTCCAGAGGCATAGCGGGGCTGGTATGGGGTGGGGTCCAGGGGCTGGGGTGCCGAGGTGGTGTGCAGTGACGGGGTGGTTTTTATCAGAATTTTAAATTAAAAATAATATTAATATATAACTTTTAACTGAAGCAAAAAGTTGCCGAGCATCGCTCGGTGGCTCTAGGTACTACCTAATTAAAAAAACAAGTAAATAATAGATTATAAAATTTCAAATAATACCAATTTTTTTTTTAATTGTCTTGTATAGAATCATGTCAAGAGGACCCCAGCAAAAAAACTAAATTTTGTAAACCAATAGCATTCGAGGCGGAATCGACCCTTGAAGCTCTTTAGCAGATATGCATAAAAATTAATTATTATTTTCTATTTTTTTTTTTTAATTTTTTATTAACAAAGAAAATAATCTGTAAATTTTTCTATATTAAATTCAAGTCAAATCAATTAAAAAATAACTTCATTCAATTTTAAAGAAGTTTAAACTTTGATAAAAATTCATTATTATTATTTCAAACAAACTTTAATTAAACTCTTAATCGATAAATTCAAATTCAAAAATTGTAAGATAAAATTCATTTTTAATTTATCATACAGAGTATGGTCAATTATTGTAATCGTGCATGAAAAAAGTGTTTTTTACTTTACCATACAGGGTATGGTCAAGTATTGTAATCGTGCATGAAAAAAGTATTTTTTACTTTACCATACAGGGTATGGTCAATTATTGTAATCGTGCAAGAAAAAAGTGGTTTTTTCCTTCTTTTGTTCGAAATGGCTGGAACTATTTTGATTAAAAAAATTGAGCGAAGCCATGTCCTTTCGGTCTACAAAAAAGCCCAAATAAGTGAACATCGAAAAAATTATATTTTTCAAGATAATAATTGTTTTGTCAAAATGTCTGTTAGTCTGGTTGTCTGGTTGTCTGTGCGTTACCAAATTTTTGTGAACGAGCTAACTCAAAAACTAGTGTGAATATCGAAACATAATTTCACACGTAGTTTTGGTCCATTGAGATTAAGAGCTGATTAGATTTTGGTGCATATCGACCCAAAATTAAGAGGGGTGGAGGAGGGGGGGGGGGGTTAAAAATTAAAAATCTAGGCCATTTGAGCAAACTCAACCAAATTTTGTTTACATAATCAGTGGGTCCCCAGAAGTCTAAAAATGCAAAAACTAACCGCCCAAAATGGTGGGGGGAGGTGTAGGGTCAAAAAATGAAAATCTAGGCCTGTGTACCAAATTTTGTATACATAATCCTTGGGCCTCCAGGAGTCTAAAAATGCAAAAACTAAGCGCCCAAAATGGTGGGGGGAGGTGTAGGGTCAAAAAATGAAAATCTAGGCCTGTGTACCAAATTTTGTATACATAATCCGTGGGCCTCCAGAAGTCTAAAAATGCAAAAACTAACCGCCCAAAATGGGTGGGGTCAAAAAATGAAAATCTAGGCCTGTGTACCATATTTTGTATACATAATCCGTGGGCCTCCAGAAGTCTAAAAATGCAAAAACTAAGCGCCCAAAATGGGTGGGGTCAAAAAATGAAAATCTTGGCCATTTACCAAACTCAACCAAATTTTGTATACATAATCAGTGGGCCCCCAGGAGTCTAAAAATCAAAAACCCCTCTCCCCTACATGATTATAAATAATTTTATTAAATATTAAATATAAGTGAGAGGCCAGGTTGTATGGTAAAGTCAAGTGGATGGCCACATCAGAACACGTCAGCTTATTTTCTTTTAAATTAATAAAATTTCTTCTTGTCATAAAAATTAATCGGATTTCGCATATCATTATTTATCTGTGTAACCTTGTGTGATCCCGCCACTTTCATCTTAGTTTTAAGCTCGAAGTAGGAAAAGCTATATGAGACCTCAAAGTATTTTAGTCGAAAGATAAACCAAGTCAGTTTTGACCCTAATTTGGAAGCTCACTTGAACGGCTCAGAAACCCCCCGCTTCCAAATTTATTTGTGCAAAAAGACAACATTACGGGTTCCAGTCCAGCTAGAGGGAAAAATATAAAAATTAATATCCTAAAAATATTAACGGCTATTCCATGTCAACTCAACACACCCATTTTACCTCACCACTTTAGATTTTCTTGAAATTTCGTACAGTGATATATTGTGATAATATGAATGAAAATACAAAATTTCAAATTTTTATCTTGAATGGTTTTTTTTATACGGCCTTGTGAAGTTTTCAAAAAATCGCAAAAAAACCACGAACAAACAATTTTGAAACTGCTCTAAAAGCTGTCTTAATTGAGTTAGAGAGGTGGGACAGGTGTCATTTTGCAGCTTTTTTAATGCTCTTTTCAGAGTCATACAACATGACATAGGTTGTAATAGAAATTTTTTTTCAAAATGTAAATCAAATTTTTCATTTTGATTTTTTCTAAAAAGTACCACTTTTAAAATTTTCAAAAAAATACTGTAAATAGATAGTACTTTCATAAACTACTATGCAAAGTATAATGATGGGATGGTAATGGGGTCTATGTTTAAAAAATGATTACTGACTCTTGTTTTTCATAAATAGCCAGTTTTGACCAAATAATAATGATTTTAATGTAGTGAAACGACATTTTATGAAAAATCACTTTGTGTATATTAAACTATGGTTATGAAATAAACACTCTGTGCTAATTAAATAACTGTTTAATAGTAGAGTAATAATAGTCCTATAAATGCTTTCATGAAAAATATGAATGGATTGTACTTTAAATTAGTCTTATAAAAATATTAGTAAAAACTAAGACAAATAAAACACCAACATTTTAAATAAAATTAAATCAATATATGCTATGTCATGAAAAGTTGGTTAATTTACAATAAATATTGTTGTAGGCTAAATAGTTTGATAAGCACATGTTATCTGAAATAGAAATTTCCCTTGCATTCACTTGATCCAGTCTCTGCAGGTCTAGCAAGTTGAAACCTGTCTGTGGTTCTGAGCAAGTTAAAACAAATACCAGTCTGCCAAAAGCCTTGGTGTCTCCACAAGCATTCATTCAGT
This sequence comes from Forficula auricularia, assembly GCA_024734495.1. Taxonomy (NCBI): domain Eukaryota; kingdom Metazoa; phylum Arthropoda; class Insecta; order Dermaptera; family Forficulidae; genus Forficula; species Forficula auricularia. The sequence goes on along the minus strand of JALMQS010000099.1, from coordinate 78,210,924 downwards.
GACTAGAGTCCTTGCTGACAAGTAGTGTTTTAAATGTTAGTAATGTCTTAAGTTATCAATTCCAAAATGTAAAATAGTTGTTATACCTTACATAAAACAATTGATACTTTACACTTCTGTTTTTTTGTGTGTTTTAATAGCTAATTTAATCTATGATTAAAACTTGTAATTAAAAGGCAAAGTTTAAGACATTTTTAGCAAATATGGAAACTAGTGAAAAATGCAGTACTGTGGTAAGAGTTCAGTGTTGTAATCCATTGAAGAAAACAAATCATCCGGTTAGAGATAGAAAAAAACTGAGAAATGTCACACCTTGGATGACAGGTTCATTTCCACAAATACTTTATGGCTCCGTGATTTGTGATCAGTGTAGAAAAGACCTAACCAAGTTAAAAAATTCAGTGCCTATTAGTGATAAAAATTCTGAAAATGAAGATTCTTCCGGGTCGGAGGTGAATGTGTTCCAGACAAAGATCTGCTAACTATTGTAAAGCTGACCTAATGAAGTAATTATTCATGTATTCACCAAACAACAAAACAATATGTTCAACTTGAATTGCAGATTTTTATAATGTCATTTTGTTATACAGGCCTAGCAATTTTGCCCGAAACCGCCATTTAAATATATCCTAAGAAATATATGTTTCATGAATTTATTATTGAACAGTTATTTAATTAGCACAGAGTGTTTATTTCATAACCATAGTTTAATATACACAAATTGATTTTTCATAAAATGCCGTTTCACTACGTTAAAATCATTATTATTTGGTCAAAACTGGGTATTTATGAAAAACAAGAGTCAGTAATAATTTTTTTAAACATAGACCCCATTACCATCCCATCATTATACTTTGCATACTAGTTTATGAAAGTACTATCTATTTACAGAATTTTTTTGAAAATTTTAAAAGTGGTACTTTTTAGAAAAAATCAAAATGAAAAATTTGATTTACATTTCGAAAAAAATTTATAATACAACCTATGTCATGTTGTATGTCTCTGAAAAGAGCATTAAAAAAACTGCAAAATGACACCTGTCCCACCTCTCTAACTCAATTAAGACAGCTTTTAGAGCAGTTTCAAAATTGTTTGTTCGTGGTTTTTTTGCGATTTTTTGAAAACTTCACAAGGCCGTATAAAAAAAACTATCCAAGATAAAAATTTGAAATTTTGTATTTTCATTCAGATTAGCACAATATATCAGTGTACCAAATTTCAAGAAAATCTAAAGTGGTGAGGTAAAATTTTTATTTAAACTGTGTTGATTTGGCACGGAATGACTCCTAACTGATAATTTCTGGTTCTAAAGAAATCCGACGCTTTCGTCCATCGGACTACTTCAATAACCAGGCAGGCAATTGCGTAAACTGATACAGAACTAGATCAATGAAAATCCAGATTCAACGACCTTCTCAACTGTCCAAGAACCCATTATAATGGGAAGAAATTCATGGACACATCTCCAAACTTAAGAACATACAAAAAACATCTGGAGAACATAGTATCAGTGCCGAGTTAAGAAAATTTTTTAACTGGATGCGATTCAGAAGCGAGCAATTAAACTAATAGGAGATCCGGCTCTAACCAACTCACTCGACTCCCTGGCTCACCGAAGAACCGTTTCTGCCTTTCCCTGTACTACAGATACTATCACGGTGTCTGTTCAGTCGAGCTGAAATCAATTATCCCCCCTAAAGCCCTCTTTACGAGAAACACGCGGTTTTCTTACGCTCAGCACCCCTTCGCTGTCAAATTGGATAAAAGTCGAACAAGCGCTTTCGCCAACTCTTTTATCCCTATGACCTCCAGAGACTGGAACTCGCTCCCTGCCACCATCTTTCCCGCGACTTACAACCTTCAGCTATTTAAGACCCGTATGTACAGATACCTTCGACCCCCGCCCAGCCCATAAAATTCTTTCTTCTTCTTTTCACGATGGAGGGGCCAACCCAGGCCTTTAGGGGTTGCACCTTTTTGGTGTAACTCCTTTTCTCATCATTTTAATAAAAAAAAAATTGGTTCAAAAATTCTCTTGAGGCTGTTTTGTGTGATTTTAAGGACCCGTCCATACGCAACTAATAATAATAATAATAATAATATATATATATATATAGTATTTATTAAAAATTCTTCCAGAACTTAAGTGACTTGATTTAAATTTTCTTATTAAATTGAAGGGTTGTTTTTGTCACAAATATAATAAAACAATAATTTCAATAACTATTTGATTCATTTAATTGATAAACTATACAGTTTCGGTCACCACTGGTTGACCATCCTCAGTAGTTCTAAAATTGAAATGAAACATTTTATTTACATTTTTTTCTTTTTATAGAGAATTATATTAAAATTTTTATAGAGAATTATTTTAAAATTATCAGAGTTGGAGAACAATTGAGGACGGACTTATATGTGAAAGATTCAAAATGAAATAGAATGTTGAACTTTAGATCAATTCAACCACTTCAACATAAAATTAGTTTAATATATGGAGAAATAGGTAGATTGGATAGAATATGTGATGATAGCTATAGTCATAAGATTGAATGATCTGCAAAAGAAATGTGAAAGCAATGGATATTCGAAACAATTTTTCAATAAAGTTCTAACTAAATATAGAAAAAATAAATTAGTAACGGAAGTGATAAAAAAAGAAGATAAAATTATTAAAGGCTCCATCCCATATATACATGATTTATCTGCGAAAATCTTGAGAATTCTAAATAATAATGACATAAAATTGGTACACAGTGTTAGCAGGCCACTCATGGACATATTCAACAATAAGACTCATCTTGAAAAACTTGATAAATGGGGGTTGTTTATGAGATGGTCTATGATACTTCTAAAAAAGATAAAAATGCACACAAATATATAGGTGAGACTTCAAGGCATTTGAGACAAAGAATAAAGGAACATTTTTCATCGATTAATGGAAATAAATTGGTCTCCGCGTTGTCCATTCATGATATTGATAACGAACATAGTTTCGATTTTGAAGGTGTAAAGATTCTAGATTATGAAATGAATTGGACCAAGAGGAATATAAAAGAATCTCTTTATATATTGAAAGATATCGATGAATGTGTAAATTTCAAAATGGATTCGGAAAACATTTCAGAATGCTACAGTCTCATTGTGTCATTGTTGTGAAAGTGTTGATTTGGTTGAGTGTATTGATTGAACAGGTATTAAGTTTATAAGAAAAAAGTAATAAGGAGATGTATATATTGATATTTCATTAATAAAAAATAAAAAATAAAGAATAAATGAACTTATAATGTATTTCTGGAATAGATTATTTATAATGGGTTTTTTAATTGATTGATAATTAACTAAGCAATGAGATAATTGGGGAAAATAAGCTGACGTGTTCTGATCTGGCCATCCACTTGACTTTACCATACAACCTGGCCCCTCACTTACATTAATATTTAATAAAATTATTTATAATCATGTAAGGGAGGGGGTTAGTTTTTGCATTTTTAGACTCCTAGGGGCACACTGATTATGTACCTATACAAAATTTGGTTGAGTTTGGTAAATGGCAAAGATTTTCATTTTTTGACCCTCCACCCCCCCCCCCATTTTGGGCGGTTAGTTTTTGCATTTTTAGAGTTCTGGGGACCCACTGATTATGTATACAAAATTTGGTTGAGTTTGGTAAATGGCCAAGATTTTCATTTTTTGACCCTCCACCCACCACTCCCCCCATTTTGGGCGGTTAGATTTTGCATTTTAAGACTTCTGGGGGTCCACTGATAATGTATACAACATTTGGTTGAGTTTGCTTAAACGACCTAGATTTTTAATTTTTAACCCCCCTCCACCTAACCCTTAATTTTGGGTCGATATGCACCAAAATCTAATCAGCTCTTAATCTCAATGGACCAAAACTACGTGTGAAATTTGGTTTTGATATTCAAAGTAGTTTTTGAGCTAGCTCGTCCACAAAAATTTGGTAACGCACAGACTAACTAACTAACTAACAGACATTTTGACAAAACAATTATTATCTCAAAAAATTTAATTTTTTCGATGTTCATTTATTAGAGCTTTTTTGTAGAGCGAAATGCCATGGTTTCGCTCAATTATTTTAATCGAAATAGTTTTAGCCGTTTTTTAGATATTTTGAATGAAAGAAGGAAAAAACACTTTTTTTCATGCACGATTACAATACTTGACCATACCCTGTATGGTAAAGTAAAAAATAAAATTGAAAATAATATTTAATGTATTCATCAGTTCAAAATAGATTCTGGTTCAGTGATGATTGTTTTTATAAATTGTTGCTATATACATGTGATTGTAATGAATTATGTGATGTAAGTTTGAATGTGATTGAAGATTTGGGAATGAATGTTTCATGTGAAATGACAAATTCCGGTTCTTGAACGAGATGTATGTATGAATTCAAACTATTGTATATTTTATTGTGTTATATAATTCTCTATAAAAAGAAAAAAATGTAAATAAGATGTTTCATTTCAATTTTAGATCTACTGAGGAACTGCAAACAAGCAGACCACATTTGCCTACAAACAGTGACAGTGAACGTATCGATAGTGCCCAACATTCTCAAGACAGCAACAGCCGAGACGTCAGCCACCATAATGTAAGTAATACACCTTCAACCATAAAACACCCAAAACTTCCTAAATATCCAAATCTACCCAACCTTCCGACTGAAGAAATTCACTCGGAAGACACCCTCCAAAACGAACCTTGGACTACAAGGTTAAGACCACGTAGACCACCCACCCCCTCTCTTGAAAATGGCTCCAAAAGGAGAGCCGAAACGTCGAGTAAAACTTTCAAACCCACGCGGAGAAACCCGAAAAACCTCTAATGACATAGAACCTATCCGCGGAAGACTCACTGAACAGATATATATATATAGGTATATAAATTTACTACAATGCCCATCCGTTTGATTCTTTGGGGAATCGAAACAGATGAATTTTTTTCAGATATTCAATAATAAATTTTATTTAGAATGTGTATATGTTAACGTTAGATGAACGCGAAAGTTAAAACTTTTATCCGATATATATATAGAATGATTAATGAAACTGAATCTTGTGGAAGTTTATTATAATTAAACCAATTCATTCTTTTATATAAAGGAAAAATAATTATATTATATATAAAAATAAATTTATTAAATATACTTAATCTGTTCAAGATTTTTAAAATCTGCATAAGATTCTGATCGATTCGAGGTAAGAATGAACTTTTTCTGTTCAACTGTTTAATTTAAAACAATAATAGTAAATAAACAATGTTCAATTTAGATAACAATTAATTATTTAATAAATAAACAAAATCTTTTATTTATATTCTATGACAAGTGACAACAAACCTGTATAAATTGGATATTTGTGATCCATGATTGGAATTTCAGCCATATTGGATATATTTTCTCCTAGTTCAAACAAATATTTAAAAGGATATAATATTGAATGGAATAGACTATTTATAATTTAATCAAACTATATTCTTGAATTTTAGTATACACGAATAGAAATAACATAAATTAAAAATCTGAGAAATATAGTTGTTCTCTTTAGATGAAATCAGGGAGATAGAGAGTGCCTGTAAGCTTAAAACCATAGATAAAAGAAAAAGCTTAGAACTTAGGCGAGGAAATTGTCCCCTGAAGCGGGGAGAAGAGGAAGCTCGACCGCCATCTTGTCTTGATCAAAAGATTTCCAAACACAACGTTATCAAATGAGAAATACCTGTTTAACAAAGAGCTAATACTCTCATATAAGTACGTTTTCTTTAATATAAAATACAGTATATGTTCCTAGGACTATCTTGTGTATATTCATCTTATTTAAATGTAAAATAATTTTATATTTTTTAACTTAATAAGTGAGTATTCTAAAGTTGTTTTGACATTTGTTTTGAGATTAACAAACTTTTATTTTATTGTTTTTTTACTTTTAAACATGTATTTTCTAAACAAATTATTTATTTCTAGTAAAACATGTGCATTGAACTAATATTTTTAAAGTGAATTTTTTTTTCAATCTTTTATAAAGAATGAAAATTTCATAATCTAAGTTCATTTTTTGGTAAAATCATTTTTTTATTGGAAATTTCTTATTTTATAAGCAATAATAATAATTTTTGGATAATTTGGATATTACTTATTAACAATGTTACATTATTATTATTATTTTCATCAATAAATTTGAACTAATTTCCCAAGTAAATTTCATATCGGTAACTTAGCCGGTTAATGTACAATCATTATCTATACCTATTAAATTACCGACAATTTTATAGGTCTATAGTTTATATAAAAAAATATGTCTCATGTCGCGAAATTTCTCTTAGTTGTACTCTACAAATCATTGACTATATTATTATAATATATATAATACAAGCTGAGCCAGGCGTGCCTCCGGCACGCCCTCTGCACCTTGGCCCTCCGGGCGGGTGGCCCTGGCGGGCAGCGTCTCGAGACGGCCAAAAGTTTGTTTGCAATATAATTTTGTTCAACTGTATTTATGGCAAATTTCATTCTAAATCTTTGATTTTTATTTTAACTTGGCCGAACCCCCCACCCTCCCAAAAAATTTATTTTGAGAACATTTAACATAAAAATTGATATTTTTCCATCATTAAATTTTTTAGATTAATTAAAAATCGGCTCCAAGAAATAATTTAACCCATAGCGAAAGCAAAATAAAAAATATTTTTTATAGATTGTAGATATTATTTATTTTGAGCATATTTAACAAAAAATTGATATTTAGGTACTAACTATATTTTATTATATAAAAATTTCAACCATTACATTTTTTTTTTTTTTTTATTTATTTAGTTTTGATTTTGAGGTCATATCAACATTTACATAAAATCATACAAATATTAAATACATAAATTGTGAAGTTCTATAAGAAAAAAATATAAAAGTACAAAAAAAATTACAAAATTAATATATAAAATATAAATAAAAATATAATACAGAAGCAATAACCAAATGAAATGAACATAATACAGATATTTAAAAATATAATTAATTACAAATTTAGACAATGATCTTAACACATTTTCATTAGGGCTATTAATTTATTTTTTGAATTTAGGAGGGAAACACTTAATATATATTCCTCCGTTCGAATATACGGTATAAGGCTCTTCAATAGTAATTAATGTTTAGAACAATGAAATTCATGGATTAAAAATTTGTGTGGTTTAAATTTGTTTAAAATGTAATTTTTTTAATAAAAATAAATGTTTGATGTGTGTTTTAACGTAAAACTTTATTCTAATACCAAATCATGTACAATATTTTTTTGTCTCTCCATTTTCGGCAAAAACAAATAAATCATCGGGTTTACCAACACGCGAACAGGCTACATAGAGCTGTCCATGGGAGAAGCATGCATTTTGCAAATCCAAGCCGCATATTTGCATAGACTGGCCTTGTGCCTTATTGATGGTAATTGCAAATGCTAAACTGTAATCGTTTAAATTGAACTGGTGCATCGTTTGGTATCATTGGAATTCGTGGTAACAAAACATGTTCTCCTTTGAACTTCCCATTGATGATTGTTGCCTCAATAATGTTTTTAAAAAATTTTGTAATAACCAATCTTGTTCCATTGCATAGCTTTGGCGGATTTATGTTTCGTAACAAAATTATTGGTGAACCAATTTTCAATTGTAAATTATGTGGAGGTAGACCTGAGATGTCCAGTGAATTCAAAAATTCTGTAGGAAAATTAACAGTTTCATTTTCTTCTACTACTGTATCAATTGATTTAAATGAAAATGATTCAGTTTCCATCATGTTTTGAATTTGAATATTGATGGAATCAACATCAACATTTCTAGCAGATAATATTGCACGTTCGCTCAACCATTGATAATTTTTAAATTAACCCGAATATCTGGATGCATCTCTTGATGGCATAATATTACAAAAACCATCTGGAAATTTCACTTTTCTTTACTTGATTTCTGAATCTTTGTTTGACTAATATGTAATCTATTTGAAATCTCCCCTTGTCTTTTGGCATTTTCCACGTGTAGATCCTTCTTGGATGGTGTTGGAAGAGTGTGTTTGCTACTACTAAACTGTGCTTACTGCAAAATTCAATTAATCTTTCGCCCCTTTCATTCCTATTTCCTAGACCGTGTTCGCCCACCACTTTTCCTTCTTTGCCTTTTCCTACTCTTGCATTCCAATCCCCCATAATTATTAAATTTTCATCCCCTTTAACGCGCTTCATCAGGTTTTCAATTTGTTCGTACATTTCTTCTATATCTTGGTCCTCATATGATGTAGTAGGCATGTATACCTGGATTATCACAGTATCTTTCGGTTTCGAATCCACGGTAATCATAACAATCCTTTCGCTTACCTGAAGATAATTCTTTACCCTTTGCCCTATTTTTTTATTCATAATAATGCCCACTCCTGCCATCCCATTCTGCCTCCCCGTGTGAATGATTCTATGGCTTTTCAGAAATGGCAACTTTCCCATCTAGAATGTGACCGAGTTGCATTTACCAAGTCGCGAACCTCATGCAAAAAAATCATCTCTGAGGCAAAGAAGTCATTCGACCAGAGGATAGCTGACCGTCTCGCATCTTGCCCCAATGGAAAACGGGCCTTTTTCTCGTTACACAATGCAATAAATAGAAATTTTGCGTCTCCCTCACTTCCGCCCCTCTTTCACCCAAATGGTTCAGTAGCCACAACCCCCGCTGAAAAAGCCGAATCGCTAGCCTCCTATTTCGCAACTAACTCCACTTTAGATGACAAAGGGCTTAACCCGCCCACTTATACCCCCCAAACCAACCTCATGGGCAAAATAATTTTCAGGCCCCAAATAATCATAAAAGCTATTAATAAATTAAATTCCAAATCCGCCGCTGGCCCGGATAACATCCCACCAATTCTCATTAAAAAATGTGCCCCTGAAATTGCCCCTATCTTATCCAAGCTATTCCAACTCTCTTACGAATCGGGCATATTCCCCAAAAGCTGGAAAATAGCCAGAGTCACACCTATTCCTAAAAAAGGAGACACTTCACAAATCTCTAATTACAGGCCTATCTCGATCACCTCTGTTCTTTCCAAAATAATGGAATTAGTCATAAATCAACACGTCCTTCATCACTTAGAAAACAATAAATTAATTCACGATAGGCAATATGGATTCAGACAAAATCGTTCCACAGGCGACATCTTAACCTATGTCACCCACACCTGGAACAATACTCTAGAGGCCGGAAAAGAAACCTTCGCTGTAGCCCTTGATATCTCCAAAGCTTTTGACCAGGTTTGGCACAAAAATCTTCTTGCCAAACTGCCAGCCTTCGGATTCACACCAACTCTTCGCAAATGGATAGAAAACTTTCTGACAAACCGAAGTATAAAAGTTGTGGTGGATGGAACATCATCTGAATCGTTCTCCACAAACTCTGGTGTTCCCCAAGGCTCCGTAATCTCCTCCACACTCTTCCTAATTTATATAAACGACCTTTTCGATCAAACGGCAAACCCCACTCATTGTTACGCCGACGATAGCACTCTACACGGCAAACCCTCACTCCCGAATAATCGAATCAATGTTACCTCCTCAATTACTCTCGACCTAGACAAACTGAATAAATGGGGCTCACAAAATTTAGTTAACTTCAATTCAAACAAGACTCAATGTTGTCTAATTTCTAGGCGCGAAAATAAAGATTTCCCTGATATTCACTTCGATTCGAATACCCTAAAAATGTGTGACAGCCTATCCATGTTGGGCGTCTCTGTCGCATCTGACCTGTCTTGGAATGAACACATCTCCTCTGTGGCGAAATCTGCAGCAAGGAAGATTGGCTTCTTATTCAGGTCCAAGCGATTTTACAAACCCCCACAACTTCTCACCATCTACAAGGCCCAAATCCGCCCCTGTCTCGAATACGGCTCTCATCTGTGGAGGGGAGCCTCTAAATATTCTCTTGCTACCCTGGATGCAATTCAGAAACGAGCCGTCAGGCTAATTGACGATTCTACCCTCACCGACTCCCTCGACTCGCTGGCTCATCGAAGAGATGTCTCTGCCCTTTCCCTTTTCTATAGATACTATCACGGCAGGTGCTCCGATGAGATAAAATCAATAATTCCCCCAAAGCATGCTTTGCACGTAGCACGCGTTTTGCCGACTCCCAGCACTCTTTCGCGGTCAAATTGGAAAAGTGCCGGACCACTTCATTCGCGAATACATATATCCCCATGACTTCAAGGAACTGGAACTCTCTTCCAGCCTCTATCTTTCCCAGCACCTATAATCTTCAAACGTTCAAAACTGGAGTGCATAGACACCTACGTCTACACCCTCTCACTTAATCAACTTTCTCTTCTCTTCGGTAATGCAAGGGTCTTTCGAGATCCATAGGGGCTGCATCTTTACTGGTGCACCCCTTCTTGCATTCGATTGCATTAAAAAAAAAAAAAAAAAAAAAAAAAAATGGCTGTTTTCAAACCAAAAATCTCCCTCTACTGGATATCTCATTTCACTAATCCCAATAATGTCCAATTTGTGTTGATCCATTTCCCGCTTTAAATTCACTAGTTTATCTATTCCCTTTAGAGTCCTAACATTCCACGCTCCGACTCGTAGAAAGTCATTATTTATTTATTTTATGATGGTCTCTCCTCGGGTAGCCCCTTCCCGGAGATCCGAACGAGGGGCTAGTTTACCTCCGGAATTCTTTACTCGAAGAGAAATCGTCATGATGCATATTCTCGGGATTTGTAATGTGGTGGTTTCCCGTTGCCTTCCACATGTTGAAGAGAAGAGAAATGAAAAAGGAAATCAACTCCTAGCCCTCGAAAACCTAATAGCGTCGGGGTCGGTAAAAAAAAACAAGAGTTGGCCAAGGGAGGCCGTATAGGAAAGAGAAAAAGAGAAGCCTGACACAAGTAAGTGGAAGCAATGTCAGACTTAGCTCGGATAACCTCGTGGTCGCAATCCACGTACTCATCGGAAATGAGTTCCTGAGGTTATATAAGTATATAAGAATAATAAAATTATATTTTAAAAAACTAAAAAAAACGTTACTAATAAGTACAAAATAATGTGATACAAAAAGCGTGGGGGCACTTTGTCGAAATTAATTAAAAGTACATTTTTCTGCGCCCCACACATTTTGATTAAGTATTAGATTTTTTTGTACTTTTTAGAAAAGTTTTTTTTAATATATAGACAGTTTTTTATTATTAAGAGTGATAAAAAAACAGGTTTTCTTTACTTTATATATCTTTTCCATTTTTATTTAATGTCTTTATGTTTTGAATTAGACAGTATATATTTTATATTTTTTTGACTGTCAAGGTAGGGTAATAGACGCACTTATAGTGTATTTGTTGTATCCAAATATTAATTCAGAAAAAATTTTTACTAAATATAAAGGATTCAAGAGCAAAGTGAACAATTAATCGTTTTAACTTTCTCTTACAATTATATCTACTTTAAAAACCATATTTTAGGTATTTTTATAATATGTGTTTAAAAATTGTTAATAACCCTTTGATATGTTTTTAATAGGTTTTATTTGCTATTAATCTTGGGGGGTCGGGTAGGCTAGGCGGTAGCATGTCAGCCAGCTAACCAAGAGGACCCGAGTTCGGAATCCGGCTCGAGGCATCCGGCTAAAATCTGACCCCCGAGGTAGAGACAAATTTAAAAATAAAAATAAATAGTATCGTAAATGGCTTATGGCTACCATGGCCGAAAAGCCAAAAAAAAAAAAAAAAAAAAAAAAAAAAAAAATAAGAAAATAAAAAAATAAAATGATGATTGAAATACTAGAGGGGTTGAAGTGAGTTGGGAAGGGTAGGTAAGGGGATTTAACTACTAAAGGAGGGGAATTAAATTTTTCTTTAAGGTGGTACTCGAAAGAATGATAGAACCAGAGGTTAATATATGACAATTTATTTATATTTAGCAATAGGAAAATTAATATATAAAGAAAATGAAATGTATAGACTTAGAAATGTTTCAAGATTGTTAGACTTGCGCTGATATTCAGATGGTGAGCAGGTATTATCGCAATGGGTGCGAATCCAATCAGCAGTAAAAAGAGGTATTGCTCGTCTTTCGGTAATGGAGACCAAGCAGGAGGTGGCCACGCAGGTGTCCAATTATAATTCCAACCCGTCTTAAAGATGACGCCGGTCCACCACGTGTAGAACACAACAATGTTACTCTCTTGGGCGCAGGATGTGAAGAATGAGCAATATATTATCTTGATATATATACAGTGAGAGAGCAGCACGAGTAGCAATATTCAACAGTATCGGGAGCAATACAATATCACATGAATAGTGATAATATATATATAATTGTTGCGTAGTATATTAAGTAAATAATATATCATATAAGTATAGAAATATGTAGTAATGGCTGTCGATTCTATTGATATATGGTAATATAATGTTGATTCTAATGATATGTAGAATATAATAATATATAAAAAAAAAATAAAAAAAAATCTCTGGCTCGACCACCCTTTTGGGTATTGGCCTACTGAATTGAGTTGCTGTCCTAGTTGGAAACAGTACCGAGGGGTCAAGTGGTTAGCTCAACGCATCTCTACAACCTTCATTTCAGTGTTCTTAACCTAGATTCGCTGCTTCTCAATCAAGCAGCTACTCATTTTATCCTCACGAGGCTGAGTGAACCCCGTTCCAGACCCTATACTTACAGAAAAATTTCTGAGCATAGCCGGGAATCGAACCCGGGACCTCCTTGTTGGCAGCCAGCTAAGCTATCAACTGCACCAATGAGGCGGTAATATATAATAATAATAGTAGCAAAGATATGAGCGCTCTCTCTTTTACGAGCCTTCTCCCTCTGTGCTCTTTTGAGATCATGTGGTCGCATCTGACATTCTGATTGGCGGATCGAATTTTTCTTCTTTCTCCTTGATTCACTTTTTGCTTGGCTTTGTCTGAGATCTTAATCTCCTCTAATTGTTGTTTCTTGAAATATATCCCAAAATACACATTTCATTATGAATTTAAAAATAAAAAAATTAAATTTTACTATTAATATATTTTTCTCTGTTTCTCGAATTCATATTGATCAATTTAGACTCTCTTTCTTTTGAATTTAAATTCTAAAAATAACTCCTTTAATGAATTGTGTTTCTTTTTCATGAATTTATTTTACCTACAATGTAGGATACATTGTATGTTTATTTGATTTTTGACTTTTTCTTACAATTGTACACTTGATTTAAAAATTATATATTAGGTATTTTTATAATATATATTTAAATTCCTTCCCTGGGTTATACATTATAAATTAAAATTTTGTTATGGAGAATGGTGTAAGTTCTTGTGAAACATTTTAAATAAAGTAAAGAAATTTTTTAGAAACTTTTAAAATACTAAGTAGGACAACGACTTACTAACTAGATCCCCTAGATTAGTCGTTTAGGGGATTCTATGTTAAACTAGAATAAAGAGCACGCGCTATATTTAAATTTCATTTTCAAAATATAATAGAAGAGAGTAGAAAAGAAGATACGACAGAGTGCCAAGTGCCAACAGTAATTTTGTTAATGTTGAAAATGTATTGTTAATAGAGAAATTTTGCTTAAAAAATTAATTCAACTTGATTTGTCAAAAAAAGCCAGATATTCCGCCAGAAATGTTTGAAAAAAGCCAGATTTCCCGCTAGCCGCCAGATGAGATTTCTTCAAGCTAGATGGAGTAAAAAATAGCCAGATCTAGCGAGAAAGCCGCTAAATTGGTAACACTGGCGACAAGGGGTAACTGTGTGCTACTGGTGGGAGAACACTGATGACAGCGAACCTGGCGGTGAGAAAACATAGCACCACTCGGACCCACAGCTTTGTCTGAGCCTGTATTTTATATTAAGTATAATAATTTTTTGAATTTGTTATGATTTTCCATACTTAAAAACCAAGTGAAAATTAATGTAATAACACATGATCTAATGCTCAAAAGATGGAAATAAATTTAAAATTCTTAAAAAAAAAACATAATTCTAGACTTTTGAAAAATAGGCTACAAGCGACACGTCTAAATATTATTTAATTATTCTAAAATTTAGCAGAGATGGTTGTTGGGCCAAAAATAATATATATATTTCGTTTTTCCGTTTAATTCGCAAATATTCAGAGTATCGTAACCCATTGACGCCATTTCGGTACCTGTAGCAGCTTGTACACCTGAAACACCTAATAATTGTTCCATATTTTATTTCCGGTAGCAATTATACGGGCTTGACACTTTTATCTTGTAATAATTTCGTGTCCCAGTAAAAAATATAATTATATTTTGACGCGCGAGATTTGAAAACGCAAAATTGGCATTTTATATATTTTCGAAACTTTAGGCCCCAAGCGCCACGGGTAAATGATGTTCGATTGAGCTAAAATTTGGTAGGAATTACTTTTAGATCCAGTCTAACAAAATTCCGCCCGGCACTCCTCAAAAATCAAAACTTTGAAAATAATGACGACCCTATAGTTTTTGCATCAAAACTTTTTAATGCGTCTACATTGGCCCTCTATTTAAAAAGACGGATTTTACTTAATTATTTGTAATTCTTCAGATATTAAAAAATAAAACTAGGAAAATCAGAACAATTAAAATACTTTCATTGTGACTTCATTTGACACCAACCTACTTATTATTTTTTTTATAAACAACAACCAATCTGTGAATTTATGTGAAAAGGGTTTGAGTATTATTTTATTTTTTTCTGTACAAACAAACAATTTTTTGAGAAAAAGTCAAGACAAAATCTTGGAAATTTATTACCATTCTCATATCTTAGGAAGATTACTTTGGGAAACATTAGTTTAAAATATAAAATGCCCTGAATCTATTTTCTCAATTTATAGATTTTTTTGTGATTATACAGCCCCTACTGAGTACCTTGAGAATTTGATTTTATTGGAAAACAAAATTCTTAAATTGCGAGGCCACTGAGTATTTATTATTGCACGGATTCAAAATTGGGAGGGACGTTTTACATTGATTGCCCTGACATCTGGCGGATTTATTGTATATTGCATTATTTCCACATAGTACAGACTTTCTCATATTTTTTGTTTATGTTATTTTATTTCGAGAATAGTTAACACATTTCAAGAATATAGTTTTATTGAATTATAAAAAAAGACTATTCCATCCAATATTATATGCCCTTAAATATTTGTTTGAACTAGGAGAAAATATATCCATTATAGCTGAAATTGGAATCATGGAATACAAATTTCCAACTTATAAAGGTTAGTTTTCACTTTTCATGGTATATAAATAAAAGATTTTGTTTATTTATTAAATAATTAATTGTAATTGTTAATTTTCTATTATTGTGGTAGTTGTTTCGCGACAATACTAGCAAAAAGTTAATGCTTGAATATATAGAACAGACAATAAGGATTTATAATTTTCATAAGCTCAAAACTTTTTGCTGTTTATGTACGAATTCTAGCCAATCCCGTGCTCGTTTAATAAATTTGGCACCATTGTAAGAGATTTTTATATTAAAATGACAGATAAAATATATTTTAAATGTCGATTTATTTCTATAAAAATCGTTCTGTTATTTTTTAACAAATGTAATCAACGCCTACGTTACACCTTATGAAAATTATAATTATAAATTGTGGTGTTTTTTGAGGCTCTTGAAAACCTTGAAAACAGATGTAATGTCTTCGTTAGGAAAAATTGGAAATAAAATTTCTTTATATTCTAACAAATTTATTTTCATGAAAAACTTATGAGACGTTTCGGCGGATATTCTCACACCATCATCAGTCCAAGCTTTTCATAATATAGTACATATGTCTGTGTAGAATGTCATTTTCTTTTTACAAATAATAACATTTTAATCAAAAAGCTGGAGGTATTTTGTGTGTTAAATTGTTATTAATATAGTATGTCAATATCAGTTATATAAGTTGTTTTCTATAGTTATTCTCCTTAAAACATTTTCATAATACCTATATTACATATATGTGTAGAATGTTATTTTCTTTTTACAATTAATAACATTATAATCAAAAAGCTGGAGGCTTTTTTGTGTTATAAGTATTATTAATATAGTATATGTCAATATTCAGTGAATATATCATATATATAATTAATTGTTTTAAATCTTATATTGTTTCTATAATTATTATTTTTTTTTTTTTTTTTTTTTGGCTTTTCGGCCATGGTAGCCATAAGCCATTTACGATACTATTTATTTTTTAACCGACTTCAAAAAAGGAGGAGGTTCTCTATTCGATTGAATTTTTTTTTTTTTTTTTTTTTTTTTTGTGCCTATAGTTACATATCATATCTCCGCCAATTCTCAACCGATTTTGAAAATTTTTTTTGCATTGGGTCCAGTCTAGCTTCCGATTGGTCCCATTTTTTTCTCGTTTTTTTTCATAGGTATTAGACCTTTTTTATTAGGTTTGTTTAGACCTAACCTCTTTGTTTATGAACCGATTTCGATGGTTCTTTTTTTATCCGATAGGAGGTGTCTTGGGGATGGTGTCATATTAATTTGGTCAAGTTCTGATGATATGATCACTATTAATAACATCACTAAAAAGAGAAAAATAAAAATAATTTTTAAGAAAAAATAAAAACCGACTTCAGAAAAATTAAATGCAACAAATAAAATACACTAAAAGGTATAAAATAATTATTATCTTATTTAGTTACAACTAAACGACTAAATATTAACATGAAATTACTTTTTGAAGTTGGTGCCAAACATATACCTTTTATGAATCGCACTCGACGGATCTTACTTAGTACGTTTGGAGGGTATGCTCGCTTATAGGTATAGTTAGTTTGGCACCGACTTCAAAAAGTAATTTCATGTTAATATTTCGTCGTTTAGTTGTAACTAAATAAGATAATAATTTATTTTATACCTTTTAGTGTATTTTATTTGTTGCATTTAATTTTTGAAGTCGGTTTTTATTTTTTCTTAAAATTTTTTTTTTATTTTTAAATTTGTCTCTACACTCGGGGTCAGATTTTAGCCGGATGCCACGAGCCGGATTCGAACTCGGGTCCTCTTGGTTAGCTTTTTTTTTTT
Organism: Forficula auricularia; assembly: GCA_024734495.1. Taxonomy (NCBI): domain Eukaryota; kingdom Metazoa; phylum Arthropoda; class Insecta; order Dermaptera; family Forficulidae; genus Forficula; species Forficula auricularia. Next base: position 78,193,825 of record JALMQS010000099.1, on the reverse strand, counting down.
AAAACTTTAAAAAAAACTTTTATTTACAATATTATACAGTAGGTTTTTACATTAGTAATATTATTCTATAAGGTTACAGATTTTATACATATGTTTTATAATTAGTTTCTATGTGCAGTCTCCTGCCTAGTACATTAAGGCTTATAGCTTTTTTATTGGTTAGCTGGCTGACATGCTACCGCCTAGCCTACCCGACCCCCGATAATTATTTTTCTTAAAATATATATATTTTTAACTGTAAATTTCAATAAGACTTATTTAACACACAAAATACCTCCAGCTTTTTGATTAAAATGTTATTATTTGTAAAAGAAAATGACATTCTACACAGACATATGTACTATATTATGAAAAGCTTGGACTGATGATGGTGTGAGAATATCCGCCGAAACGTCTCATAAGTTTTTCATGAAAATAAATTTGTTAGAATATAAAGAAATTTTATTTCCAATTTTTCCTAACGAAGACATTACATCTGTTTTCAAGGTTTTCAAGAGCCTCAAAAAACACCACAATTTATAATTTTAAAACATTATAGTACCATATCTAAGAAAATTATAATTTTGAAAAAATCTAGCGCATGCGCGCTTTATACATCTTTTGCTGGTTAAATAAATGCGCTCATGCCAAATTGACTTTAGTGTAAATTTTTTTATACATTTTTCATTATTTATTAATTATTATCTCAGTTGTAACTATATGAATCAAAATTGTCTTGAAATATGTATTGGTTATTGTTTAATGTTGGTTTAGTTTTTTATAAAAATGTTAAGAAGAGTTTCTTAATTATAATTAAATATGTATGTAAATTTTCCGATATCCTTTAGAGTGCAATGTATAAGAGTGTGAAAAACTCTATTTTGTGAAATTTAATATCTCCGGAACTATATTGTTCATAAATTTCCTTTTGCCACCAATCGATGCAGAAGTATTTAAATAATAATCTGTATAAATTTCAAAAAAATCCTAAGAAAACGCATTTGGCGGAACAACTACCTTAAATAGAAAAAGTTCATTCTTGCCTTGAATTCCTTTGCAGATTTTAAAAATCTACGCGATCTGACGATGAATTCTTATAGTACTCACCAAAATAAGACGAAAATGAAGAGTACCATTTTACGAGATTTCGCTTAGTTTTCGAGATATCCAGTTTAAAAAATAGTGTTTTTTGTATTTATTTTACTTTATTTTTCATTTGTATTTTTATTGAATCCACGGAAACCGTAGTATCATATGAGTCCCGTGTGGCGTCGCTATCTGATGACGGATTCTTTTAGAAAATAAATATTAATTAAAAAATAATTAAATTGAAAGTAAGAAAAAATAATTAATAAATGCCCAAAAAATTCGAATATGTAAAAGTCGCTGCCGGTTCGGTTAAGAAATATTCAGTTCGGCTCGTTTCGGCTCGTATATCTTCATTTCGGGGTGGTTTGTAGGCGATTAGGTTGGCGTTAGCCGAATCTTTCAAAGTTTGTTCGGGAACCCATTTTTTTATCTAAATGAGCCGAGATGATGAATTGAACCGAACCTATGACAAGTTCTAAAGGTGAAAATTGCCAACGCTCACTTGAGACAATTTGAGACATCACAGTCCATAAACTCAATTTCAGTTAAAAATTTGTAGTTTAAAATTTTATTTTTACTTTCCGACTTATTTTGTCTGGTTCTAAAAGAATCCGTCATCAGATAGCGGCGGCGCCACCGAAGCCACCGTGATACTACGGTTTCCGTGGTTTCTATAAAAAAACAATATTGGAAAATAAAAGAAAATAAATACAAAAAAAAAAAAAACAGTACTTTTTAAACTCGATTATCTCGAAAACTGGTTTTCTTCATTTTCGTCTTTTTTTGGTGAGTACTATAAGAATCAATCGTCAGATCGCGGCGCCACAGTTACCTTAGAATCCCCTTTGTATGTCCTTAAGTTTGCAGATGTGTCCATGAATTTCATCCCGTGATAGTGGGTTTTTGGAGAGTTGAGAAGGTCATTGAATCTGGATTATCATTGATCTAGTTCTGTATCAGGTTACTCAATTGCCTACCTGGTTATTGAAGTAGTCCGATGGACGAAGGCGTCAGGTTTCTTTAGAATCAGGGATTGTCAGTTCTTGGAGCGAGAAAGCCGTTATTATTTTTAAAATATTGATTTTTATTATATTTAAACGCCTTCCAATCTAACACAAACCCAAAGGTCGATCTTCGTTCCCTAATTTAATTTAATTTATAATTGTCTTTCGACTCGGCCTCGATGTGATTTCGTCCCGGGGTAAAGAATAAAATTATTTTCGTCCTTTGGATTTGTGATAGATTGGGAGGCGTTTGAATATAGTTTAATAATAGTCCTGCCACTGAGGAGCTGCAAAAATGAACGAGGAAGAGATTAAAAGATTAAATAAAAAAAATGAAATTCCAAATTAATATAGACATTAGGTATTAGCATGAGTTCGGGGATCAGTGGCCAAGAGGATAAGAGCTAAGGCTCTATGATGGCATCGCAGCGCACATGCGAAGATCCCGGGTTCGAACCCCGGCTGATCCTTTTGTCTATTATAAATACATATTTTCTTTGTTCACTAATTTAATTGATTTTTATATTTTTGCCTCTAGCTGGGTTGGAACCCGTAATGTTGTTTTATATATAATATACCCGGTGAGTTTTTTATCTTGAGACAGTCTTACAACTCAAAAACAGTGCATTATATGAAAAAAGTTTCAAATAAAAGTTTATTTATATCAGGGGGGAACTAAACTACGCTATTGTTTGTCGACTTAGAACACGCTTTTAAGGGCATTTCCCGGTCAACTTCTGTTTTTTAAATATTTATATGTTTCTGTACATATTCTGAATCTACAAAAAAAAACTGAACAACTTTAATTATAATTATTTTTTTATAAGACATCAAATAATAAAACATATTAAATCAATTAGATCTCAAAAAAAATTATAATAATTATATAATTAAGTAATGGAGAGGATTCAGCCAATGGGTAGCCTCTGCTGAATAAAAAACTTCCAATTATAGAAAACGTTTCAGGCTTTAATTAAAGAGCACACCAAGATTTATGTACCATTTTGTAATTCATATAATTTTGTATATTATGATAAAATCCACAACAACTCTGCCTGCGGACAATTTATTTATAAAATTAATTGTGTCGCTAATACTGTAAGATATAATTTTGTAATTAACAAGTTTGGATTTTTTGTAAAAAAATTTATTGTAATTTTACATGTGTGCTCTATCGCTTTTTTCAGCTCTTAGGAACTGATGATGGCATTATTTAATTAAAGCCGAAACGTTTTCTATAATTGGGAGTTTTTATTCAGCAGAAGTACCCATTGGCTGAATCCTCTCCGTTACTTAATTATATGCATATACAGCCATCAAAATTGTATCAACTTTATAATAATTATTTTTAACAATCATTCAACAATTATCAAATAATAATGATCAAATATTTAATTATTAAACAAATAATTTAATCATTTTGCGACTATGTTCTGTGACATTCCAGAGTGTATCGCAAGTCATCTATTTTGGTCTGTTTCAGTTTCTTTATAGTCTTTACATTTCTTGTTTTTTTATTTTTGATGACACTGATGAAATGAAGCTTGGGAGGGTGTATTCCTATCAGGAAAACGCTCGGCATCCATTTCAATGGCAGCCCCATAACACTTCTTCCACATTCACCATAAATTAAGACCATTTCAATTCTGTCTTCAAAAAAAAAAAAAATACTTCATTTTTATTATGGTAATACAATATAACTATCTACTGGATTGACACGAGAAATAAACTTTTTCAAACTCAACAATTTTAAATAGTTCTATTAAGTAGAAAATAATCTCTTAAATCTGAGTATAACGAAGTTTTAATATCATTATAAACACTTATTTTCATAGTTTTTAAGGAATTTGGTGTTGGTACTTGGTGAAACATTTTTTAAAATTATTGGATAAAAATACTTGGTAGGTTTCACTGTAATAATATGTATGGACTTCACATTAAGATATAAAAAAATAAAACGAATTTATTTTTGGAGAATCTTTAATCTCGATATATATATTTCGGGTGACTAACCCATCTTCAGGAGAAACAGAAAGTAACTGACCTGGATAAGTCGAAATTGAATACAAGTCAATGGTAAAATTTATTTTTTAAGATAACAAAAGGGTAAATATTTAAAATATGGAGGGAGAAAATGTAGGAAGTCTACTTTTGTTTAATTTTGAATGGCCTTTTGAGAAATGAGGATTTCGAATTTGAATACAACTCAATGGTAAAGTTTATTTTTAAGATGACAAAAGGGTAAATATTTAAAATTAGTGGAGGGAGAAGTCTATTTTGTTTAATTTTGAATGGTCTTCTGAGAAATGAGAATTTACACACAAAACAAATTTGCAAATATTTAAAGAATGTAATGAAAGAGCCTTTAATAGTCTTAGCAGATCAGATGATATTAATATGGAATCAACTTCTACCTTCGCCAATCATCTACATTTGAATAAACACACCTCTTCTATTAGCCACCTAGTTCCGTTAAATTTCGAAAGAAAGGGCTTACGTTTAGATTTTTTAGAGTCAACCGAAATAAAATTAGCTCTCTCAAATAAAACGAATATACTAAATAATCAATTAGAAGTTAAGAAAAGTACAATCATTGATTACATTCTTTAAATATTTGCAAATTTGTTTTGTGTGTAAATTCTCATTTCTCAGAAGACCATTCAAAATTAAACAAAATAGACTTCTCCCTCCACTAATTTTAAATATTTACCCTTTTGTTATCTTAAAAATAAATTTTACCATTGAGTTGTATTCAAATTCGAAATCCTCATTTCTCAAAAGGCCATTCAAAATTAAACAAAAGTAGACTTCCTACCTTTTCTCCCTCCAATAATTTTAAATATTTACCCTTTTGTTATCTTAAAAAATAAATTTTACCATTGACTTGTATTCAATTTCGACTTATCCAGGTCAGTTACTTTCTGTTTCTCCTGAAGATGGGTTAGTCACCCGAAATATATATATCGAGATTAAAGATTCTCCAAAAATAAATTCGTTTTATTTTTTTATATCTTAATGTGAAACCTACCAAGTATTTTTATCCAATAACTTATTTTTATTGTTGTGACTTTTTGATTTAATAAATATTTATTTATAAATAATTATTTAATCAATTTTATTTGATAATTAAGTTGAATAATTATTAAAAATAATTATTAAGATATTTTTGAGATCGAATTGATTTAATATTTTTTTATTTGATATCGTATAAAAAAATAATTCTAATAAAAATAGTTTAGTTTTTTCAGAATATGTACAGAAACATATTATAGGTTTCCATTTAAAAAACAGAAGGAGACCTCAAAATACCCTTGAAAGCTTGTTGCTAGACAAACAATATCGTAGTTTAGTTTCCCTCCTGATATAAAAAACTTTTATTTGAAACTTTTTCCATATAATGCACTGTTTTTGAGTTATAACATTGTCTCAAGATAAAAAAAACTCACTCGGTATAATATATTTAATTCGAATCAATTCCGAATTGGTTCATTTAAATTCACTTGGATTAGATTTTAACTCGCTAGTGTCCATGGGTGCCTTGAACATTTATATCTAACTAAAAATTGAAATTTTATCTTTTTTGGGGCCACATTTCTTGTGCAGAGATTGCCACACAATGTTTATTAGTGAAGAATTTCTGGACAAACATCAAAAGAAATGTATACATAAGAAATTACATTTAATATTAAAAATGAAATTTCAATTGAGAAGTAATACATCAGCTGAGTTATCATCATGTTGAGCATCAGTAAGTTCATTTACTTGGAAGAATTCTTCAAATTCTAATTTAGATGAAAATAGGCCTCTGTACCTTTGTCCTCCATTTTGCAAACCATTAGGATATTCAAGGGATTAAGTTTTTCAAGATTTTATTTCTAATAATTTTCATTGATAAATTAATTCCTTAGCACACTTTATACTACTTATCTAACAATATTATTGAATGATTTCACAATTAAAAATAACTAAACTACAATAAACTTTTCTGCTCGATATACAATTTCATTTTTTTAATACATTTATTTTTTACAGATAATGAAACTAGTGAAGATATTTACTGTGAAGAATGTTTGTCTGAATTCGAAAGCCATATGCAGGAAGGCTATTCAGAAGAAGAACTCTTCACAAGTCATCTGAGCGATCGGAAAAACGGTGCTGAAATTAAATCGGAACCCCTTATTGCCATGATTCCTCAGAGCGAGAAGGCTCCCTAAAGTGACTTTAGATAATCGATATAATGCCGCCAAACGGTCTTTACAATGTCCTATACGATCAAGAAAAATTGCAATCAAAACAAACTAATCAATGTTTGGGAACTCATTCTAATAACAAGCATACAGGCCAAAAGCCTTTCCTATGTGAACTATGCGACATGGGGTTTTCACGTATAGTGACGTTACATAATCGATATAATGCCACCAAACGGTCTTTACACTGTCCTAACGATAAAAAAAAATTGAAATCAAAACAAAGTAATCAATGTTTGGGAACTCCTTCTAATAACAAGCATACAGGCCAAAAGGCTTTCGTATGTGATCAATGCGACAAGGGTTTTTCACGTAAAGCCAATCTAGAGAGACATTTACTTATTCATACAGGCGAAAAGCCTTTCGTCTGTGATCACTGCGAGAAGGGTTTCTCAGATAAAACAAATCTCAATAGGCATTTACATTTACATTCGGGTGAAAAGCCTTTCGTCTGTGATCACTGCGAGAAGGGTTTTTCTCAGAAGGACCATCTCAATAGCCATTTACTTTTACATACTGGTGAAAAGCCTTTCGTCTGTGATCACTGCAAGAAGGGTTTTTCAGATAAGAGTAATTTCAAAAGGCATTTATTAACTCATACAGGCGAAAAGCCTTTCGTCTGTGATCACTGCGAGATAGGTTTTTCTCAGAAGGGCAATCTCAAGAGCCATTTACTTTTACATACTGGTGAAAAGCCTTTCGTCTGTGATCACTGCAAGAAGGGTTTTTCAGATAAGAGTAATTTCAAAAGGCATTTATTAATTCATACAGGCAAAAAGCCTTTCATCTGTGATCACTGCAAGATGGGTTTTTCACAGAAAGGTCCATCTCAAGAGCCATGTACTTATTACATACTGATGAAAAGCCTTTCGTCTGTGATCACTGCAAGAAAGGTTTTTCAGATAAGAGTAATTTCAAAAGGCATTTATTAACTCATACAGGCAAAAAGCCTTTCGTCTGTGATCACTGCAAGATGGGTTTTTCACAGAAGGTCCATCTCAAGAGCCATGTACTTTTACATACTGATGAAAAGCCTTTCGTCTGTGATCACTGCGAGATGGGTTTCTCAGATAAGAATAATCTCAACAAGCATTTGAAAATCCACTCCTAGAAAATTGACTCTATTTTAAATAACTAAATTAAATAAAACCCAGAAATGGCCAACAGATAAATGTAGGTTGCCCAGCTAATTACAAGGCAATAAATTCGAAATAGTTGAAACTGATCTCTGACGAGCAACAGTCATTTAAATTCAACCTTTATGTCTATTGAAACTATTTGTACTTCTTCCGTTGTGTATATTGTATGCTTCTTTTGCTTGAAAATTAAACAAGTCTTACTCTCTAACATGTTTGAATATTTATTTTACCTAAATTTGACCTGTTTATATCTTAACTTACTTTTTCAATTATATTCATTCTTTATAATAATTTATAACTCATTACTCGTTAAGTAATTATGAAATGATTACTCGTTAAGCTTGACAAGTGAAATCGACTGCAACATTTCCCTTATCTTCTTCAGGATTTCTACGTCTGCGTTCTTCATCCATCCTTTTTACGTGTCCAAACCAAACTAATTGTTTTTTTTGGATTTCGTCAATAAGATCAACATAACATGCAACGTTTCAGAAAGATAATATTACACTTACTTATCCATATCCTAGTCAGTACTGGATTTCCGCCTATAATTATTAGGATTTTTTGAGATCTAATTGATTTAATATTTTTTTATTTGTTGTATAAAAAATAATTCTAATAAAAGTTGTTCAGTTTTTTTTTTTGTAGATTCAGAATATGTAAACAAATATATAGGTTTCTATTTAAAAAACAGAACTTGACCTTGAAATACCCTTGAAAGCTTGTTGTAGGTAAACAAACAATAGCGTAGTTTAGTTTCCCCCTCCATATAAATAAACTTTTATTTGAAACTTTTTTCATATAATGCACAGTTTTTGAGTTATAAGACTATCTCAAGATAAAAAAACTCACCCGGTATATATAAAACAACATTACGGGTTCCAACCCAGCTAGAGCAATAATATAAAAATCAATTAAATTAGGGAACTTGAAAAGATCTTTTTATTATAGACAAAAGGATCAGCCGGGGTTCGAACCAGTAGTAACGCAGTAGTCTCGCGATATATATCTTGTTTAAAAAGCGCGATCAAAACAATTCTCGTTAATGTGTGTTAATTATTCTTTGACATATTGATGAGAAAATTAACTTCACTATTTCAAGTTAGAAATATATAAATTCGGATATTATTTTCACTTAATTTTTGACTAAAATCATCTGCATTCGATTCGCGACTGAATCAAATACAGGAAACTTAATTTTAATTTAGATTCAGTTCCGTCTAGCGGCGAGAGATGGCGCTTAAGTCGTCTATTTTAACTTCATTTTATTATTATTTAATTTAATTTATTATTTCTTGATTAAAAATTTATAATTTTTTCATTCTGATTTTATTAATATTTTTGTTTAAGGGTCTAATGAAATTGATAAGAATAAGCTCTTATAAAGGCATCGCCCGCACATGCGAAGATCCCGGGTTCGAATCCCGGCTGATCCTTTTGTCTATAATATAAAAATCTTTTCTTCATTCCCTAATTTAATTTAATTTATAATTGTCTTTCGAAGCGGCCTCATTGTGGTTGCGCCCTGGAGTGAAGAAGAAAATTGCTTTCGAACCCACAAACACCTAACACACGTGTTAACAGATCGAGCGCGCTGGACTGGGGCATTGAATATATAACATCTCAGATTACAAATCCATAACATTGTTTGATATAAAAAGCGTCATGCGGGCTAATCGCGAAATGATGCTGGATCATAGCTAGATGGATCACATCTTTTTCATTCTCTTGGTCCAGACTTAAGATTCAGCAGACTCCAATAGCCTCAACAAACAGTAGTCTCGCGATATATATATCTTGTTTAAAAAGTGCGATTAAAAACAATTCTCGTTAATATGTTAATTATTCTTTGATATATTAATGAGAAAATTATAAACTTATTTAACTTCTTATTTCAAGTTAGAAATATATGAGGTCAGATATTATTTTCACTTAATATTTGACAAAAATCACCTGCTTTCGATTCGCGATTGAATCATATATAGAAAACATACGATTAATTTCTTTTATTTTCATTATAATTTTCCTAAGATATATTCTTTTATAGAAAGATAGGTATTAATTATTTTTTGAAATCTTGTAAAATAATTCGCTTTAAATTAAATGAGAACATATTTCATAATAAATATGCATAAGTCAAAAGAAAAACAATTATTCTAGAATTTGTTATCACTTAAAACAAATAAAAAATTATCTCGAGCAAATCAAAGAAAAATAAGTTATCGAATTTTTAAGAAGAAATGAATCAGAATAGAATTCTAGCTATATGTATATTTTTATTTAATTATTTATAAACATTAGTATTTAAATAAGTTATGAATATACAATTATTGCATCCAGATTGGAGAAAAATTCCACATAAGGAGATGTTTGGTTGGACTGATAAACATCAAAATCAAGAAGATTTATTAAGGATATATGTAGGTATTGCAAAATTATTTATTATAATAAATAAATTTATTTATTTTTTAATAAGAAATTCTCTAGTATGAAGATAGAAAAGTTTCTACTCTATATTATCAAAATGAAAATGAATATTATATGGCCATACGAGCTTTTAAAACAATGATTTTAAAAAACCTCTTGTTACTACTGTAGAAGAAGTATTAAAAATTATGGCATCATTAAAAAATGAAGTGGAAGTTGAATATGACGCGGATTGGGAAAACTCAATAGGTATGATACGTAATAGTGATGACAATTTAATTATAATTCAATCTACTCTTATTAAACGAGTAAATCTTGTATATATATATATATATATATATATATATATATATATATATATATATATATATATAGAATCGGGTTCTCGAAAACGGCTCTAACGATTTGTATGAAATTAATGGGTTAAGACGGTTTTGTGATGGAGATTCGATCTGTCACGGTCACATCTTCGGCTAAGTTGTTTTCGATGGGGTTTTTGTTAATCGAAATAATTATTCACAGGTGGTTGTCTCGATAAAAATGTTTATTTACATTTTTATTCAATTTCCTTTTAATTATTAATTGGTTTTTTAATTTTAAATTCCACTAATAGATCATTACAAATGTATTTATAAATATTAAAAGTTAGACAATTTAATTGATTAAAAATCGTGTTTCAAATCCCACAAACGTATTTTTTCTATATTAGAATTTGGCAATTTAATTTATGAACTCAAAAATGGTTATTTAATTAGAAAAAAATTAATATTATTATATACCTATACATATATACACATAATCTGTGGGCCACTACAAGGCATAAAATGGAAAAACTGGGTGAGGGGGCAGGGGTGGAGGTGGTGGTGGGGGTGCCGTGGTGGAGAGGTACGGGGGTGTCGGAATTGGGGTGGGGGTGGATGTGGAGTGGTGAGGGTCCGGGGGCGAGGGGGTTCGGGATTAATATATAGCTTTTAACTGTAGCAAAAAGTTACCGAGCATCGCAGGTACTGATATTTAAGAGAAGAAAATAATTCAAAAAGTTACTTGTAGACTCAGGCAGGATGGGGTGGCCAAATTTAAATTTAAAAAAATCAAATTTTTAAATTATATTACAGGATAAGTTTTATTACGGACAACTGTCTTACAGCGATAATTTATACACAGTTTCGGCTAGTAATTTTGAAAAAATTATCTTTTTTTTTGATAAATGAGTAGTATTGTGATTGAGGCATAAATAGATTTGAATTCTTCGAGGTTTCTCTATTAGATATTCTAAAAAAATTTTGAATTGAATTTTTTGTTAATAAATGAATTTACTTTAAGGACCAATCATAGATTTTAGTAGAAATATTTTTACATTGCATATCAGAGAGGTTCGTCCCCTTAGGAATCGAACCCAAGCGCTAACTAGCTTGCCGGGTCGTTAACCAAACCTTTTAGACAAACATCTCTCTGACATGCAACATATATGAAAAATTATAGCTAAAGATTCTTCACTCCTTTCAATTCGAAGGGAAAACGAAAAAATCAAATCAAAAAGTTTTCTGTGAGGAGCCCTTTAATTAAATAATGAATGCAAAGATTTAAGCATCTTTTTGAGTGTCTTTTTTTGAAAAAAGATGGAAATTACGAGTATTCGTATTTCAAAAATCACCTATAATATTAATAAATGAATATACTCTAATTGTTCCAATCATAGATTTTAGAGAAAATCCATCTTTTTTCACAAAAAGATGCTTAAATCTTTGCATTCATTATTGAATTTTTTAGGTTATAATTTTTATAAAAAAAGAATAAAACCGACTTCAAAATTATATAAACAAAACAAATAAACATAAACAAAGAAATAAACAGGTTCATAAACAAAGAAGTTATGGGTGAATATAACAAAAAAGATCCAATACCAATTAAATTTAGTTTTTTACCAATCGGAAACTATACTGAACACAATGCAAATAAACTGCAACGGATCGTTGCTAAACTTTATCCAAATTCATTTGAAATATTAATATGTTCTTGAGTAAAGTACTTTAAAATATAATTTCACTAAAAACTTTATTTAACCTTTTTTGTGGTCCCAATGTACTTAATTAGGATATTAAATTTCATCAAAATTGGTTAAGTCATTTTCAAGATATTTAGAAAAAACTAAAAAAGTACTGAAATAAAGTACTAATGTTTGTGGACAAATATGTACCAAAAACTAATCAGCGCTTCATTTTGTTAAACTAATGGTAGGTTTTCAATTTCATTTCAATCAGCGCAAAGGTGTGGAAAAAATCGTGGACGAAAAAAACGATAACACACACACATCCATCCATCCATCCATCCGCACGCACTTCCAAAAAAAATGGCACTTTTTGGCCTCTCGACGAGATTCCATGTAATTTTTGGCAAAACCGTCACGTGCTAAAATTCAATCTCATTGAATACTTCAATTTGTGACCTTAATTGAGTCTATGGGTTCCGTAGTCTTTACCTGAGGACCCTTTGAAGTCGCGCTTGCCGCGAGAGCGATTCCAATACTTTCTCCCATGCTTCGCATTGGATAAAGTAAAAAATCATCACAATTGGCGAAGAAATCGAATAACATAGACACAAAAAAAAAATTCAGTTGAATTGAGAACCTCCTCCTTTTTTGAAGTCAGTTAAAAATGAAGCTTTTGGGATCAAGACCTGAGGATGGCTTTCCTTTATAAGACGAAACTGTTTATGAATTCAGCGCTGCAAGACAGTTGTCTGTAATAAAACGTATCCTGTAATATAATTAAAAGATTATATGTTTTTAATTTAAATTTGGCAACTCCTGCCTAGTCTATAAGTAACTTCTTGAATTTGTCTTCTCCTAAATTATTATTATTATTGTTCATAAAATTAATGTTTAAAATAATAATTTAAATTTCCTAATTTTAATAAATTTTATTTGTCATGAGGTATTAGCTAGTTTTAAAATTAAAAAAATAATTATAGATAGATAACAGTGGCGAGTGGTGATATTTCAACCAGAGGATGCTGTCCAAAAAATATAATCCTTCAAATTTTAAAATGCTGTTTTATTTTTCGCTCTTTTTTGTAAAATTCATCGATAAATGCATTAGATACATTATTATTATATTATTATCATTTTCGTCCATAATATGTATTAATGAGAGAGTTTATAACGGGAATTAAGGATAGGTTTGAAGGGCATATTTAATATAATAAAAGAATATAGTGTATTGTTTGTTATTGTTCTAAAATAACAAAAGTGAGCTGTAGGTGCATTTCGTTTAAAAAAATAAAAATATATCACTATTTTAGAAAAATAAAGTGCTCAGAAAGAAAGAACATTTTGTAAACCTACATTTACTGCAAATATTATTTATAACATATTTTATCTGACAAATCAAGAAATGAAATAATTAATCATGTTACAATGATTATTAATTTAAAATCAAGTTTAAAATATATTTCCCAGAAATCGATCAAAATAACATTTGAACATTTCCGGCAGTGAATCATCTGAAATATGAAACTTAAGGACGTTGGAATTCCCTAATAAATCGATTTTCTTGCAATCCTTTTAAAACTTTGAATACACATATTTATAAGTGTCCTTTTTTTCGATAGTCCTTTCGGCACTAAATTTGTAAATATTGACCATTGAAATTTGCATATTTAACACTCGAACCCTATCCCGATTGATGTTAAAGCGACTGTTTCATTAAATAACAATCATAATTTTCTTGAAAAACTGAAAATCATTAGCTGAAGAAATAACAAATATTTTTCTGTTAAAATAATAGTAGCAAGCGGTATTCCTTTTTGTCTGAAAAATGTTAAAAGTTAAGTATTTTGATGGTTTTCATTCTTTCTCTCCTGGGATGACACGTCGCACTGCCCTAGGACATGTGGGTAGCTCTGAGATACTATATAAGTTAACTTTGGGTCAGTGTAAATGAAAAGTCAATCGTTATAACAAAAAAAAAACATTTATTATTACTCAATACAAATAAGTAGTAGTATATTTTATTTCATATGTATAAATATTTTTTCATAATTTTTAAGGATTTAGGTGTCGGTTCTAGGTGAAACATTATAAGTAACTTATGAGGAGAAAATTCTCCTCATAAGTTAATATTTTTTCATTTTAAAATATAATTTGTAATAGAATTTTCATAAACTCTTTTATTTTTAGCATAAAATATAGCAATATATAATTTATTCTTAGCCGATAATACTTTATTATTATTTATTTATTTTTTTTGTTTAAACTTTTTAATCTTTGGATAATTTTGGATTTTTTAAAAAATCTAAGACTTTCGTTATAATGTCTTTTTTCTAGTTATTCGAATGACTTTCCATCGAAAGGGTTTCATTTTTAACCGACTTCAAAAAAGGAGGAGGTTCTCTATTCGACTGAATTTTTTTTTTTTTTTTTGTGCCTATGTTACCTCATATCTCCGCCAATTGTCAACCGATTTTTGAAAAAAAATTTTGCATTGGGTCCAGTCTAGCTTCCGATTGGTCCCATTTTTTCTCGTTTTTTTCATAGGTATTAGACCTTTTTTATTAGGTTTGTTTAGACCTAACCTCTTTGTTTATGAACCGATTTCGATGGTTCTTTTTTTATCCGAAAGGGGGTGTCTTAGGGATGGTGTCATATTAATTTGGTCAAGTTCTGATGATATGATCACTATTAATAACATCACTAAAAAAGAGAAAATAAAAATTTTTAAGAAAAAAATAAAAACCGACTTCAAAAAATTAAATGCAACAAATCAAATACACTAAAAGGTATAAAATAATTATTATCTTATTTAGTTACAACTAAACGACGAAATATTAACACGAAATTACTTTTTTGAATTCGGTACCAAACAAACTATACCTATAAGCGAGCATATCCTCCAAACGTACTAAGTAAGATCCGTCGAGTGCGATTCATAAAAGGTATATGTTTGGCACCGACTTCAAAAAGTAATTTCGTGTTAATATTTCGTTAATAGAGTAAAGGGTGTGTAGTTTCACAGTGAATGAAATAAAACTCAAAGAGGTTTATACAAACTCAAGTTTGTATAAACCTCTTTGAGTCTTATTTCATTCACTAGTGAAACTACACCCTTTACTCTATTAACTAACATCATGTTTCACCTAAAACCTACACCACTTTCCATAAGTAAAATTAATATTTCGTCGTTTAGTTGTAACTAAATAAGATAATAATTATTTTATACCTTTTAGTGTGTTTGATTTGTTGCATTTAATTTTTTGAAGTCGGTTTTTATTTTTTTCTTAAAAATTTTTTACCTGCCAGAAATCTCCAAAATAAATAAATAAACTTGAAAATTTTTCAAAACATTAGAACGATAAACAATCAACAGGTGTCAGAAGAATGCAATGATGCCAGATCTGAGAAATGACGCAGTGAAATTTTTTTGCCTTACTTAGAGTGGGGAACGGCCGAACTGCATCTGAGCTATATTAGGGAACGTCCTTAAGGCGTTCTATAATAAATCGATTTTATTGCAATCCTTTTAAAACTTTGAATACACATATTTATAAGTGTTCTTTATACATAGAAATTTTTTTCGATAGTCCTTGCGGCACTAAATTTGTAAATATTGACCTTGAAATTTGCATATTTAACACGCGAACCCTGCTAAAATAACAAAAAAAAAAATGTGCTGAATTTTTGAATTTCTGATGGTTCTTCATTGGTAACAGAGAGAAAAAGGAAAAATAATGTATTTTAGACGAATGTGTCATGTATTATTTGAAACCCACAGAATCGACAAGTCGACGAAACCTTGGTGGAAAAATAAAATAATTACATAAAAATCTTATCCTTAACTCCCATTATCAACTTTCTCATTAGGTACATTAAATTTTTTATAACACGGAATGAAAATACTCTTGACGTTTTGAAATTTTAAGGATGCACAGCACCGTACGCCACTGATAGATAGATATTAAAAAATATTAACAAGGTTTTTTTTTTAGCCGAGACAATTTCATTTGAGACAACATCAGATGAGCTGAGTGTTGAAGAAATAAATAAAATATATCAGAATACTAAAACGAAAACGTATAGTGACGTTGGAAGATTAAATGAGGAAAATGAAGAAAATTTGAATAAACAACAAATAAAACCATCAGTTTTTAATAAATTATTGTCATTTTTTAATAAAAAAAAAAAATAAAAGTTTAGTATTTATTTACAATTAATATTCTTGTAGTTAACATCATTGGAACTCGATTACTTGTTCTTGTTTGCCTTATTTTGATGTCTCCTAGTTTTTCCCAGCCGTTTCTGAGGACCACCTTTTTTGGATTTTCTATTGGAATCATTGAAGACATCATTGGTACTATTTTTTGTATTACTTTTCGTTCCTCGTTTTTTACCACCAAAGCCGAACTTTTTGTTCTTAAAATCTAATTTAGCCTGTTTACTAAAAAAGAAAAAAATACAAATAACATATTAGAACAGTAATTTAGGGTAAGCCGGCTTTGCAATAAAATATGTCAGATATTTAAGAAAATCGTTTACATTAATGCATTTTGAAATAAATTTTAATAATCATATTGAAAAGTTTTGTTTTGCAGAGAGTAGTAGAGTTGTTTAATTTATAAGAATAAAGAGGATGTTCACCGGCCTTTACTTCACCATACAGGGTATGGTAAAGGATTGTAATCGTGCATGACAAATCAAATTTTTGTGGACGAGCTAGCTCAAAAACTAGTGTGAATATCGAAATCAAATTTCACACGTAGTTTTGGTCCATTGAGATTAATAGCTGATTAGATTTTGGTGCATATCGACCCAAAATTAAGGGAGGTGGAGGGAGGTTAAAAATGAAAAATCTAGGCCATTTGAGCAAACTCAACCAAATTTTGTATACATAATCAGTGGGACCCCAGAAGTCTAAAAATGCAAAAACTAACCCCCTCCCCTACATGATTATAAATAATTTTATTAAATATAAGTGAGGGGGCCAGGTTGTATGGTAAAGTCAAGTGGATGGCCACATCCGAACGTGTCAGTTTATTTTAGTGATATTTATGCAAGAATGTGCAACCCTATCGTAAAAAGATCGGGAAGAGAAAGAAATTTCAGGGATTGAGTCAGATTTAGTTAAAATAACATTTAAAGAAAGCGGTGTTGGTTTATATTGAAATATATTAAACACAGGAGTTTTTTAAACGAGTTATAGTAGTGTTTCACAAGTAAGTTTACTTGTGAAACACCACTATAACCCGTTAAAAAACTCCTGTGTTAATTAAAATAGTTTATATAATTAATAGTACAAACATTTGAGTGTTTTATTTTTGAAAAATAATGGAATTTTTTTCAAAATTTCAGGTTTTTATATCGCCTATATTTTAATCAAATAAGTTAGAAGAATAAAGTCATCAATCAAAGATCTTAGTAGATAATTATGTATACCGGGTGAGTTTTTTATCTTGAGACAGTCTTATAAGCCAAAACAGTGCTTATATGAAAAACAGTTTCAAATAAAAGTTTATTTATATCAAGGAGGAAACTAAACTACGCTATTGTTTCTCGACCTAGAACAAGCTTTCAAGGGTATTTCAAGGTCAACTTCTGTTTTTTAAATGAAAACCTATATATTTCTTTTAATATTCATAATCTACAAAAAAAAGTGAGCAACTTTCATAAGAACTATTTTTTTATTCTACATCAAATAAACAAAATATTAAATAAATTATTAGATCTCCAAAATTCCTAATAATTATTTTTAACAATTATTCAACTTAATTATCAAATAATAATGATCAAATAATTCATTATTAAATAAATAATTTAATAATAATTAATAATTTAATAATTTTGCTACACTGTTCACTGACATTCCAGAGTGTATTGCAAGTCTTCTGGATGAATTCCAGTACCAATTTCATTATTTTGGCCCGTTTCAGTTTCTACGTAGCCTTTACATCTCCTGTTTTTTTTTGTTTTTTTTTAATAGATTTACAACACGATAAAATGAAGCCTCTGAGGATAAAATTATTAAATTATTAATTATAATTAAATAATTGATCATTATTATTTGATAATTAAGTTGAATAATTGTTAAAAATAATTATTAGGAATTTTGGAGATCTAATAATTTATTTAATATTTTGTTTATTTGATGTAGAATAAAAAAATAGTTCTTATGAAAGTTGCTCACTTTTTTTTGTAGATTATGAATATTAAAAGAAATATATAGGTTTTCATTTAAAAAACAGAACAGAATGATTGTTAAAAATAATTATTAGAATTTTTTTTCGAGATCTAATTGATTTAATATTTTTTATTTGATGTCGTATAAAAAATTTGTTCAGCTTTTTTTGTAGATTAATATGTACAGAAACATATAGGTTTCCATTTAAAAACAGAACATAACCTCGGAATACCCTTGAAAGCTTGTTCTAGGTCGACAAACAATTGCGTAGTTTAGTTTCTCCCTCGATACAAATAAACTTTACTAGATGAAGGAGGAGGTATCAGCCAAAGATGGAATCACTGGGTTCAATAAAACACCTTTAATAAAACGTTTCGGCCTGAATTTTATTTGGCCATCTTCAGTTAATTAATGAAAGTTCATTCTGAAACTTTTGGGTCCAGGCACGTTATAAATTTACATGAAGCTAAAAATTTATATTTTTATTTTTGACAACATTGTGATAACATTTTAGGGTTACAAAAATCATCAAAAACTGCCATTTTATTAGCATCAGTTATTTGCAAAATGTCATTCTTCTAAATTCTTCCCTAGTTGATATGTTGCAGTAAAAACCCGTTTTTAGTAAGAACGGGTTCTTACTAGTTAAAACGCGTTTCAGTGAATACCTTTGCGGCAACTAGAGTTTACTGATTTATTTATTTATTCGAACGGAACAAGTCCTTTTACATATCAGAATACGTATTTAATTACAATTCAGTCTACTAATAACAGTATAATCTAACTTCCCAGCATCAGTTTCTTAATACTAACAAGAGAACAATTGTTAACGTCAACGCCAGTGAACACTACATTACATATGCTCATCATTCGGTTTAGGGGTGAAGCCATGATGTAGTTTGATAAAGTGCAATCAATGTAAAACAATGGAACATTTATTTTTAGCTGGGATAGTAGTAAATTGCTATCAGGATATTTAATAATTTATATATAAAGGCTACATCAAAATAATGAAGTCTGCTATCAAGGTCAGGAATGTTAAATTGAGTTTGTAAAGAGACATTTGAAGAGGAATCATTTTGGATGAACAGTTTAAAGAACAGCCTACGAAGAAATTTATTTTGTACAGATTGAAGAAGTTTTTTTTCTGCTGAGTAAAACGGACTCCATACTTCGGTGGCAAAATCAACAATTGGAAGACTAAGGATTTGTAAAGTTGTATGAAGCATTGAACATTTCTAGATTGTTAAGAATTGCGAGTAATGAAACCGAGTGTTCTGAGAGATCGTCTGTAGATGTCATGGATATGATCCTTGAAACACAGCTTACTATCAAAGAGGACACCAAGATCACGTATACTCTTAGTTCGGACAAGTTGTCGGCAAAGAAGAGAGTAGGAATTTATAATAGGATTTATTTTATGAGAGAATGAGATTGTGAAACATTTAGAAAGATTCAACTGCAGTTGGTTAGTACAGCACCATTCCTTTGTCTACAGTTGTCTGTAATCTCTCACAGTCAGCGGGAGAAGAAACTTTAAGATAAATCTTTAAGTCGTCAGCAAACAACAGAAACTGCGCATCGTGTAGAGCAGTATGTATATCATTTATAAAAAGAAGAAATAAGAATGGTATGTTGGTTGAGTTTGGTTCAAAGGTCTAGAATCTTCATTTTTGACTTTCCGCCTCATTTTGAGTGTTTATTTTCAAAGTTTTTTAAACGAAAATGTCAAAAATTACATTCTCTACAACTTTGCTTCTAATTTTTGACATTTTCGATTAAAATTTTTTTTAAATAAACACCCAAAATGAGGCGGAAGGTCAAAGGTGAAGATTCTAGACCTTTGAACCAAACTCAACCAACAGTAAACTCTAGTTGCCACAAAAGTATTCAGGGAAATGCGTTTTAATAAGTAAGAACTCGTTCTTACTAAAAACGGGTTTTTACAGGAACAGATATATTAAATAAAAACAATTTTTTCCTCTAACTTTAGAGGGCTGTAATTTGGAGGGGAAGGGGTTTTGAACAAAAAATTATATGAAAGACCCCCCTTAATTTTTGCTGAAAAATCACCCTTTAAGGTAGTTGTTTCGCGACAATACTAGCAAAAAGTTAATGCTAGAGTATATAGAACAGACAATAAGGATTCATAAGCCCAAAACTTTTTGCTGTTTATGTACCAATTCTAGCCAATCCAGTGGTCGTTTGACAAATCTGGCACCATTGTAAGAGATTGAATATTTTTATATTAAAATGACAGATAAAATACATTTTAAAAGTCGATTTATTTCTATAAACATCGTTTTGTTATTTTTTAACAAATGTAATCAACGCCTACGTTACACCTTATGGAAATTATAATTTTGAAAAAATCTATCGCATACGCGCTTTATACATCTGTCGCTGGTTAAATAAAGTTGCCAAATTGTTTTTAGTGTAAATTTTTTTATACATTTTTCATTATTTATTCATTATTATCTCAGAAACTGTGTTGTAACTATGAATCAATTGTGTTAAAATATGTATTGGTTATTGTTTAATGTTGGTTTAGTTTTTTATAAAAATGGTAAGAAGGGTTTCTTAATTATAATTAAATATGTAAGTAAATTTTCCAATATCCCGTATAGTGCAATGTATAAGAGTCTGAAAAACTCTATTTTTGAAATTTAATATCTCCGGAATTATATTGTTCATAAATTTCGTTTTGCCACCAATCGATCCAGAAGTATTTAAATAATAATCTGTCTAAATTTCAAAAAAATCCTAAGAAAACGCATTTAGAGGAACAACTACCTTAAAATATTTCACATCAATTTAGAAACACATAACATTTTTGTCTTAAAAGGACGTTCCCAATAATTTTCTAAAAAAATTTACACTCGTTGCCCCTATATATCATACCAAATTAATAAATATTTGAAAATTCTATAATTAATATACCTTTTATTCATGGAATTTTTATTGGCCATCGGTTTTTTTGGTTTATTTTCTAAAAAGTCTAAATCTTGACGCTTTCCTTTACGAAATTTTTTCACTTCGTTTAACATTTCTTTCTTTTCATTAATTTTCCGAACTTTAGCTTCATTTTGAAGTTGTTTCCCTAGCTTTTTCAGAGATCGGTATTTTTTAGCTTTTTCAGATCTCTCAACAGCTAATTGTTTATGTTGCAAATTTTTCCTAACCTTTAAAAAAAACAAAAAACATTAGTATATCATTTTATTCCCTTAATTAAATAAATATTTAAAAATATAAATACTTTTTGCATATGTTCATCAGATTTAACCATTTCTACAAAATAGTCATCGGGTCTTTTTCTATTAATTTTAAGTGATGTTAATTTTTCCATTCCTGTTAAAATAGCTTGCTGCGCTTGTCTTTCAAAAAGGGTTTCTCTTTTAAAATCATTCAAGACTGGATCATCGTCTAAAGACACCAAAGCCGGGGCACCTTTTTTTTTATTTTTGTTTTCCCTTTGCCTTTGGTTTTCGGTCTCCTTTATCTAAAAAAAAAAAATATTTTAATAAGTTGTTGCAAAAAAAAAAAAAAATACTAATTAAACTTATTGATGATATTTTTTAAATCAACTTACTTTAAATGCCATTTCTGGGCCCATAGGTGCTAGACCACTTGTTATATCTAACTTTTCTATCCATGGTAAATTCAATTTGATTTCATTTAGCGTTTTGTTTAAATATTCCTGAAAATTATATATAATTAAAAATTAAATATTTATGTTTTATTAAGAATTTGTTAAGGGCATGGTGCTTGGATTGTTTATAGATAGTTTTTTGACAAGAACAATTTTGTATTAATAGTTATTTAATAATTAAACTAGAATAATTCACTGTGAAACTACACTCCCTTTACTTTATCTTATCTTAACTTATCGTATCTTATCTTATTATATTAAACGAGCAATTCTTGTAATATATAATATATATATATTAATCGGTTTCTCGAAAACGGCTCTAACTATTTGGATGAATTTCACGGGTTAGGAGGGTTTTGTGTTGGCGATTCGATCTGTCACGGTCTCATCTTCGGCTAAGTTGTTTTTGATGGGTTTTTTGTTAATTGAAATAATTATTCACAGGTGGTTGTCTCGATAAAAATGTTTATTTACATTTTTATTCAATTTCCTTTTAATTTTTAATTGGTTTTTTAATTTTAAATTCCACTAATAGATCATTACAAATATTATTATATTTATTAAAAGTTAGGCAATTTAATTGATTAAAAATCGAGTTTTAAATGCCATAAACGTATTTTTTCTATATTAGAATTTGGCAATTTAATTGATGAACTCAAAAAATTATTTAATTAAAAAAATTATTATACGGTATTTATTTATATACCTATACATATATACACATAATCTGTGGGCCCCTACAAGGCTTGAAATGTAAAAACTGGGTGAGGGGGCGGGGCCGAGGGTGGAGGGTGGGTGGTGGTGGAGGAGTAAGGGGGGTTCGGGAAGTGGTTCGGGGGCTGTAGGTGGGGGGGGGGGTGCAGAAGGTAGGGTCCGGGGTTGCGGGGGGTGGGAAATAATTTATAGCTTTTAACTGAAGTAAAAAGCAACCGAGCATCGCTCGGTGGTCAGGTACTTTAATAATTAAACGAGCATATTATAACGAAATAATCACAAAGCACACATATGTTTTCATTTATTTATTTTTGTAATTTGAAATAAAGTTATTTTTAAAATTGCATTCAAAAGTGCTGGTGTCCTCTTTTTATTTATAAAATAATAAATTTTGATGTGGTAATTGGAGGCATTGGAGGACAGGACTCGATTTTGAGTGATTTTCCTTCTTTTATTTTTTCCTCACTTATAGGAAACAAAACCAAAATAAAAAATTGTTCAATATAAATATATTTGTTTGTAATAATAATGATATAAGAACAACTTGCACCAAAAAGTTACAGTCTCTGTATTCTGCGATGGATCCTTGTTATCGAGAAAAGAAGAAATTTCAAGGATTGGGTCAGAGTTGAGGGATCTTGAAAGCCTGAAGATTATAAGTATGTAGCCGGGAAGCGTTATAACTTCTAGAAGTTATAGGGATAAACGAATTTCTATATGTGTTTGTTCGGTTAGTATCCAATTAAATCGCGAAGGGAGTTGAAAATTTGAAAATCGTCTATTTCGGGTAAATAAAGCTTTAGAAGAGAATATTGATTTTATAAGATTCTTCCAAAATTCAAGTGACATATCGTTATAAGGTATACAAATATGTTTCTGCCGTTTTTAATAAAAAATTGGGCACTTATTGTGAAAGAACGCAACCTACCACTACATTTTCCCATCTTTCTGGCAGTATACGGATTCCGCTTCGGAAGAATGCTTAATCTTTTAAGGGTATCCACGAATCGACTCAATTTTTGGTATCTTCATATGATGGGAAGTGCTGCTCAGACAGGCCATTAGCCATCGATCGAAATGTTTCCAAATAGGTTTTGTGGAAAATCGGCGTTCAACGTTTCTCGGCGTCAGTTCATATTGAACCCAATTTCCTTGTTTTTGAATCATTCCCAATGATTTCAACCGATGTGAAATTGCTTGTTGAGTCACTCCTAATGTATGTGCAAGTTCTTTTAGCGTTTGACACGAATCTTAGTCTGATAAAGCTTTCAATTCCCCGTCTTCGTACATTTTCGGGCTCCCGCTATGTTCTTTGTCTTCGATGTTAAATTCACCCTTCTTAAACTTTTGAAACCACTCACGGCAACTTCTCTCACTTAGGGCCGGTTGTATGTCAGTTGGTAAACTCTTTAAACGTTGACAAAGGTAAAACCTTAAAATTTACCCGGTTCCAATCAGATGAAACTGGCTGGCACAAGGTGAATTTTAAGGTTTTACCCTTTGTCAACGTTTAAAAAGAGTTTACTAACCGACATACAACTGGCCCTTAAAGCAGCCTCACCATATGCTTCTCCAAGCAATCGATGCGTCTCAGCTGCAGATTTTTCAAATTTGAAGAAGTAAATCAAAAGTTCCCGCAAATGACGTTTATTCGGCTCAAAACTCGACATTTTCGAACACAAAAAAATATAATATACTGATGAAAATTCACTAAGATTTCAAGGTTATGTTGTTGACAAATATACAACCTTACGAATTAAGGTTTAATTCAGACAATTTTAATCATAACTTACTGGTGGGATCAACTTTGTCAAACGGCGGAAACTTATTTGTAGACCTTATAAATATTTTTTCAAAATGTCTGTAAAGTTTTATCTAAGCCGAAAAAATCTTTCAGAATATTAATATGACTCAAAACATCAGAAAAATAAAAAATATATATTAAAATAAATTAATAAGTTGTTGTAGGGAAATAAAGACAATAGCTTAGGCAAATGAATTTTATTTTATGCCAACGTTTCGTCAACTTTGTTTACTTCCTCAAGGCTCAAACAAATTAACTTCTTTGCATATTTGTCATTTTATAAATATTCATTCTTAGCAAATATAAAATGTCTTTTTAGATTTAAATAGGAAATATTTTCAATCTGTGCCTGTATATGTTTGCTAAGAATGAATATTTAAAGAATGACAAATATGCAAAGAAGTTAATTTGTTTGAGCCCTGAGGAAGTAAACAAAGTTGACGAAACGTTGGCATAAAATAAAAAATACTTGCATAAGTTATTGTCCTAATTTCCCTACAACAACTTATTAATTTAATCGATGGACATAAATAATCAAAATAGATAAAACTTACCGTATCATTAACGTAAACTTTTTTTGGCTTAATTTCTTGAGGTATATTTAAGCCAGGTTTTAATAATCCTTTAGCGAATGCTTCTTGTAGCTGAAATAAAAATTGAAAAACAAAATGTTTGGAAGATTAATTTTAATTTTTCTTAAAATAAAATTAATTAATAATTTAATCATAAGCTTGATTTAAAGTAGAAAACAAGATTCACCTCTTCATCAGATTCATTGTAACTTTCTTCGTCAGTTTCACTGTATAAAGAATCCATTATATTAACACTATTAAGTGTGATTACTATAATATATGATAAATTTAAAATATATTTATTATTTAGTTTCTTGTTATAATAATGAGTTTTTTTAACTTTTTATAAATAATAAATTGAAAAATCCAGCATGTGGTGTAATATTATTCTTAGAGGTTATTTAGTAATTGATAGTACGCCTAGAGTGCGCTGATAATCGCAAAAACATATTTAGCGCATTGCGCTTTAATTGTACCGCTGCCCGCCTCAGATTCAAATGACACGGGTGCCAGCCACGCATTTGACTAAATGTCTATTTATTTATTTATTTATTACATCTTTTGGCCTTCGAAATCAGATGTTTCATTTCGGCCATCATTTATATAGATTGAACATTATATTTACAATTTTGATAATGCAGAAAGAAAGAAAAAATAAAATAAAAATAATAATAATAATTAGATATAGTCTTATTATTATTACAAGTTAGAATTAGTTAAATAGTTATAAAAAACGGAATTACAATAATCAAATATAGTCTTACAATTATTATTGCAGGAAAACTTCGAGGTCTTTGGCTTTTGTGGTATCGAAATAATGGATTAGCTCTCAACCTGGGAAAATGTAAAAGATTATTTGTTTTTATAGGACTGTGGGACTCATACACTTCCCGTATTCATGTGCTGGATCAAAACTCACACGAGTTGATAGAATCCGTGACTTGAATATATTTTGCTTAACTCTAAATTGACCTACGTTCCCCATGTTGAGGCTACGGTTAACAAGGCCAGGAAAATGTTGGGTTTTATATCCCGTTCAACCAAGCTATTCAAAAATATCAAGGTTCATGAATAATAATATAGCCAACTCGAACATAGCACCATTATATGGAATTCGTATTACGCAAACCACATTTTTGCCATAGAAAGAGTTCAACACGAATTCCTGCGTATTATAAATTACAAGCTTGGTATGAACATTTCGGTTCTCGACTATATGATGCCATTATGTCCCTCTTGAATCTGCAGAGCCTTGAGGTTAGACGCGACTTTTTTGATATAACCTTTCTTTCAAAACTTGTCAACGGTAAAATTGATTGTCCTGCATTGCTTGGCATGATTAAATTTAGACTCCCCATGCATAGAACTAGGTCTAATAATGTATTTGAAATCCCCTTCCATAAAACAAATGATGGTTATGCGGGTTATGCCAATGCGATTGACCCTAATACAAAGATCTACTAATCGGATCTCACATCGCTTTGATATCTTCCATGACACTTTGGGAGTCCTAAAATCAATCCGTTTTGAGTAATGCGTGTGAATGGCGATACCTTGCTTACGGTCTGACAATGTTAAATTTCCGTGATGTTTTGTTTTGTACTTGTGATTGTGTTTTTTTTCTTCACTTTGTTTCGGGATCTTGTGTGTGATTGTATTGTGATTAGTATGTCACACCTTATATTTTCGAAATTTATGTATGTTTATATATTATGATTAACGTATGACCTTCTATTTTTGTAAATGTATTTTGTACTTGTATTGTTATGTATAATGACACTTTTGTCTGTCTACTAATTTAAAATAAAAGTACCTGGAGGCACCGGCGATGCACGGTAACCCCTGACCCCCCCCCCCCCGAAATCACACACCTCGCCCCCACCCCACCCGCGCCTCCCATCCGCGGATCCCCCACAACTGCACCCCACCTCCTGCACCTCTCACATCCACCCCACTCCGCACCCAGTTTTTGCATTTCTAGTTTTCTAATGGTCTACATATTATGTGTACCTATATTTGTTTACTCGTACACCAATTTGCTCACATTCGTTCATATTGATAAACATTATAAAAAAATAAATAGGAATATAATAATAAAAAAAATAATCGTATAGGATCTTCTGAAATAAAAACATAAAATTAAATAAGATTTGTTTCCAAGTTATATAAAAAAAAGCCACTTCAACCACTTTATTTGTAAACACACCTGTTTTGTTATGATTTAGACACCTGTTAATTAAAAACAAACAAAAAATTCCTAATTTTAATATATGTATTAATATTTGCTATAACCTATTAGTGGGTTTTAAAATTAAAAAACCAATTAAAAATAAAAGATAATTGAAAAAAATGTAAACTAACTTTTTATTGAGATTTTTATCTATCAATAATTGCTTTAATTAAGAAAAGAGCAATTAAGATTAAATTTGTCGAGGTTCAGACTTAGCCAGATCGTTTTCTCATCCTCAAAACTTGTTAATAGAGTTGGTTTCATCAAAATCGGTAAAGCCGTTTTCAAAATAGAACTAAAAGATACAAATATATAAATATATAAACATATTTTTGCTCGTTTAATAAGAGTAGATAAATAGATAGATAAAAATAAAAAAATAAGATAAATTTTTTTAATTTAAAATAACTTTATCTGAAAAATAATTTATTTGATATGATATAATATTTTAAATTCATTGTTTAATAATTTAGGAAGGAAAAATTACATCCATGCATAATTTTAGGTTTGAATCTGGTGTCGTCTGATACAATTCCTGATTGGTCGTGCTTAGGCAAGGCGCTAAATAACTAAAAAAAATTTAACCTGTCTACAACATACGACACCAGAATTAAAATATACACGTGATTTCTTCACACATTTCCTATATAAATTTTAATATATAATTGTAAAATTAAAATGGCAAAAATAAAGAAAATGGCTGTTAAACCTAAAGAATCCAGTGATAATGATTCTGACAATGAAATGTTACCTGTTTCAAGAAAATCGGATGATCCTATTCCAAGAAAGGTAAAAGCTATACTTCACGACTATATTATAAATATCTTGTGATAAAGAATATTATAAAATTATTGTTTATTATTATTATTGTTTCCATAGTTGCATAAATAATATTTTGTTTGTAAATTGTTAATCATTCTTTAACATTTATCTACGATTTAATATAAGTCTAATAAAGCCTTAATCTAAAAAAAAGGTTTTGATATTTTATTACAATCTTAAATATTAGGTTCACTTTCATTATTTTTATTTTTATATTTTAGAATAAATGGATAAACCGACAAAGAGTTCTTGTTTTTGCATCACGAGGAATTAATCACCGACACCGACATTTGATGCAAGACTTGAAATCTCTTCTGCCTCATTCGAAAACCGAATCGAAAATGGAAAAAAGAGAGCATCTGACAATAATCAATGAGGTATAGCAATCATTTTTATAATTTTGCATCACTAGCATCCATAATGAATAACAATTAAAAGAGTAATAGTAGGGAATTGGACAAAAAATTAAAAACAGAGTTTCTTATTAAGATAGTTGTTCCATCAAGTGTGTTTTCTTAGGATTTTTTTGAAATTTAGATAGGTTATAATTTAAATACTTCTGCTTCAATTGGAGGGAAAACGAAATTTATGAACAATATAGTTCCGGAGATATTAAATTCCAAAGATAGTTTTTCAGACTCTTATACATTGCACTATACGGGATACCGGAAAGTTTGCATACATATATTTAATTATAATTAAGAAACTCTTCTTAACATTGGTATAAAAAAACTAAACCAACATTAAACAATAACTAATAGATTTTTTAAGAAAATTTTAATTCATAGTTACAACACAATTTCTGAGATGATAATGAATAAAGTAATGAAAAATTTACACTAAACACAAGCTGGCAACAAAGCATTTATTTAACCTAAAAATTGTGTTAACTTGAGTACATTTTTTCGCTTCAGCCATTGTCGCAACAGCTTTCAATCGGTTATCAAGAACTTTTGTTTTATAAATCGACCTTTATAATGTATTTTTATCTGTCATTTCTATTATAAAAATATTCAGGCTCTTACAATGTTGCCATATTTGTCAAACGAGCACGGGAATGGCTAGAATCGGTACATAAACAGCAAAAAGTTTTGGGCTTATGAATTATGAATCCTTATTGACTGTTCTATATACTCTAGCATTAACTTTTTGCTAGTATTGTCGCGGAACAACTACCTTAAATATGCCAGACGTTTTGTCGATTTATTTCGACTTCCTCAGTGGCCCATTCTATCACTCTTTGTCAAACAACAATTCCACTATGCGGCAATACATCATTCATATTATTTATTTTTTTAACACATTCTTGGCTCCAATTATTCATTCAACAATCTTGAAATGCCTGCATCAACAAAAGGTTTTTTAAGAATTTTTTAATTGTTAAAGAAGAGAAAAAGTTTAAGATTGTTGAATAATTGGAGCCAAGAATGTGTTAAAAAATAAAAAAGATTAATATGTAATAATGTCGTATAGTGGAATTGTTGTTTGGCAAAATGTGATAGAATGAATTAATAAAGCAGAGGGAGTGTAGTTTCACGGTGAATGAAATAAAACTCATAGAGGTTTTTAATCTGTAAACCCTGATGATGAACTAATAATCCGAAATATATTGAGTTTGAATAAACCTCTTTGAATTTTATTTCATTCACTGTGAAACTACACTCCCTTTACTTTATTAATTAATATCATGTTTCGCCTAAAACCTACACCACTTTCCCTAAGTAAAAATGTGATAGAATGGGCCACTGAGGAAGTCGAAATAAATTGACGAAACAACATCTGGCCCATTCAATAAAAAAGTTTTTAATTTTCTGTCCAATTCCCTACTATTCTATTCCTCTTTAATTGATTTTTATATTCAAATATTTTTTGTCATTACTAGCAGATTTGTTTAATTTTTCTAAATGAATATATAAATCAAAGAATGCTTCTTTTGCTTGATGTAAATAAATAAATATAGATATAAAGTAAAATGAAATATTAGCTATTATCGTAGGTTTCACAAATAAAATAAATATTGTCTATGAGCAAGATTCAGGTATATATTTCCAGCGAAAAGCTCATCTTTAGGATTATTGGATAAAAAATGTTTCACCAAGTACCAACACCAAATTCTTTAAAAACTATCATCTTTAAGAGCTAACATTGAATAGATATGGAATAAAGCACTAGAGACTTTTCTAATAGGCTTAGACCGAGGGGTGAACCGCGACCTACACCTACTTTCACTTCCACTTTCATTCCCAAGTAAAAGACAATAGATAAAGGAGCATTATCTAATGAATTCCAAAGAGGTGTACACCTAATTTCAATCGCGGTTCACCCCTCGGCTTAGACATTTCAAAAGGCCTTTGATCAGGTCTGGCACAAAAATCTTCTTGCCAAATTACCTGCATTTGGCCTCCCCCTAGCTCTCTGCAAGTTGCTTGAGAGCTTTCTCTCAAACCGCTCTATTAAAGTCGAGGTTGATGGAATATCGTCCTTCAATACTAATGCTGGAGTCCCTCAGGGCTCAGTCATTTCTCCTACACTCTTTAATATCTATATTAATGACCTTTTAAATCTGCCCTCCAATCCAATACATTGTTAAGCTCTCGATAGCACCCTCCATAACTCTCAACCCTTACAAAACAATCGCGCAAACATTGCTTCCTCGATTAATTTCGATTTAAGCAGGCTTAAAAAATGGGGATCTCACAACTTGATAAAACTTCAATACTGTCAAAACGCAATACTATTAATTTCTAGGTTAAAATTAAATTCTTCAAAAACTTAAGTGAGACTTGTAGAATTTTATTTTATAAATTAAAGGGCTTATTTAGTCACATAAAGTAAATAATTATAGTAATTTTAGTAAATTAACATTATTTATTTGATAGATTTACCCTAAACACTTTCCGTCACCCCTGCTAGACCATTTTCAGTAGTATTGATTGGCAACTAAGTAATTGCGGATTTTTTTTAGAAAATCAAAGACAATTTTTTCATGGAACTAAATAACTTTATTCTGTAATGTATTGCCCATTTTGATCAATGACCTTTTGCCATCTTTCAGGCAGCATCATAATCCCACGTTCATAAAACTTCTGGTTTTTATTAGCAAAAAACTGAATCAGGTACGATTTGACATCATCATCATTATTGAAATTTTTACCATTCAAGGAGTTTTGTAAAGATCGAAATAAAAAGTAATCAGATGGTGCAAGGTCAGGACTATATGGTGGATGTGGCAAAACATCCCAACCAAGCTCCAATAATTTTTGCCGAGTGACCAAAGATGTGTGTGGCCTTGCATTGTCATGATGGAATACAACACCTTTTCGATTTGTCAATTCGGCCCGCTTTTCTTCAACTGCATTGTTTAATTTCGTTAGTTGTTCAATGTAGACAACAGAATTGATCGTTCGGTTGGGTGGTAAGAGTTCAAAGTAGACAATTCCTTTGTAATCCCACCAAACTGATAACAAAACCTTCTTTTGATGAATACCAGCTTTTGATGTTGTTTGAGCTGGTTCACCTGGCCTGCTCCACGATCTTTTCCGCTTGATATTGTTGTAAACAACCCATTTTTCATCGCCAGTTATCAGTCGTTTTAAAAATGGATCATTTTCATTACGCTTCTTTAGCAAATCGCAGCTGTTAATGCGTTGCGTTAAATGCGTTTCTTTCAGTTCGTGAGGAACCCATGTATCGAGTTTTTGAACATAGCCAAGTTGTTTTAAGTGATTTTCAATGCATGTATGTGATACATGAAGCTTCTCTGCAATCTCACGTGTTGTACTGTGACGATCCGAATCGATTATTGCTTTGATTAGGTCGTCATCAACTTCAACTGGACGACCAGAGCGTTTTTCATCTTTGAGTGAAAAATCACCAGAACGAAATTTGGCAAACCAATTTTGACACTGCCGTTCTTTAAAGGCTTCGTCGCCATAAACAGCACATAACTTTTTGTGAGCTTGCGATGCGTTTTTCCCTTTGCGGAAATAAAAAAGCAAAATATGACGAAAATGTTCCTTTTGATTTTCCATTTTTCAACGAACGCCAAACGAAAACTACGCAACCGATCAAAAAACTTTTTTTACTGATTGACAGCTGAATTGCCAACTATCAAATAACAAAATGTGTTTTACATTTGGACTACGCCAGCAAACCTAAAAATTCAACTGAAGCCATCTATGAGTGAAATCCGCAATTACTTAGTTGCCAACCTTATACTTACTGAAAATTGAAATATTTTATAAGATTTTTTATACAATTATACAAAATAAAAACCATACAAATTCACATTTTTACATACAATTTCGTTCAAGATTTATTATTAATTTATAAAAAATACAGATATCTAAAAGTGTTCTTATTTTTTTAGTCTACACAACCTCTCTGACATTTCCTTTGATTCGAACTTGGAATTTCATGACAAAATATCAATGTTGGGTGTCACCTTAGGTTCTGTCCTTTCTTGGAATGACCATATTATCTCAGTAGGAAAAGCTCCAGCTTGGCTTTCTTTTCCGAACCAAACGCTTTTTCACCCCCACTCAACTTCTTACCTTAAACAAGGCTCAAATTCGCCCCTAGTAGGACTATTAATTATTTATTTATTCAAATTCCAATCGACTTTATACTATAGGATCATACAATTCACATAATTAGACAACGTAAAGTAATAATAACATAAACAATAAGAAGGAGACAATAAAAGAGTGTGTCTTCTGCTGGAATTATACATTTTATTTATTTATAACGATCTTCTGCTGGAATTATACATTTTATTTATTTATAACGATCGTTATAAATAAATAAAATTTATAATTCCAGCAGAAGACACACTCTTTTATTGTCTCCTTCAATATATAAAAATTCTCCTACTCTCGACAAAAAAACTTTCAATTTAATAAACAATAAGTATAACATAAAGTAACAATAACTTAAAGAAAACAAAGTAAAACCCTGACATTCCTCATGAATGATTGACAGCTACCAACAATGAAGTTTATATTCGGACGTAGCTTTTCCTAGATTTTGAACAGTTAAGTATTCTGTTAAGTTTAAGGCTTGGTCGAGGACATGTAAAATAGAACTGCTCCAACAGCACGGGGGAATCAATATGACCATTAACAATTTTATAGAAGAAGTACAGCTCGGTTACTTCTCTACGAGCGATTATACCAATATTATAATTTTTCAGAGCGTCAAGGCTAAAATGGATCCTGGCCTATATAATGTTCTACGCACCAATTCGTATATCTGTTTTCAATGTGTCATTGTAGTGGTATCTGTCCAATTTGAGTCGAGTGGGCAATAATTAATATTTTTTTTGTTTTTTACAATACTTATAGAGTTATATTAGCCCTTTGGTCATCCTCTAACCCAGAGGTACCCAACCATTTTCGTTTCCTAGAACTATAGATATATTTAACTAATTCTTGTCAATACAGTACTGCCTGGCACACAATATACATATTAAAATATAAAAAATACAAATCTTTTATAAAAACAATCTAGAACACGTTTATTTAAAAACCAAACGTTTCGGGAGAATTTCTCACAGAAAAAAAGTTGCTTTCTCTAAAATTTATAAAGCAACATTAAGATATTAAATATTTTTTATAAATAAATAATAATAATTATTATAAGAGAGGTATAACTAATGAGATGATCAAATATGGTGGTCCTAATTTATGGAAAGAAATCATCTTATTATTAAAACAAATATTCACCCTATGTAAGATACCAGAAGAATGGAAAACTAATATAGTTATTCCAATTTTTAAAAAGGGAGAAAAGGGAAACCCCGAAAACTACAGAGGCATCAACTTGCTCAATACCCATCTAAAGCTCACCACGTCTATTATTGCAAAGAAACTTACTAAAATAATAAATCTCGAAGATGAACAACAGGGATTTAGACGCGGGCGCTCTTGCATCGATGCTGTATTTGTTGTGAGGCAATTAGCTGAAAAAGCCTTGGAATTTAATAAACCTGCCTTTTTCTGCTTCATTGACATTGAAAAAGCCTTTGATAAGATCCAACTAAAGCATGTCCTGAAGATTTTGGAAGATCATGGAACACCAGTGGCCATCATTAGATTAATCCAGGAAATATATCAAAATAATTATGCAAGAATCAGAATAGAGGGGAAACTGGAGGGAATGATCCCAGTCAACCAGGGAATTCGGCAAGGCGATTCACTAAGTCCATTTTTATTCAACCTTGTGATGAATGAATTAATAAAAGACCTAAAAAATGTCCAAGGCTACTCAATGGGAGATGAGAATGTCAATATTGTGTGCTACGCAGACGACGCGGCTCTTGTTGCGGAAAGCGAAAACGACCTCCAACGACTCTTACATAAATTTGCACTTTCCTGCGAAAAATTCCAACTCAAGATATCTTCGAAAAAGACGAAAACTCTCACAATAGCGAGAGAACCAGTACGTTGTAAGCTACAACTTTATAACACCATAGTAGAACAAGTGTCATCCTTCAATTATCTCGGCATTCAGATTACCAGCTCCGAAAGCGTTAGCGAGGAAGTCAGGCTCCAATCTATTAAGGCGTCCAAAATATCAGGGATGCCTGAATGAAACGGTTTGGTCAAACAAGTTTCTGGGAACTGGAAGCAAAAGTTCGCATATATAAGACCGTTGTGCGACCAATTTTGACATATGCGGCCGAAACAAGAACTGACACCGAAAAAACAAGAAAAAATATTGGAAGTTTGTGAGATGAAAACGCTACGCAGAATTGCGGGTAAAACAAGGATGGACAGGGTAAAAAATGAAGATATTAGGGAAAAGTGCAATATACAAAATGTCAGCGTATGGGTCCAAAGGAGAAGAAAAGAATGGAGTGGACACGTATTGCGAATGAATGAAGACCGGCTGGTGAGGAAGGGACCTACATGACAACATCCCTATCGGGAAAAGAAGACGGGGCCGTCCAAGAAAACGATGGAAAGACGCTCTGGAGTAAACAGGCTTTTAGCCTAACAATAAGAAGAAGAAGAAGAAGAAGATTATAATTAAATCTTTCACCATTGAAAAGGGGAGAAATTCTCCCGAAACATTTGGTTTTTAAAAAAGATTTGTATTTTTTTAATTTATATAAACAATCAATAAAAAACAATTTTCTTATTAAAATATAATGTATGTATAATTTTCATGGAACCCTTGTTGGGAATCACTGCTCTGACTTGTAGAGCCGAGAACTTAAATTTGAGTAATTTTATTAAAAGAAAAGTAAAAATATTTTTTGAGAAAATTATTATGTACTGTGAGTTATTCACTAGGTCACTTGTTTCATGTGCAAGAAAAAAAAGGAGAGAGAATTTTTTCTATATATATATATATTTTGGGCTGTCAACCCATCATCAGAGGATACAAAAAATAACTAACTTAACTTTTAGAATGCTATGGTATATATATGTGTAATAAAAATTAATAATACTTATTTGCTTCAAGCAGAAGACACACTACTGATTTATTTTTTTATTATTATTCATATTTATATAGTATAATAATATTATTGATTTCTAATTTCTCTATCTAGATGTGTGAGGCAAAAAATTGCAACAAATGTATATTTTTTGAAGCGAGAAAACAAACGGATCTCTATGTATGGTTTGCAAATGTTCCAACTGGACCTTCAATAAAATTTTTGGTAGAAAATAGTAAGTATTTATTTATTTATTTCAATTATATATCAAAAAAATAGTTAATATTCACAACCATTAGCTCAAAATCTGCTTCATGACTGCAAGAGTCCCTCTAACAAGTATAGAACACACACTACCTACTTTTTCTTTCCAATTGATATTTCTAGATAAATTGAGCATTTTAGTATTTGAGAGTAGACCATAAATATTAGAATAGCACTCAAATAACATCTATTTTTCGAAGATTTGTGTTAATGTTGCAGTAAAAACCCGTTTTTAGTAAGAACGCGTTCTTACTAGTTAAAACGCGTTTCACTGAATACCTTTATTTTCAAAAAATTTTAAACCAAAATATCAAAAATTAGAAAAAGTTGTAGAGGATGTAATTTTTGACATTTTTGTTTAAACATTTTTGAAAATAAACACCCAAAATGAGGCGAAGGTCAAAATGAAGATTCTAGACCAGTGGTTCCCAACCTGGGGGCGATCGCCAACTGAGCGATTTGGGTTATCAGGGGGGCGATGAGTATTCAAAGGGGGGGGGAATTAAAATAGTACTGTACACCACACATTTGGCGAAAAAAATGAACGAAGTCAATATAAGGAAACAAGATGAGCGTCAATGATCTTAGTTAATTATGTCACTTCTTTGTTCTTAAAAAAAAAATCTGTAAAAAATGTACAAAACTGCTTTATTATTTACACTTTACTTCAAATTAAAATTAGGTCTACAATGAAAATGAAAAGGGGGAGATAGGTGTTAGTCAACCCCCAGAAAGGGGAGATGAGCCACAAAAGGTTGGGAACCACTGTTCTAGATCTAGACCTTTGAACCAAACTCGAGGGGTGAACCGCGATTGGAATTAGGTGTACACCGTATTTGGAATTACTTTGGAATTCATTAGATAATCTATTGTCTTCTACTTGGAAATGAAAGTGGAAGTAGGTGTACACGATTTTAGGTCGCGGTTCACCCCTCGACCAAACTCAACCAACATCAGTAAACTCTGGTTGCCACAAAGGTATTCAGTGAAACGCGTTTTAACTAGTAAGAACGCATTCTTACTAAAAAATGGGTTTTTACTGCCACATTAATATGAAATATATTTATCATTTCTTGAATATATATAATAGTTTCAGAATAAAAAGTCAAGATGATGTGAAAAACATCAGAAATTTTTCTAATTTTCCCTTGGCTCTTCCCCTTAGACAAGTGTTTCCCAACCTTTTTTGTGCCAAGCCCTTCTAAAATTCTTATGCCCCCTATGTAAAATTTTTATAAAAGACAAATTTTTTTGTTATTTATATAAATATATAGAGTTACAAAAACAACATTTTGTTGATTAGTATTTTGTATGGTTCTACAATCATTTAAGTGTATTTTAAATCTTGCTCTAGCTATACTTCCCGTCAAATTTTGTTCACTTTTATTTTTTCAAATAAATATGTAAAAATGCTTTGATCTGGGACATACTGATTGTTATTAATATTGTTCTCTCGAATAATTAAATTATTTTTAATTTATAATACAATACAAGAAATTTCTAAAAGTGTTCTTATTTTTTTAGTCTACACAATGGGAGAACTTAAATTCACTGGAAATTGTCAAAAAGGATCAAGACCTTTTCTTAGTTTTGATGTATCATTTAATACTAAACCTGAATATAAAGTAATGAAAGAACTTCTAATACAGGTAAATGAACAAACTTTAAAATATATATATATATAGAATTTAAATGAACTATTTATAGATTTTATGCTTTTGTGATTGAGTTGATTATCGAAAAAGAAGTTTCGGCTAAATCCACCTAGATTGCACATTTTTAATGAGAAAATCTTACCAGAATTCACGACTTTTTGATACCATTTTCTGGAGTCTCTCACAATACTCAATCAATATAATAGTTTTGGGATTCTATATCTCTATGTTCACCGACCTCCAGGTTAAACAGCTTAACCGATTGACTTAAAATTTGAAACATAGTCTCTTCAAGGGGTCAAGTAACCGTAACCGTAACCATTCATAAAAAAGTGAACTTTTAGCCCCAGGAGGATTTATGTTCACCGATCTCTTTTTCTTTTTGCTATTCTTATTCCAAGTTATAATAAGAAAACTCTAATTGAATTTTTTCTACAAATTTAAATTTAATTTTTTTTTATAACCCACAAACAGTTTAATATTGTAGTATATTTTAAGAAATTAACAGAATTGGATAGACATTCAATAACACAAAATCTTTACTTATTTATATGATTTAAAATGTTAAAATTTCTTTTAAAGAATTTATATTCCAGTCATTTTCAGATTTGAATTGCCAATCAAGAGAACTATCTTCTTCATAAGTTTGATATGTGTTTTCATCATTCAGCTTAAAATCATTTTTCTCCAATTAGAATGGATTATTGTCAATAGCTTCCGTTTCCGCTGCAGCAGAAGCCACCAATTGGCTTTCTTTGTCAATATTCGTTTCGTTTCTTTTCTTACACCAATTCATAATTTTATTCAAATCGGATTGCATCTTTAGGCAATCTTCTTTCTTTGAAATTTCCAAAAACAGTTTAATGTCATCTGCAAATAGTAGTAGTAGAATGTCACAAAATTCAATTAAATGTGGCAAGTCGTTAATAAACAATAGAAATAGTAAAGGACCAAGGTGACTTCCCTGTGGAACTCCTGATGGAGCTATAAACTCACGGGATTTGGTTCCTTTTATTTGTACATAAGAATTCCTATTAGATAGTTTTCAAGCCATTTAATCATATTGGATGAAAAATTATAATGTTTAATTTAGATTAGTTTAATTTTGATATTCAATAAATCTTTTGAAAAATTCGTCAAAGAGTTTTTATTATAAATCTCATTTGAAGAATCCGGTGGTGACGTGGATACATTTTCGACTGTAGTACTTTTAAAAGGTAGAAAGCCTCTTTTTTTAAGGGCCAATCCTGTAGCATATTCGGCGCTTTTTATAAATTGATTGAATCGTGATTGTGGATGTGACTTTTTTTTAACAGATATTTTGTGTTGTCAGTTGGAATGTTATAGTTTATAAATTATGTTGATTAATGTCCATTATGATTAGTAGATTAAAAATTCAGTTTATTGGACAAAGTTTTTTTATTGAAGTTCTTCTTCAATTTTTGTACAACGTTTCGTCTCTCTCGAGACTTTTTCAAGTACTCAATTGGCTAGAACAACATTGGTTGAAATAAAGATAAAAATAACTGAGTCCTGTCAATTACATCTATACTTATATTGTTTTATGGTATCAATCTAGAAAGAAAAAATTCTACTATGTCTCAGTTATTTTTATCTTTATTTCAACCAATGTTGTTCTAGCCAATTGAGTGCTTGAAAGAGTCTCGAGAGAGACGAAACGTTGTACAAGAATTGAAGAAGAACTTCAATAAAAAAACTTTGTTATAGTTTATATTATTATATTTTAAAGGAGGATAATATGGCTTTTGAAATTGATTTTCAAAATTATGATTTTTTATTAATTTTTGATGGAATTTATAATTTGAATAATCCTTGTTGTTATATTTTGCGAATGCTATCCCATTCCAATAAGCATTAGTCCACAAAAGGAAAGACGAAGAAGCATTCCACTCCATTTGGAAACTGCAGAGGCTGCTGCAGCGGAAACGGAAGCTATTGACAATACTCCATTCTCATTGGAGAAAAATGATCTTAAGCTGAATGATGAAAACACATATCAACCTTATGAAGAGGATAATTCTCTTGATTGGCAATTCAAATCTGAAAATGCAACTGGAATACAAATTCTTTAAAAACTAAAACATATAACACAAAAAACAGCCTCCTCACATTAACAAAACAATATTCTAATATGAATATTACACTATAATACAATTTATAAACTACATATATATATATATATATATACAGGGTGATTCACAGTCGATGGCACGTTAGATGTTTATGGAAAACGGACCGCAGGATTTTTCTGAAAATTTAGCACCTTACATTTTCTTACCTGTTCTATGGATCTAAAATATTTTCAGCATTGCGTTCGGCTTCCATCGAAAAGTCGTAACAACTTTTTTAAATGGAACACCCCGTATATTAACATGATTTTAGAACCGCCCTTTTATTTAAATACTTTTTTGTTAATATTGTCCTATACCTATCTCTATCGTTTTTCGAGATAAAAAATAATTTGTGTTAAATATGGTCCAAAACATGGCCCTAATTAAACTTAAATAAATTAGTACTCTCAATTCATGAAAAGTTGATATTTTGGTGGTAGTTTAGACAGACCTGAAGTATTTAATTTACACCAAGAAATCGACTCCATATTATACAGGGCGTGTAAGATTACTATTATTTCCGTTATTCATAAAGAGGTCAAAAGTTCGTTTTTTCAAATGAGACCCTCCGTATATTTCTCAATAAATTGAAAGACGAAGAAAAATGCTATATACTAGGTATAAGACGATATATCATGTCTCTATACCTAAAACATCAAGTTTTCTTAATAAAGCCGCTTTTTCGTGAAAAATTACTTTTGAATGAATTTAATTTTAACTAACCTTGGAAATATCAAGCTTATGACAGTTTGTTGACTATTTATAAGTAACTTATAAATATATATAACTTATTGACGGTGTTCAAAAAAATCTCCCAAAATGACCGCAAATATTGATTATTCAAACGAAGTTCTTATGAAATTATTTATTTTGTACTACTATAAGAACTCCGTTTGAATAATCAATATTTTGCAATCATTTTGGAAATTTTGTGAACATCGTCAATAACCTGTTTATAAGTTACTTATAAATAGTCAACAAACTGTCATAAGCTTGATATTTCCATGGTTAGTTCACATTAAATTCATTAAAAAGTTATTTTTCACGAAAAAGCTTTATTAAGAATACTTGATGTTTTAGGTATAGGGACATGATATATCGTCTTAAAGCATTTTCCTTCGTCTTTCAATTTATTGAATAATATACGGGGGTCTCGTTTGAAAAAGCGAACTTTTGACCTCTTTTATGAATAACGGAAATAATAGTAATCTTACTACGCCCTGTATAATATGGAGTCGATTTCTTGGTGTAAATGAAATATTTCGCTGTATATATCCGCATTTTCTAATTAGAACAAATAAAATATATATTAATTGAAATTGTGAGATATCTATTGCCTACTTTAAAATATTACTGCTAAATAATATTGTAGGGCCATTACTATCTACTTAAATAATATTGTTAAAAAAATTACAAACGACAAACGAATATCAAAACTTTTATATTGATATGTTTCCCGCGGGGACGGGATAAACCTTGTTATTTAATATGTATATATAAATTTTATGTTTGAAACTCTTATCACTCTAGTTTTTTTTAATATAATAATCATTTATTTATTTTCTTTTTAAGATCTTTGGAACACCAAAAAATCATCCTAGAAGCCAGCCTTTTTTTGATCATGTATTTTCATTTACAATGTTAGATTCTAAAATTTGGTTTAGAAACTTTCAAATTCTTTCCGAAGATGGTGCTTTGACCGAAATTGGTAAACAATATATTTTTACATATTTTTAAATTGAAATAATTATAAAAAAACAATTCTATGGTCACAATCTAAGATTTTGGTAGAAAATATGTTTATATTGCATGTCAGAGGGCGTCAACCTATACTACTAAAGCTCATTTGTGCCTGCCTCTGTTTGTACCTATATGTACCTATGTCCGTCCCCCAACAAAAACAGTCGTCATGGTTACCAATTTAAATGAAATTATCTATATATGAGCCTTTAATTTTGAAAGTCCAATGTTTGTTATTTCGAGATATTTGTATTTATATTTTTATAAATACATGTATTTATATATATTTCGATACTTTTATTATCACGAATTCATGAGGATATTGTACACCATTGACTGAGATATTTGTTAAATATGAAAAGAAGACATCTGTCTTACTAAAACTGACATTAACTCATTTTTTTCAAAATTGGACTTAGGCTACTTTCAAAATAAACGGCTCAAATATAAAATTAAGGTTTTGTCTGTACATTAGGGTGGTGGTGTGGATGTGGGTGCTGGGTGGGTTTCGGGGGGAGGGAGTGAGGTTCGAGAGGTGGGAGTCCAGGGGGTCGTCATGGTTACTAATTTAAATATATATATAAAATTAAGGTTTTGTCTGTACATTGGGGTGGTGGGGTGAGTGGGGTCCAGGTGGCGAGCCCCCTGGCTATCAAGAGGACCGCCGAAGGTGGGCATTGCATCTAATTTTTTACTAAAATCTTAGATTGTGACTATAGAATTATGTTTTTTTTACTATATCGTAACTTATGCATATGGTTCCGCCAGTGAGTTGATTTTTTTTTAAAAATTCCACATTTTTTGTGAAAAAAGACACTCACAACTTTGTTTTAATTATGAAATAATTGAATTGAATTAATTTTCTTTTAGGTCCGAGGATGGTGTTAAATCCAATTAAAATGTTTGATGGCAGTTTTGGTGGACAAACTAAATGGGAAAATCCACTATATGTCACCCCTTCTAAAGTAAGTATTATATTAATTTTTTAAGAAAATCGATATAATTTGATTTGTTTTTTTTAATTTTAAAAGTTTATTAATTTATTATTTTAAATAAATAAAATATTTATTCAATTGTTTTTTTTTCAGTATCGTCAACAATTTAATAAAATTGCTGGA
This sequence comes from Forficula auricularia, assembly GCA_024734495.1. Taxonomy (NCBI): domain Eukaryota; kingdom Metazoa; phylum Arthropoda; class Insecta; order Dermaptera; family Forficulidae; genus Forficula; species Forficula auricularia. The sequence continues at coordinate 78,151,631 of JALMQS010000099.1, read as the reverse complement.
AATAAATATAAAAATAGAATTCATCAAAAAATGCAATTTGAAGCTAATAAACCTACTACCGCAACATACAAATTAAATAATATGGATGAATTATTCGAAGGAAATCCCGAAGAGGAATTAAAAAAATTATCAGTAAATAAAACAACGGCTGTCGAGAAACAAGAACCCAAAAAGACAGATTCTCGTGTTGTCAATGGAAAAATATCCAAAATTAAAAAAAATAAAAAAATTAATAAAAATAAAAAAATAAATAAAGATTAGGAGGTTAAAAAAATCTGTATATATTTTTAATTATAAGCCACTAATTGTATTTATAAATAAATATTTTTACTATTTTTATGAAATTCTATTATTTTTTCCAACTTAAAAGAAATTATAAAAAAATCTTTAGATAGTTTTTTTCAAATCGATACCTAAACTACAAACTTTACAGTACGCCCAAATAACTAATTTACCATTCAATCTCAATAAGAATATTTGTTGTTATTGCATAATTAATTGATAACGACATATTCAAATTGAAGAAAAATTAAATACGTTCCCTAATAAATCTATTTTCTTGCAATCCTTTTAAAACTTTGAATACACATATTTATAAGTGTCCTTTATACTTAGAAATTTTTTTCAATAGTCCTTGCGGCACTAAATTTGTAAATATTGATCATTGAAATTTACATATTTAACAGGCGAACCGTCTTCCGATTGATGTTAAAGCGACTGTTTCATTAAATAACAATCGTAATTTCTTGAAATTATTTTGAAAAACTGAGAATCATTAACTGAAGATATAACAAATATTTTTCTGTTAAAATAATTGTATCAAGCGGTATTCGTTTTGTATGGAAAATGTTAAAAGTCATTTTTTCTCTCATGGCATGGCAAGTGAGAGATGGCGACTTGGCAACGTCACACTAAAATCACTCAATTTTACCGTATCTAAAAAAACTTCTGCAGCTGGTGAATTTGAGATTTTTAGCTAATTCTCTCAATCTAACTATACTGTTCTCATCTGGAATTTCGCATTGAGCTGTTTCATAAAGTGTTTTTTTTTATTCTTTGTATTTTAGCTTCAGTAAGAATGAAAGTTGCCAGATCCGAGAAACAACGCAGTGAAATTTTTTTTGACTTTCTGCGCATGTGAGAGTAGGGGAAAAGAGCGAACTACATCTAAGCTATATTAGCGAACGTCCTTAAGTTATCTTGTATACTGACTGGTGGCAGAAGCCCTGTTATTGATCAGAAAAAAACATGAAAATCAGGAAATATTGTATTTACAAGTTTTTGGAGTTTAGGTATCGAAACCTATGCTTTTCAACCTGATCAATGACAAAATAATATCAAGTTTACCCAGGCAACTTGGTTATAACATGGGAGGAATTCCGATACTAATGGCCGATACTCCGGCAATATGTTATGCAGACGTCGCAGTTTTAATAGCGGATAGGAGAAAAACCTGTAAAAGATTCTAATCAAATTCGACCACTCGGCTAAAAAACTAAATATGGATATTTGATTATTGAGTTAGGTCTCTTTGAAGTCTGGTGGGTAAACAAAAAGCTGACTTGCGAATTTAAAACTTTTTGGTAGGCTTTTATTAGTTCTTTTTTACTTTATTTTGTCTCTTTTGGGGAGAGGGTTTTGTTAACTCTTCTTTCCATGTAGAGATAGGAAAAGCAAGGGTTGGTTTTGAAATTAGGCTGGAATAAGGAAATCTCTGCGTTGCTAAGGTAAATATTTAGTTTATTTTTAAAATATTTTTTTTTCAGATAATATGGTTGAAAGGGGTAATCAATCCAGGGTTGGGGCTAGAAGTATAGGTGTTGAAACCAGTGGTGGTTTTTGTTATGATTCAGATGGTTGGCAATTCTACAGCAAATGTGGCGCCGCGATCTGACGACGGATTCTTATAGTACTCACCAAAATAAGACAAAAATGAAGAATACCATTTTTCGATATTTCTCCAAAGCCAAACTGAATATATCTTAACCGAACCTTTCAAAGTTTGTTCGGGAGCCCATTTTTTTATATAAATAAACCGAGATGATGAATAGAACCGAACCTATGAAAAGTTATAAAAGTGAAAATTGCCAACGCCCACTGGCGCTCACTTGAGACAATTTCAGACACCACGTCCATAAACTCTTCTCGGCCACTGTTCGAGTTTATACCAGTATTCTGCAATCTAATTTTTGTATTATAATTCACTTTCTTTCATCAAATTCGGAAATCTGCCAGCAAATGGTGCAAGCGACACGAAATTTTACAATTTCAGAATCCAATATTTGAAGACATATCGTCAGTGAAAGAAAATCTTTTAAAAATTTGGACAATCCCCTTAACATAAAAGTACAAAATTTTAATTCTAAATTGTTTTACATTATTTGAATGTGAACTATTGTCTTGTAACCCAATAGTATTTTGTGCCCTCAAGTATATAGATTCTAATGAAAGATAAAATTTTGGATTAAGGAATGTATTTTTTCGATCATTTTCTATTTCAAAAATATGACTTCACTAATAGCGCGCCTTTTGTAGACTTCTAAAATGTAGAGTTTGTGAATTAAATAAAGATGCGTCTTTTTATACGCTTTATATTAGCTTCACCTGTATGTATGTAAGTTATATTTGGAATTCCAGTTTTTAAGTTTTTAAAAAACTAGGTCAGAAATATTTTGGGATGTTTTGGTAGAGCTTTGGATGTAATTAATCGTATGTTTCCTATATTTGATTCAATTGCGAATCGAATGCAGAGGTGATTTTTGTCAAATATTAAGTGAAAATAATATCTGAACTTAGGTATATATTTCTAACTTGAAATAATGAAGTTAAATAAATTTATAATTTTCTCATTAATATATTAAAGAATAATCAACATATATTAACGAGAATTGTTTTGATCGCTCTTTTTTAAACAAGATATCTATCGCGAGACTACGGCTGGTTGAAGCTATTGGAGTCTGCTGAGTATTAAGTCTGGACCAAGAGAGAATGAAAAAGATGTGATCTATTTAGCTATAATCCAGCATCATTTCGCGTTTAGCCCGCATGACACTTGGATGGATCAACAAATGAGTTTGAAATCTGAGATGTTATATATTCAATCTCCAGTCCATAGAGCCCGATCTGTTAGCACGTATGTTAGGTGCTTGCTATTAATTAATCGTATGTTTCCTATGTTTGATTCAATCGCGAATCGAATGCAGGTGATTTTTGTCAAATATTAAGTGAAAATAATATCTGAACTTATATTGAGAATAAAGACGTTGGATTATAGCTAAATGGATCATATCTTTTTCATTCTCTCTTGGTCCAGACTTAAGACTCAGCAGACTCCAATAGCTTCAACCAGCAGTAGTCTCGAGATATATATCTTGTTTAAAAAAGTGCGATCAAAATAATTCTCGTTAATATGTTGATTATTCTTTAATATATTTGTGGACTATATTTACATTGTGGCAAGGTTCAGGGAAAAGGTGGAATGAAGAGAGTTCATTAGGGATGTGGCGGCAGTGAGGCGATCGCCGCCACATATTAATGAGAAAATCATAAATTTATTTGGAATCAGTAGAGATTGTGGTGTTGGTGCAAGGTGAAACATCTTTAATAAAGATAAGAGTAAATAGATATTTTATTTAATATGGATTTACTATGAGTTAAGGATACTGGGTCACTTATTTCACATTAAAATTAAAAAATTAAAAGATATAAAATTTTTTTCTTTTTCAATATATATATTTCGGGCTATCAACCCATCTTCAGGAAATACAGAAGGTAACTGTTACCTTCTGTATTTCCTGAAGATGGGTTGATAGCCCGAAATATATATATTGAAAAAGAAAAATTTTATATCTTTTAATTTTTTAATTTTAATGTGAAATAGAACTAGTATCCTTAACTCATAGTAAATCCATATTAAATAAAATATCTATTTACTCTTATCTTTAATTTATTTGGATGTAATATCTGGATAGAATTTTATTTAAATTGCCCGCTAAATCCAAGCAAGGAAAGAAGAGGAAAGTCACATACTCATTGACAGATACCAAGTTTGAAAGGGTGACTGTCAAATAATAAAATATTAATCTAATTAAAAAGTATTAAACAATTTAATGATCTTTTGCCAAAATCATTCTTAAATGGCTTCTCGATTTAGCGGTGCTCTCCAGCTTACAGATTTAGATGATTTTATCAAACCATCTCAGGTGAAATAAATAAATAAATTCTAAAATACCTACCTAATTTTATGAAAATTATTTCAAATATAATATTTCATTTTTAGGAATGTATTAAACCAGTAATTATAGAAAAAACTTCCTCAAGCACTGGCGCAAAAATAAAAATAGATAATGATGGAGATTACATTCAAATCAATGAAGTAAGAATATATAATATAATATAATAATAATATAAGCCTTTATTGAACAAATTAACTTAAAATACATGTTAAAATTTTTAAATCACACATATTAATTAATTATAATTATTTATTGAACACGAACAAATAATACAACATAACTATAAAATTGAAAATTGACAAACTTTCATTTAGGGCCAGTTGTATGTCGGTTGGTATACTCTTTTTAAACGTTGACAAAGGGTAAAACCTTAAAATTCACCTTGTGCCCAGTGGGATGGCCAATCAGATGACAGACACTTTCATCTGATTGGCCATCCCGTCAGGCACAAGGTGAATTTTAAGGTTTTACCCTTTGTCAACGTTTAAAAAGAGTTTACCAACCAACATACAACTGGTCCTTAAAGTTTGACTATTATCTTCATCTATCTAATTAATTTTTCCATTCTTTTAGGATATTTTTTAGTTCACTTTTATTCATCTTTATTATAAAGAGTTTAATTTTTCCTTAATTATAAGTTGTTATTTTTATATAAGTAAAAAAGAGGAATTACATGAACCTCAGATTAGTAATCAAATGTTTGATTTTAACCTGGTAAAAATTATATATAATTTTTTCCTCTCTTTCCAGGGCTTTTCTTGGTAGTATTTTGTTTCCAAATATACTAATATATTATGTAGAATTACATACATACATCCACTTCAGTTTAGTTTTTAATGATTTAAACCAAGTTTTTCCACTCTTAAATGAAGAATATTTAAGGTAGTTGTTTCGCGGCAATACTAGCAAAAAGTTAATGCTAGAGTATATAGAACAGACAATAAGGATTCATAGTTCACAAGTCCAAAACTTTTTGCTGTTTATGTACCAATTCTAGCCAATCCCGTTTGACAAATTTGGCACCATTGTAAGAGATTGAATATTTTTATATTAAAATGACAGATAAAATACATTTTAAATTTCTATAAAAATCGTTTTGTTATTTTTTAACTAATTTAATCAAAGCCTATATTACACCTTATGGAAATTATAATTTTGAAAAAATCTAGCGCGTGCGCGCTTTATACATCTTTCGCTGGTTAAATAAATGCGCTGTTGCCAAATTGTTTTTAGTGTAAATTTTTTTTATACAATTTTCATTATTTATTCCTTATTATCTCAGAAACTGTGTTGTAACTATGAATCAAAATTGTCTTAAAATATGTATTGGTTATTGTTTAATGTTGGTTTAGTTTTTTATAAAAATGGTAAAAAGTGTTTCTTAATTATAATTAAATATGTATGTAAATTTTCCGATATCCCATATAGTGCAATGTTAAAGAGCCTGAAAAACTCGATTTTTGAAATTTAATTTCTTCAAACACAAATTCCACAAATAGAAAATCGCACACTATATACCTTACTCTTTGCTGACGACCAGGTCCTGATTGCGGGAGACGAAGATGACGCTTTCTATATGTTCCGAAAGCTAAAGGAAGAATATGAAAAATGGGGCCTTGAAATTAATTTCCAAAAAACAGAGTATCTGGCACTTGGTGATGCGGGAAAAGACCTTGTCCTGGATAACAACTGTATAAGAAATACTAACCAGTTTAAATATTTGGGGGTAACACTAGGAAAGGCAGGAAAAATTGACCTAGATATTACTAATAAAATAAATCAAGGCAGGCGAGTAATAGGACAGCTGAACTCGATTCTGTGGAGTAAGGAAATATCGAAGAACAATAAGGCTGCCATCTATAAGACCATCGTCGAGAGCATCGTGACCTACGGAAGCGAAGTCTGGGAGGTAACCAAGAGAAACAGTTCACGCCTGCTGGCGTTAGAAATGGATTTTTGGAGACGTTCAGCAGGTGTCTCAAGACTGCAGCATATAAGGAACGAACACATTCGCCAATAAATGAACGTCCAAGGCAACATCATCGACACGATCGAATATAAGCAACTGATGTGGTTTGGACACGTCAGTAGGATGGCGGATGAACGCTGGCCCAAGAAAGTTTGGAACTGGCAGCCCCCAGAAAGAAGAAAGCGTGGAAGGCCGTCGAGATCGTGGTTTCAGGGAATCCAAATGCCATGCAAGCCCGTGGGCTGGAAGAGGAAGACTGTGCCGACAGAAGGACATGGAGAATGGGAAGCGAGAAACGGCGTCCGCCGTAACCAAACTAGCAGGATATATATATAATTTCTTCGGAACTGTATTGTTCATAAATTTCGTTTTGCCACCAATCAATGCACAAGTATTTAAATAATAATCTGTCTAAATTTCAAAAAAATCCTAAGAAAAGGCAGGAATTATTTAACGGGTTATAGTGGTGTTTCACAAAGTGGAAATAAAATTAAACCTCCTGATGAAGGGTTCATAGCCCGAAATATGTATAGAGATAAATAAAAAAAAAAAAAAATCTCCAAAATAATTTAAAAGATTTTTCAATTTTTTTAATTTTATTTCCACTTTGTGAAACACCACTATAACCCGTTAAATAATTCCTCTGTTTAATATGTTTCACTATAAACCAACACAAGCTTTAAAATTGTTTTTTTAGACTTCTGGGGGCCCACTAATTATGTATACATATATTTGGTTGAGTTTGGTCCAAGAGCCTAGATTTTCATTTTTTGACCCCCCCTCCTCCCCCTATATGACAAGCTGCATCAAATTTTTTTCGTCAGTCGATTCTACATTGCTTGAAGCCTCTGTAGTTAAATTTTCATCTCGTTTAGTCAACTATTGAAGGAAGTAGAGGTTTCGATCACGTTTTTCGGATTTTAAACCACTGTGCGACGTTTCGATCGACTTATTCTCCGATCTTTCTCAAGTATGAGCATCCACTCCGATTAAGGTCAGTGGAGGATCACAGGGTAAGCGGAATGAGCGGCTGCGAGGGGCCCCAAAAAAAGGTAGATTGTATTCAAGTGTTTTCTTAAGGGCGTTTCCTAATATAGCTCAGATGCAGTTCGCTTTTTCCCCTACTCCCACATTCGCAGAAAGGCAAAAATATTTTCACTGCGTCGTTTCTCGGATCTGGCAACATTGAATTCTTACGAACGCTAAAAGACAAAGAATAAAAAAAAGAACACTTCATGAAACAGCTCAAAGCAAAATTCCAGATGAGAACCAGTATAGTTAGATTGAGGGAATTAGCTAAAAATCTCAAATGCACCAGCTGCAAAAGTTTTTTTAGATAAGTATAGAAAAATTGAGTGATTTTATTGCAACGTGGCCAAGTCGCCATCTCTCACTTGCCATGCCATGAGAGAAAAAATGTAAACCATCAAAAGTACCTAACTTTTAACATTTTTCATACAAAACGAATACCGCTTGATACAATTATTTTAACAGAAAAATATTTATTATCTTCAGTTAATGACTCTCAGTTTTTCAAAATAATATCAAGAAAATTACGATTGATATTTAATGAAACAGTCGCTTTAACATCAATCGGGATAGGGTTTGCGTGTTAAATATACAAATTTCAAAGGTCAATATATTTACAAATTTAGTCCCTCAAGGACTATAGAAAAAAATTTCTACGTATAAAGGACACTTATAAATATGTCTATTCAAAGTTTTACAAGGATTTCAAGGAAATCGATTTATTAGGAAACGTCCTTAAACATTGTTTTATAACACTTGAATTCAATTTTGTTAATAAGTACCAAAATTTGGATATAATGTTTGATGGTTCAGAATTCTTTTTATTTTTTGTTTGATTGATTTTGAGGGCCTAGTTATTTTACCGCTTAGGGCCCCCATTTGACTTGATCCGCCACTGATTAAGGTCTGACCACTTCTCTTCCTCAGACTCTTCCACAAAGTTCTTCTTTCTCCGATTCTTCCAAGAACTTCTTCATTTGTAATTCTATCCATCCATTTGATATTCATCATTCTTCTGTAGCACAACATTTCGAAAACCTTCGCAATATCTTTCTCTCCGCTTCTTCTTTAAAATAGAATCCAAGAATTTAAAAATCATTAATTTTAATTTCAGAAAGGTCAAAAGGAGGTTTTGTCGAAGGTTAATAAAATCACCCTAAGTGATTGTTTAGCCTGTAGCGGTTGTATTACTTCTGCTGAGAGTGTTCTTATTACTCAACAAAGTCAAGAGGAAATGGTTAAGGTTTTTGAAGAGGTCAAATCTTTACATAACAAAGGACAATCGGAAAAGGCAAAAATTATCATTGTAACTCTATCGCCTCAAGCAATTTTATCGATGGCAGCTAAATTTAATATGGATCCTCAAAGAACTGCTGCCAAACTCTGTGGTAAATATTTAATTTTGTTCAAAACTAAAATATTCTTGATTGCAACTTAATTAACTATTCTCCTCTTTAATCTTGTATACTCAAAAATTGAAAATTTAAAAAAAAACGAAAAAATGTTATTGTCTTATATTATATTATATATCTATAAACGTAAGTTAGAAGACATCTGATACAAATATAAAATTTCATAATAATCCCTTCAGCCGTTTTGACGTGAATCGTGAGCAACTTTTCGCGGAACCCACGGAAACATACAGACGGACAGACACACAGAAAGACAGACAGGAATTTTGTTGAGGGTGTTTTCGTTCATAACTTTGCTTGAAACGTGTGCAACGAAAATTTGGCGTGATATGGACCAATGTACAGACAAAACCTTAATTTTATATATATAGATGACATGTTTCGGGTCTAATTGAACCCATCTTCAATATTTAATCTCTTTCATTTTTTTCATATTTCTGATTCTCTTTATATCTCCAGTGAATATAAGTAGGTATATATAAAATTGTATAATACATACACAAAAAACATGTTACAGTCATATATTTATTATCTGTTTTTTCTGTTTGACTTTCATTTGTGTTTCTTTGATTGTGATTTCAATTTTAATGTGTTTTGTGCGAAATGTTAAATTATATATTGTATGGAGGGGAGAGTTGCTTTGTTTTAATAACTGAAGATGGTTTCAACTAGAGTTGACTAACACCTATCGCCCCCTTTTCATTTTCATTGTATGCCTAATTTTTAATTTGAAGTAAAGTGTAAATCAGTGATTCTCAACCTTTTTTTCGTCACGGCACACTTTTAATAATTTAAAAATTTGACGGCACACTAACAATAAAATAAATTAATAGAATTTTATTTGGTTTATTGATTGATGTACCTATAAAATTATCATAGGACATTCTGCATCCTGTAAAATGTTACTACCTCTTTAGTTCAAATGATCAAATAAATATTTGGATTAAATGTAGTGTCACTTGATAAAGAAATGTAAAAAAAAAAATAATTATCAATTAGGAAGGGACCACTGCCTAGCTGAGGCGGCACACTTCTAAGAATCTCGCGGAACACTAAAGTGCCGCGGCACATTGAGTTGAGAATCACTGGTGTAAATAATAAAGCCGTTTTATTATTTTAAACAATTTTATTTTAAAAAGAACCGTGTTTGGTGGCCCTATTTTATTTAAATTGAATTGGCTAAGGGGCCAGTAAGGGGAAAATAAAAAGTTGAAATAAAAGTCAACTTCTATTTGTTACTTTATTTTGGGCAGACGTAATCGATATTTTTACAACGTTTCGAGCGCTATACCGCTGCTCTTCATCAGTGCACGTCAACTGGAAAAGATCATTGCATGTTTTAATTTTTTGTTTTAACATTTATAATAAATTTTTAAAGGGTGGAAATGAGGATTATATACTACTCACCCAAGTCACAAAAACACGTAAAATCTATTTCCAGCAGACGTTTTACATTAAGAATCATTACACTGGTAAAACAAGTTATTCCAACAGAACAATCTCAAATACTGTCTTTCGACCTGCCTTCATTATACATACACAGAAGCAAAGTTCCCACTCCACTCAAGATCAACGCACTCCAGGCTATTTATAAATACACATATCACACAAAAGATCGATAATTGATACAAAATTTAAATAATTAAAGTTAGTCAATTGATATAAAAAATCCATATTTACAATTAAAAGTAGGTCATTTGGTATAAATTTTATATACATAATTAAAAGCCAGCCAAACGATATAAAACATATATACATAATTAAAGTTAGTCAATAAAATAAATAATAAATAAACAAAACAAATAAATAAATAAAATCCACACATACAATTAAAAGCAAGGTCATTTGATATAAAATTTATATAAATAATTAAAAGTTTGTCAATATTTACATATTTCAAAACTAAATCTGGTTGATTTTGTCAAGTAGACAAGTGTAGAGAGTGGATATTTTTAATACATCAAGCTTGTAATTTATGGCGTTGTTGATGTCCATTTGTATATAAATACCCTCCTTGTATTTTCTTTTCCATGTGACTCTCTCACTGTCCACTATTTTTGCATCTTCGAAATTCATCAAATGCCCATTGTCAACTGCATGTACGGCCAATGCACTGACCAAATTTCCCTTAACAACCGATGAAGTGTGTTCTTTTAAACGAACACATAAAGGGCGGCAACTTTCTCCATAGTACACTCTTGTTTTATCTTCCAAGTCCCTGCAAGATGAGCATTGAATCCTATAAATGATATTGGATCTATCCTCTTCACGTTCTCTATCCTTGTTATTGTATATGCTCAACAATGGTTTTTTCGGTCTCATTGCAATGTCAATATTATATTTTTTAAACATTGCTTGAATTTTTTGAGCTAATCCTTCTATATATATAATTGACCCTCTCTTTGTTTGTGGCACAAGATCTGGGTTTTGTTTGTTATAATTATTGTTCTTGTTCTTATATTTTCTGATAATGGTTGTGATTAATTTTTTTGGATATCCATTCTTATTAGATCTTTCTATCAGGCTATCTAAATTTTTTGATGAAATTGTTTATCGGACAATTCTATTATTCTGTGTATCTCATTTTTTATGATACACAATTTTTGCTGCAATGGATGTTTAGACCTAAAATTAATCATCCTCGCTGATTTTGTTGGCTTATTATATATATCTGTTTTCAGAGTACCATTGTTGTCTCTTGTGATTTTGAGGTCTAAGAAATTTATTGTATTATTATTTTCATTCTCTATACTAAACTTGATATTGTTATGGTACATATTGATTGAGCTTAATATGTTGTCAGCTATATCTTTATTGCATATAAGAAAAGAGTCATCTACGTATTGTAGATACATCTTAGCATTATGTTTGCTTAAGATTTTTTCATAAATATCATCCATCAATATATCAGCTATAGTAGGGCTCAAGTTTAATCCCATAGGGAGACCTTGTTTTTGTTTATATATAATGTTGTTATAGGTGAAATAATTGTTATATAGACAAATATTAAGACACGTAGAGAATTCATCATATTCCAAATTAGTAAAAGTTTCAATCAGTTGCCATTTATTTAATATTATATTTATAACAAGATCTAGAGGTATCGAGGGGAAGAGGTTGTTAACATCATAAACAATTTTATTACTGTATATAAAAACAACCAAAGTAGTTTTATCCGGTCACTCTTTAAATAAAATAGAAAAAACAATTAAAATGTCTATTTTTTACAGAGAGAAAGTAAAGAGGTTGTCCTATGCTTGATGCAGGACAACCTCTTTGTTTCTCTTTGTGAATCAACAACTCTTCTACTCGGCAAAACAAAAACTTTTCAATTTTTTACGAACAAAGAAGTGAAATAATTAACTAAGATTATTGACGTACATTTAAAAAAAACAAGAGTACATGTTTTTATTTTTAAATTGGAATGTGAAATTAAGAAAGACATTAAGAAAGTTGACAGTTAAAATTTGATAAAACTGCTTTGTTATCAATCACGGCAACTTCTACTGTACAGTACTATTTTAATTGAAGAGTTTTTTTTTGTTTTGCCGAGAGTAGCAGAGTTGTTGATTCACAAAGAGAAACAAAGAGGCTGTCCTCTGCTTGATGCAAATAAACATACACACATATATATAACGAGATGATATATCTGTATATATATATATTATTTATTTGTTTGAGTCTATAGTTTCGAAGACTGGTCTTCATCATCAGTCTTTTTATTATAAATGTTGTTTTTCATGGAGTCAATATCCATACGATATTGACTCGATGAAAAACAACATTTATAATTAAAAAGACTGATGATGAAGACCAAGTCTTCGAAACTATAGAGTCAAACAAATAAATAATATATATATATACAGATATATCATCTCGATATATATGTGTGTATGTTTATTTGCATCAAGCAGAGGACAACCTCTTTGTTTCTCTTTTGTGAGTACTATTTTAATTTCCCCCCTTTGAATACTCATCGCTCCCCACTTATTTATTGCCCCCTGATAACCCAAATCGTCCACTTGGGGGCGATCGCCCCCAGGTTGGGAACCACTGTCTTGGACAATAAAAGAAATTTCGTCTTTTTTTTACATTTTCAATTTTTGAGCTTTACAAGATTGAAGAGGAGAATAGTTAATTGTGTTGTTATTTAATTTTAGCTATTTTAGAGAGGTTTGGCCATTACACCTGATTTTTCGGTCACCTCTAGTTGATGAAAATTGTAAAAAATTTTAAACAATTACACAAAATAAAAACCATACAATTTCGTTCAAGATTTAGAATTTGTCACTTTGTATACATAACTTACTAACATAGAAGTCGCATTTTATCAAATTTTTCACCTTCGAAGCTGGTATTTTTATATTTTATAATTGATAGTTAGCCCTGTTCCTTTTCCCCTTCTTCATGCGCTCTTTTTATGTTTGTTTTTAATTTTACAGAGGGTAAAAATCGCCTCTAAAAACTACTTTTGAAGGCTAAAATTTTAAAATTGTTTGTAATGTTATCATGATTAAGGCCCTGCGCAAATTGAACCCAGTCCACGCATGGGCTATATTGTAAAATAAGATTTGAGGAGTGGCGCATATTAAATCCATTCCATGGCCAGCCCACGTAATAATCTGGCTCTGGTCTTGACCATACGTAGGCTGTGCATGGGCTGGGTTCAATTTGCGCCGGGTCTAACACCCTCATAGACATTAATTTTTAAAAAGTAACATTTTGAATTGGAATATTCTTTTATTACTTGATCTGTATCAACTGTGATTGCCTCATACATAAATCAAATGAACTTCTCTTATTTAATGTCATAATTAAATGTTGCATATTAATAATATATTAATTTTTTTAAAGGATATTTTAAACAACTTGGAGCAAGTTATGTGACCAACATTACTCTTGCTGAAAATTTGGCATTATTTGAATCCAAAAATGAATTTATAAAAAGATTTCAATCCTCTTCTTTAGATGAAAATAGCAAAACTTTTTTTCCTATGTTAGCATCAGCATGTCCAGGTAAATAAATAATTATTTTCTATTAATTATATAATTGTAATATATTATATACGTATCATTTAAAATACATTTTTCAGGCTGGGTTTGTTATGCAGAAAAAACCCATGGACATTTTATTCTCCCATATATTTCCACCACTAAATCACCTCAGCAAATAATGGGATCTTTAATCAAACATGAATTTGCTCAACGTATAGGAAAAAATCCGGATTCAATTTATCATATAACATTTATGCCTTGTTATGATAAAAAACTTGAGGCATCGCGAAATGATTTTTTTAATGAAGAATTGCAAACTAGAGACGTTGATTGTGTGATTACGCCAGGTAATTTTAGTTTAAAGCAAAACAATGACTAATTTAGATTTATCTATTATTAAATATTGCGAATCTTGTAACTTTGTTAACTTAAAGCAAAATCTACTCTTATTAAACGAGCAAAAAATTCTATATATATATATATTTATATATTTGTAATTTTTTTTATTTTGAAAACGGCTCTACCGATTTTGAAACCAACAAATAAGTTTTGAGGATGAGAAAGCGATCTGGCTAGGTCTGGACCTCATCAAAATTCATCTTAATTGACTTTTTCTTAATTAAAATAATTATTTACAAATGAAAATGTTAATAAAAAAGTTTGTTTACATTTTTATTTAATTTCTTTTAATTTTTAATTGGATTTTCAATTTTAAATCCCACAAAAAGATCATTACCAAAATCATTATATATTAAAAGTTAGGCAATTTAATTTGATTATAAATCGAGTTTTAAATCCCATAAACAGATTAAAACAAATATTTTTATATATTAGAATTTGGCAATTTAATTGATGAACTCAAAAATTGTTATTTAATTAAAAAAAAATTATACGGTATTTATTTATATACCTATATATATATACATAATCTGTGGGCCACTAGAAGGCTAGAAATGCAAAAACTGGGTGCGGGGGTGGGGGGTGGATGTGGGGATGCAGGATTTAATTCTGAATCCAAATAAAAATCGACCTTTTTATCAGAATTTTAAATTAAAAATAATATTAATATAATAGCTTTTAATTGAAGCCAAAAGTTGCTGAGCATCGCTCGATGGTTCCAAGTACTTATAAATTAAAATACCAGGTAAAAAAATAATCACGTTTCGAATATTTAAAAATTATTCTTCATCTAATATTTCTATTTTCTAAAATATTTATTATTTCAGTAATTAAAACTTTTTGAACTGGTAAATTATTTAAAAACAAAATCCTCTCAAGGAAAATAACACAAAGATTATTATGCTATGACATTTTTGATTCTTTGTCATGTTGGAAATAATTATTCTACATTATTAACTATCTTTTAGGATTAACAAATGAGCCGTTCACTGCACAAATCGGTTAACTCCATTTTTTAAAATATCTTAAATTTAAGTGTCAAATCACTTTGTTCAGTCATAGGCTTTTATTTATACAGGGTGTCCCATATCATAACGATAAACCGTGAACATGGGATAGGGCAATTTAAGACGGTCCTGAACATAAAATTTTTTTTTAATAAAA
The DNA here is from genome assembly GCA_024734495.1 of Forficula auricularia. Taxonomy (NCBI): domain Eukaryota; kingdom Metazoa; phylum Arthropoda; class Insecta; order Dermaptera; family Forficulidae; genus Forficula; species Forficula auricularia. The sequence continues at coordinate 78,136,428 of JALMQS010000099.1, read as the reverse complement.
GTCTCATAATTTTGGAGTTATAAGTTTTTTTTCAAAATGGTGAAAATCTCTACCCTGCCTTAAATATCGAGATGCTATGGCTACAAATTTACATATTTTATTATTCTAAATTTTTTACGAAATCCTGAATAATCCTGCTATTGACCAGAATTCAAAATAAAACAATAAGTACTATACTTTTGGAGAAAAAGATTTTTGTCGGACTTATGTTGTAAAAAATGCGAGTTTAAAAATAAATATTTGATATCAAAATCAAAATATAACTAAAAAATAATATCTTCTTAACGATTATTTAAATAGTCTAAAAAAAGTGCAATAATTGAAGTAACCAAGTAGCCTATAATTATAAACTGAAATACTATACAGGGTGTCCCGTATCATAACGATAGATCGTGAACAGGGGATAGGGCAATTTACGACGGTCCAGAAGGTAAAATTTTTTTTTTTAGTATACCTAAGTCTTATACCATGGTAGTTTTCGAGTTATAGGCATTTTTTTGAAAATGGTAAATATCGAGATGATGTGGCTAGAAATTTACATATTTTATTAATTATTCTAATTTTTGTTAATTTTTGTTACGCAATCCTGAATAATCCTGCTATTGACCAGAATTCAAAATAAAATCATAAGTACCTACTACTATACTTTTGGAAAAAAAAATATTTTTGCCGGACTTATGTTTTAAAAAATGTTCATCAGCTAATTTTGAATCATCTTTAATGTAAAAAAAGTCTAGTAAACTACCATGGCAAGTTATTTAAAAAATTGGCCCATTTAGTCGAGATTTCAAAATGGTACAGCACTTTGTACTTCCTTCTTTAGAAAAAAAAATATTTGTATTTTTTTGGCAAAATTAGCTAATTTAAATATCATATTTTGATAGTGTTTTTTTATTTAATATGTTAATCAATTATGTTGCATCTTAATTGAACTAATCTTTGGCTATTAATGACATTATTATTAGATATTATAGTATTAATGTCTATAATAGCCAAAGATTAGTTCAATTAAGATGAGCATTAATTGATTAACATATTAAATAAAAAAAATACTATCAAAATTTTGATAATCAGTAGAGATTGTGGTGTTGGTGCAAGGTGAAACATCTTTATTAAAAATTTTGATATTAAATTAGCTAATTTTGCCAAAAAAAATATCAATATTTTTTTTTTAAAGAAGGAAGTACAAAGTGCCTTACCATTTTGAAATTTCTACTAAATTTTTTAAATAACTTTCCATGCTTGTTTACTAGAATTTTTTTACATTAAAGATGATTCAAAATTATTAGCTTATGAACATTTTTTAAAACATAAGTCCGGCAAAAATATTTTTTTTTCTCCAAAAATATAATAGTAGGTACTTATGATTTTATTTTGAATTCTAGTCAAAAGCAGGATTATTCAGAAATGCGTAACAAAAATTAGAATAATAAAATATGTAAATTTGTAGCCATAGCATCTCGATATTTAGGGCAGCGTAACTATTTTCACTATTTTCAAAATAAATGCCTATAACTCGAAAACTATGAGACTTTTATTTAAAAAAAATGTATGTCCAGGACCGTGTTCATGGGTGTGAGACACACTGAATAAATATTTTTCCCAAATAATAAAGATTAGATTTTTTTGGCCATTGAATAATAAATAATGTACATTATTTCATCGCATTTGTCCACTTTTTGTTTTAAGCAGTTAATCGATTGTGCAGTGAACAGCTCAAATATCAATAGAATTAGTATATTTTATATGCGGCCTAGACGCCTAGAGTCATTTGTTTTATCTTTAAATGCGGCCCGTGTAAGCCAAAAGTTGGATACCCCTGCTATAGGCTGTCAATTTTAGTATATTTAAATGTTTATATGTATTCACTCTTTTTTTAAAGGTACAATCCATGCCTTTCGTATTTTTAAATATAGGATTTCATTAATATATTGCTATCAAGTAATTTTAAAATAGAAAAAAATAGTGAAATAAAAATACATTATTTCATATAATGGATACATCCAACACTTTCTGATTTATAAAATAATGTTTTTGAAAATAAAAATTGCAAATAATTTTGTATTTCAGTTGAAATTGAACAGCTTCTTGATTCTCACCAAATAGAGTTCGACACTTTACTTCCTGAAAAATTAGATCACCTTTGGAATGAAAATGAAGATAAAACTTCTATGAACATTTATGGAAATCCTGGATCAGGATCTGGTGGATACGCGGACTATATCTTTTTAAAAGCCGCCGAAGAATTATTTAAACAAAAAATAGATAAATTAAATTATAAAACTATTAAGTAATATTTCTTCTTATATTAAAATAATATACCTATTATATATATTTTCTTTAAACTATTAAGAATCCAGATTTCAGAGAAGTAATTTTAGAAAATGAAGAAGGGCAAGTTTTATTAAGATTTGCTATTGCTAATGGATTCAAAAATATTCAAAATCTTGTCCAAAAATTGAAAAGAGGAAAGTCCAATTATCATTATGTTGAAATTATGGCATGTCCATCAGGTAAAAGTTAATTAATATTGTTGGAGATTGTGGCTAATGCAGTGGGTTGAAGGAGTTATATCACCCAAAGTGGGATGCACCGGGTACAATAAAACTCCCTGATTAAAACATTTCGGCCTAAAATTTATTGGGCTACAGAAATATATAAATTAAGTTAACATTAGTAAATATCATTCTTATCATTATTATATCAATTAAAGTTGTTAAGTTTGGTTTTTAACTTACAATTATACACATATTACAATTGAATGGATATTAATGAGGTAGCAGGGCCGAAGTAAGAGGAAATTTTACATCAAGCATGAAATATTTTGGCGCCCCCCCCCCCCCCCCCCAGCGCATTTAGCCGGGATTCTACGGTAACTGTGGCGCCGCGATCTGACGATGGATTCTTATAGTACTGATCAAAATAAGACGAAAATGAAGAATACTATTTTTCGAGATTTCGCTTAATTTTCGAGATATCCAGTTTAAAAAATACTGTTTTTTTTTATTTATTTTCTTTTATTTTCAATTGTTTTGTTTATAGAAACCACGGAAACCGTAGTATCAACGGGTTCCGTGTGGCACCGCTATCTGACGACGGATTCTTTTAGAGCAAGATAAAATAAGTAGGAAAGTAAAAATAAAATTTTAAACTACAAATTTGAACTGAAATTGAGTTTATGGACTGTGATGTCTCAAACTGTCTCAAGTGAGCGCCAGTGGGGGTTGGCAATTTTCACTTTTAGAACTTTTCATAGGTTCGGTTCTATTCATCATCTCGGTTCATTTAGATAAAAAAATGGGTTCCCGAACAAACTTTGAAAGGTCCCGTTAAGATATATTCAGCTCGGTGTACCAGGTACTTTATATTCAAATGGGCTTAATTAGATTTAATTACGTGACATTTCAACCAGGAGATGCTGCCCAAAAAAAGAATCCTTCAATTTTTAAAAAGATATTTTATTTTTCACTCCTTTTTATAATATTCATCGAGAAACGCAGAATTTTGTTTATTTTTCAAGTTTAAAATTTTTATGACAAGGTATGGATGATACTTTTGACGTTTTAGAATTTTAGGGATTCACAGCATCCATGTATTTGGAATCCCTTTTCAAATTGACTGCTTTGTCTCGTGCTATTTTCATTCTTAGCCTTTGGCTGATATAAGTCCTTCAACTCACTGTTAATTAACATTTTCATAATAAAAGAATTATCTGATTTAAAGGAATTGTAGGGAGTTGGACATGACTTTAAATTAAATTCAAAGTTTTTTATTTAAATAGGCCAAACGTTTCGTTGTTGATTCGCAACTTCTTCAGTGGCTGAAATAGCGAAACAAAGTCGTTAGACATCATCATTTATTAATCAATTATTTCATTTTTACAAAATGAATGAAATGAAATAATTGATTAATAAAAAGATGTCTAACCGAGCTATTTCAGCCACTGCAAGATGGCATGCATTCAATTGAACGTTTGGCCTATTTAAAATTGAGTTGTTTCGCGACAATACTGGCAAAAAAGTTAATGCTAGAGCAGAGGTTCCCAACCCTGTGCCCGCAGGCGCGGCGCCCACTGGAACAATATCATGTGCCCGCCAAAAAAATTAACGAGCTAAAAGCGAGGTGCGTAATTTATTGTATTCATAAGCGATGATCTATTAATAAACTATTATTATATATACGTTGAACGACACTTTCGAACCAAATCATGGCACTTTTAATATGAATTATCCTCTTAAATCCTAGTAGAAAGAAAAATGTGTAATCTAAAATCAAGTCTAACAGCACAACAGACTGTTTTCACTAGACATGTGGAAAATTCTAAAAAGGCCACTATTGCTTCTTTCAAAATATCTCACATGCTCGCAAAAAAGAAGAAACGCCTTTCATTGATGGTAAGGTTGTTTTGAACTATTTTTGACTGGTGCCGATTGTTTGTTTGATGGATTTTCTAACAAACGTGAGATTGTCTCAACAACTTACAGTTGTCAAATAATACAGTCACAAGAAGAATACATGCAATTTCAACAGACATACAAACTCAGTTAAGAAGCTGACTTGGAAATATGTGACTGTTTCTCGCTACAATTTGACGAGTCAACGAATATATCGAACACCGCACAGTTAGCAGTTATGGTGAGAATGGTGTTTAGTAACTTCACAGTAAAAAAGAAGGATATGTTACAAGTAATACCTATGAAAGGACAGACAAGGGGTAGGGATATTTATAATACATTCAAAACATACGCCAAGTCAATAAATATGCCTTTGCACAAGCTGTCTGCAATAACCACTGATGGGGCGCCAGCAGCTGATAGGTAAAGCAAAGGATTTGTTGCCCTCTGCATGAAAGAAGGATGATTCATTTTCAAACTTCATGTCCCCACCATTATTATTATCCACCAGGAAGCTCTGTGTTGTAAAATTTTGCCATTTGAACACGTCATGAAAATAGTTACAAAAATAATCAATTCTATTCGAGCAGCTCGCTTTGCAACACCACCGACTTTTCAAGGCCCTGTTAGAAAATGCTAGAAGATAAAGAACATGATCTTATTCTGCGCATACTGAAGTACGTTGGCTCAGTAAAGGAAAGGTTTCTTGCAAGATTTGTGAGTTTAATTGAAGAAATAAAAACATTTATAAACGATAGAAAAGGAAAATTATGATGAACTAGCGACTCTGGCTGGCTGATTGATTTGGATTTCTCACAGACATCATGGAAAAAATTGAATTCTTTAAATTTGGATTTGCGGTAAAGACAAAAGCATAGCTGAAATAAGCTCTGTAAAGTCATTTAAAGCTAAATTGGATTTGTTGATATCACATCTGCCGGTCAATTCTCTCGTGCATTTCCACATATGAAGAAAATGCTAGGTGACAATGAATTCGTAGGACATTATTTATTAAGCATCTTCAAGAGTTAAAAAAAACAGTTTGAAGAGATTTTGCAGTTTAAACATATTGAGCCAATAGTTTCCTTCTGTATCAATCCTTTACTTGCCAAATAAATGTTATGGAAATAGCCGCATGTATTGCAGATTTTGTTCAAGGTAAGACAGAAGAACTAGAGTTAGAAATTTTGGACCTTAAGAATGATATTTTTGCTAAAATCCTTAATGTCAGAGGACTTTTGGAATACAGTGGATAGAGAAAAGTTCCCATTGTTGAAAAAAAGCGGCATGTAAAATTGAATCATTTTTTCGGTTCGACATATTTATGCGAATCATTGTTTTCAAACATGAACTTAATAAAATCAAGATATAGATCTCGCTTTTCAAATTGACTGCTTTGTCTCGTGCTATTTTCATTCTTAGCCTTTGGCTGATATAAGTCCTTCAACTCACTGTTAATTAATATTTTCATAATAAAAGAATTATCTGATTTAAAGGAATTGTAGGGAGTTGGTACATGACTTTAAATTAAATTCAAAGTTTTTTATTTAAATAGGCCAACGTTTCGATTGTTGATTCACAACTTCTTCAGTGGCTGAAATAGCGAAACATTAGTCGTTAGACATCATTTTATTAATCAATTATTTCATTTTTACAAAATGAATGAAATGAAATAATTGATTAATAAAAAGATGTCTAACGGCTTTGTTTCGCTATTTCAGCCACTGAAGAAGTTGCGAACCAGGAACGAAACGTTTGGCCTATTTAAGGTAGTTGTTTCGCGACAATACTAGCAAAAAGTTAATGCTAGAGTATATAGAACAGAAGATAAGGATTCATAATTCATAAGCCCAAAACTTTTTGCTGTTTATGTACCGATTCTAGCCAATCCCGTGCTCGTTTGACAAATCGGGCACCATTGTAAAAGTTTGAATATTTTTATGTTAAAATGACAGATAAAATACATTTTAAAAGTTAAAAAATGTCTATAAAAATCGTTTTGTTATTTTTTAACAAATGTAATCAACGCCTTCGTTAAAGCTTATGAAAATTATAATTTTGAAAAAATCTAGCGCATGCGCGCTTTATACATCTTTCACTGGTTAAATAAATGCGTTGTTGCCAAATTGTTTTTAGTGTAAATTTTTCATAATTTATTCTTATCTCAAAAACTGTGTTGTAACTATGAATCAAAATTGTCTTAAAATATGTATTAGTTATTGTTTAATGTTGGTTTAGTTTTTTATAAAAATGGTAAGAAGGGTTTCTTAATTATAATTAAATATGTATGTACACTTTCCGATATCCCGTATAGTGCAATGTACTAGTATGAGTCTGAAAAACTCTATTTTTGAAATTTAATATCTCTCGAACTATATTCTTCATAAATTTCGTTTTGGCACCAATCGATGCAGAAGTATTTAAATAATAATCTATCTAAATTTCAAAAAATCCTAAGAAAACCCATAAGGTGAAACAACTACTTTAAATAATAAACTGCAACGGATCGTTGCTAAACTTTATCCAAATTCATTTGAAATATTAATATGTTTGTTCCTTTATTATTAATCAGATATCACTTGCAATTTGTAGTTCATATTGACATTAATTCAAAAATAATTCTCATTTAAGAGTCGAGGAATAACCATTCTACATTGGATTTTTGACATTTCGGTTATTATTGTAACCATTTCTGAAGACAGAGGAATTGACTTAAAATCAAAAATAGCCATCGATTCTCATCTAATACTTGAGGAATAACAATTCTACATTAGGTTTTTGACGTTTCGATTATTATTGGTAACCATTGCTGAAGACATGGAGGAATCGACTTAAAATCAAAAATAACGATCGATTCTCATCTAATACTAGAGGATACCTTATTGCATTCAATTTTTGATGTTTTGACCATTAATGGCAACCTCTACTGAAAACGTGGAAGAATCGACTTAAAATCAAAAAGACTAAATTCTTTTATGGCAAACAACTCAAACTTGAGTTGTTTACCAAAAAAGAATTTAGTCTTTTTGATTTTAAGTCGATTCTTCCACGTTTTCAGTAGAGGTTGCCATTAATGGTCAAAACATCAAAAATTGAATGCAATAAGGTTATTCCTCTAGTATTAGATAAGAATCGATCGTTATTTTTGATTTTATGTCAATTCCTCCATGTCTTCAGCAATGGTTACCAATAATAATCGAAACGTCAAAAACCTAATGTAGAATTATTATTCCTCAAGTATTAGATGAGAATCGATGTCTATTTTTTATTTTAAGTCGATTCCTCCATGTCTTCAGAAATGGTTACCAATAAAAACCGAAATGTCAAAAATCCAATATAGAATGGTTATTCCTCAAATACTAGATGAGAATCAATCGCTATTTTTGGTTTAAAGTCGATTTCTCTATGTCTTCAGCAATGGTTAACAATAAAAACCGAAACGCCAAAAATCCAATATAGAATGGTTATTCCTCAAGTATTAGATGAGAATCGATGGCTATTTTTGATTTTAAGTCGATTCCTCCATGTCTTCAGCAATGGTTACCAATAAAAACCGAAATGTCAAAAATCCAATATAGAATGATTATTCCTCAAGTACTAGATGAGAATCAATCGCTATTTTTGGTTTAAAGTCGATTTCTCTATGTCTTCAGCAATGGTTACTAATAAAAACCGAAACGTCAAAAATCCAATATAGAATGATTATTCCTCAAGTACTAGATGAGAATCAATAGCTATTTTTGGTTTAAAATCGATTTCTCTATGTCTTCAGCAATGGTTACTAATAAAAACCGAAACGTCAAAAATCCAATATAGAATGATTATTCCTCAAGTACTAGATGAGAATCAATAGCTATTTTTGGTTTAAAAATCGATTTCTCTGTCTTCAGCAAAGGTAACGGATAAGAAAACAACGCAGTTGCTATGGTTACTCATAAAAATTCCTCCCAAATTTTTAGCATTTCACAGAGAGAAGCCTATCCATTCTTACTTAAGCAAGGCTAAATGAGCTATATTAAAACTTTCAAATGAATAAATTTTAAAGAATTTAAAAAATTAAAAAAAGTACCATCTTACTCTAGAGTAAAGTACTTTAAAATATAATTTTACTAAAAACTTTATTTAACCTTTTTTGTGGTCCCCAAGGTACTTAATTAGGATATTAAATTTCATCAAAATTGGTTAAGTCATTTTCAAGATATTTAGAAAAAACTAAAAAAGTACTGAAATAAAGTACTAATGTTTGTGGGCCGATATGTACCAAAAACTAATCAGCGCTTCATTTTGTTAAACTAATGGTAGGTTTTCAATTTCATTTCAATCCGTGCAACGATGTGGAAAAAATCGTGGGCCAAAAAGCGATAACATACATCCATCCATACATACATACATACATCCGCACGCACTAAATGAAAAAATCGCACTTTTTGGCCTCTCGACGAGACCCCTTGTAATTTTTGGCAAAACCGTCACGTGCTAAAATTCAACCTAATTGAATACTACAATTTGTGACTTTAATTGAGTCCATGGGTTCCGTAGTCTTTACCTGAGGACCCTTTGAAGCCACGCTTGCCCCGAGAGCGATTACAATACTTTACCCATGCTTTGCATTGGATAAAGTAAAAAACTTTTGTATTTAATTTAAAGTCATGTCCAACTCCTTACAATTCCTTTAATTATTAATCATGGACACGAATAATGAAATATTATCTGATTTATTTATATATTTTATTATTATTAATAAGGTTGCTTGAATGGAGGAGCGCAAATTCGTCCAGTTAACGAAACTCAACGATCTCTCACTTCTCGGCTTCAATCTCTCTACGAATCGCTACCCAAGACACTCAATTCAGAAATTTTAGAGAGTTTAATAAATAAATGGGATGAACAAGATAGAAGAAAATCAATACTACATACTGAGTATCATGCTATCGAAAAAACTAATTCTGCATTGACTACTAAATGGTGAACAAACACATTACTTAATTTCCCATAAGATTGAAAATATTTATATTAATGTATGAAATTAATTAAATTTATATTTATTTTATGTAATTATTTGTAAAAATTATTTTTGCCCTTTTACTTTCTGAAATCAAACTTATTTGAGGGAATATCTTCTGCCCAATATAAATGGACGATGTCCTGGAACTCGCAAGATCCCAATGAAATAACAGCCAAAACTAAGTTTATGGTGGAGAAATTACACTTTCCCTATTATAAAATGAGAACTAATTAAATGTTTCGCCATTTAAATATTGGGTTTGCAAGAAAAGTCAGCTATTAAATCATTTTGACATCATACTATGTTTTTGTCGGCAGAAAAACAAAACAAAGGTGCAATATTTAGCAAACAAAGTAAGTATTACCATAATAATAAAACTTGAGCAATATGCGAGGTAGGTTTCACAAAAAAAGAAATAAAACAAAATTGAGTTTTGAATTCGATATATTTCGGGGGTGAGTCCATCATTCCACTATTTCACACTTACACTCATTACAATCTGGAACTGAACAAATATACAGAAGAATACTCTTCATTTCTAATTATTTGACATCTCCATTAGCTTATACTCTTAGAGCATATGGAATCACTCCTGATTTATACAACAACAACAATTTAGGCACCCAATTAATTAACAATAAAATAGACAAAATTGATAAATTAGACAAATCAGGAGTGTATAAATTGACTTATCACGATTGTGATGCTTTTTACATAGGACAGACAGGCCGCTCATTCAAAACACGTTACTCTGAGCATGTAAGAGCTCTTAATCGTTTCAATAGATCCGATAACATTAATTTAGATTCGACCTCAGCCTTCGCAATTCTTTTCCATTCCTTCTTATAATAGCAGGTATAGTTTCCCATCAGCTGGTTAAAAATTCAATTGTTCCATTTGTTGAAAATATTAATTCTTAGAACACCTTCTCCTCACCACATACATTTCTAAAAAAAAATTTATTTGTAAAATTATTTTTCCAATTTATAATCATTTTTCTCTGATGATGGGCCCACCCCCGAAATATATCGAATTCAATTTTGTTTTATTTCTTTTTTTGTGAAACCTACCTCGCATCTTGCTCAAGTTTTATTATTATATTAAAATGTTTCACCTAGAACCAACACCTAACTCCTTAAAAGTTATTAAGTATTATCAGAAAATAAGTACATATTTGGTCAGCTTGATATGTAGGTATGTGTTTGCAAAATAAATAGTCATAATACAACATAATTATGTGCTTGATCAACAAGATTATACAATTGGTTAGCACAAAAATAATATCTACAAGCTATAAAGTTTATTGGGTCTGCATATTAAAGTCATGGTCAGCTAACTATTTAAAATGAGCTTTATTACTCTTATATTTAATTGAAGTGCGATTTTACTGAAAAAGCGGCCACATTTGTGATCTCATCTTTATTAAAGCATTTTGATTAAATACATTGTGGTGCAAAAAAAGTGGAACACTTAGAAAAATATAACATAATGGGTGTCAAAAGAGGGCCTGTCGCTGGTCTCCTTGACATCAACCCTAATTCTCGGAGACGTCTTCTGATAGTCCAAACACTTAGGTTGACTGTTGAATGTGTACAATGCCTGTACGATCCCTCAATGCATCCAATAGTATGAATCGGTCATCTCTCTCCTTTGAAGCTCTAATTCGACCAGATCCCGGTCTCCTGGCGTAAGAGTTTGTTTCTCTATATCGTTTTCCAGCTCTGTGTATCTCTCTGTCCAACCGATGCTTTAAGTCGTTGAGCGACATACCGATACGATCTTCCATCATTTATTAGAGCTACAGCTTGAGCTACTTCCCCGGTCTTTAGAGGCATTATGCTTGGACAATATTTCAAATAAAATTAAATTAAAAGATGAGATATTCAAATCGAACTGATGAACATTAAAATACTTAATTTAATTCAATATTAGACGATAATCATTTAATACAATTTAATAAAGGGATCAGATTTCAAACCTGAAAATTTATGCTAGTTTAAATAAATTTAATTTTAAAGGGGTTTAAATTAAAGTAATACATTGTTTTCACTCTAAAAATGATTAAAAATATTTGTACAATCACAGAATGTATTAAAAGTTTAAATAAAATATGTTTTTTCTGAAAATTATTTGAAAAAACTAAATTTTTCTAAGTGTTCCACTTTGTTGTACCACAATGTATTTTCCTAGTTTTATTTTAATTTAGTTTACTAAATAAGTTAACCATAGGTAGTGTAATTATTCATTCATTAAATTTATTACATTAAAATATTTTTTAATAAATAAATGCAGCAAGAAGTTGCGCATATTTGTTGCTGTAGAAATAAAGTTAATTAGCAGACTAAAGCTTGCCAAAAAACTCACGATTTGCTTCTTTATTACTAATATTGCTGCAGATATATTTAATTAGCTATGCAACCAATTTCAGAGCTGCCCAATATGACATTATTTGCTCATCACTTGTCTTATTCTTGTTGGCCACTAGTAGCGTCTCAATTCCCTATATTTGCTGACAGAAAACATTTTGGAGCTGGCCATTTAAATCATAGTCTTATAAAATTGACTCTGACAAGATCATTAAGTTGCAATACACATCTATATCTACAAATTGTTGGATTATGGCCAGGGCTCTATTCTTGCGATTCAAAAACCCGCTAAAAAAAGCGAGAGTTCTACACCAGGCCAGATTAGTCAACACTAGAATAATATACTACAATTTAAATGTAAGTATACCGGGTGAGTTTTTTATCTTGAGACAGTCTTATAACTCAAAAACAGTGCATTATATGCAAAAAAAGTTTCAAATAAAAGTTTATTTATATCAGGGGTGAAACTAATCTATGCTATTATTTGTCGACCTAGAACAAGCTTTCAAGGGTATTTCGAGGTCAAGTTCTGTTTTTTAAATAGAAAGCTATATGTTTCTGTACAAATTCTGAATCTACAAAAAAAACTGAACAACTTTCATTGGAACTATTTTTTTATACGACATCAAATAAACAAAATATAAGAATCAATTAGATCTAAAAAAAAAATCTTATTAATTATTTTTAACAATTATTCAACTTAATTATCAAATAATACTGATTAAATAATTAATTATTAAATAAATATTTATTAAATCGAAAATTACAACAACTAAAATAAGTGTTTATAATGATCTTAAAACTTTGTGTTATACTCAGATTTAAGAGATTATTTTCTACTTAATAGAACTATTTAAAAGTCTTGAGTTTAAAAAAGTTTATTTCTCGTGTCAATCTAGTAGAATATAGTTATATTGTATTACTATAATAAAAATGGAGCATTTTTTGTTGAAGACAGAATTAAAATGGTCTTAATTTATGCGGTGAATATGGAAGAAGTGTTATGGGGCTGCCATTGAAATTGATGCCGAGCGTTTTTCTGATAGGAATACACCCTCACAAGCTTCAATTGATCGTCTTGTAAATATGTTAAAAAAAAACAAGAAATGTAAATTCTACGAAGAAACTTGAGAAACAGGCCAAAATAATGAAATTGGAACTGGAATTCATCCAAAAGATTTGCGTTATACTCTGGAATGTCACAGAACAGTGTCGCAAAAATTATTAATTATTAATTACTATTAAATTATTTATTTAATAATTAAATATTTGATAATTAAGTTGAATAATTGTTAAAAATAATTATTAGAATTTTTTTTGAGATCTAATTGATTTAAATTTTTTATTATTTGATGTCGTATAAAAAAATAGTTCTAATAAAAGTTGTTCAGTTTTTTTTGTAGATTCAGAATTTGTACAGAAACATATAGGTTTCCATTTAAAAAACAGAACTTGACCTCGAAATACCCTTGAAAGCTTGTTCTAGGTCGACAAACATAGCATAGTTTAGTTTGCCCCTCGATATAAATACTTTTATTTGAAACTTTTTTTCATATAATGCACTGCTTTTGAGTTATAAGACTGTCTCAAGATAAATAAACTGCAAAGGATCGTTGCTAAACTTTATCCAAATTCATTTGAAATATTAATCTGTTTATTCCCTTATTATTAATCAGATATCACTTGCTATTTGCAGTTCATTTTGACTTTAATTCAAAAATAATGATCGATTCGCATTTAACAGTCGAGGAATAACCATTCTAAATTCGATTTTTGACATTTCGGTTATTATTGGTAACCATTGGTGAAGACATGGAGGAATCGGCTTAAAATCAAAAATAACGATCAATTCTTATCTAATACTAGAGGAATAACCTTATTGCATTCCATTTTTGATGTTTTGACTATTAATGGGAACCTCTACTGAAAACGTGGAAGAATCGACTTAAAATCAAAAAGACTAAATTCTTTTTTGGTAAACAACTCAAGCTTGAGTCTTAGAAAAGAGAGGCATATTTTGGCTGAAGAATCTTCGAATCTGGTTCTTCAGCTCAACCAACCAACTCTTCACGGCTGTAGTGAACAAAGAAATGATATTAAATTGAAGGTTTCTTTTTGCCTAGAGTAGCAGAATTTTAATAAATTGAAGTAGACAATAAAAGAGTGTGTCTTCTGCTGGAATTATAAATATCACTTACATACATTAATTCCCGTCAATCAATTATAATAGACTGATGAAGAGGGCAAAGCTGTCGAAACTATAGTCTCATTATAAATAAATTAAAAATTTATAATTCCAGCACAAGACACACTCTTTTATTGTCTCCTTCAAAGGAATGATAGCCAAGATGATTGCTGACATCCGGCGCGGATAGACACTTGAAGAAGAAGAATATATTATGCTTCTGAGGAGGATTAAAAAAAAATAGTTTTGAATATTATTTTTAGTTATTGATTTTACAAAATTTTTAAAAATAATAAATAGGTATATATTTAGAAAAATTAAATATAATTATTTCTAAATTCTTTTCAATAAATTGTATATATCACATTTTAAGTACTAAAACAAATATTTAAGTACTAAGGATTATTTAAGTACTATTTAAGTAAAAAAACAAGAAATTCAAATTTCCTATAATTAAGAGATTATTCAGTTGAATCTGAAGCGCATCTAAATCCCAAATTTCCTGCAGAACTATCTGGAGTATTTTGACTTCGGGCTGCACACCTATATCTATAACAATATTTTTTATGACAAAGATAAGATCCTCCCTTTTTTACTTTGTCAGTTCCAGTTTTTGGGCCAATCTACAAACATAATAAATATTTAAAAATGATTAAGTGTTTAATTGCTAATAAAATATTACTACCTCTGTCCCATAATAATGGGAGCAAGTGAATATTTAAAAGGGAATATACCAGGTGAGTTTTTTTTATCTTGAGACAGTCTTATAACTCAAGAACAGTGCATTATATGAAAAAAAGTTTATTTATATCAGGGGGAAACTAAACTACGCTATTGTTTGTCGACCTAGAACAAGCTTTCATGCGTATTTTAAGGTCAAGTTCTGTTTTTTAAATAGAATCCTATATTAAAATTTGAATTTTTATTTAAATCACACATGATTAATTATAATTACTTATTGAAACCAATAAATACAATATAAATACGACGTTTCGATCGACTTATTCTGCGATCGCTCTCAAGTATGAGCACCCACTCCGATTATAGGTTAACTGAGCCAGTCACCTGTAATTCGTGTTTATCTCGATTCAAAACACAAATATACGGAGAAATTGAGCCGAGATAAACACGAATTACACATGACTGGCTCAATTAACTATAATCGGAGTGAGTGCTCATACTTGAGAACGATCGCAGAATAAGTCGATCGAAACGTCGATATTGTATTGGTTTCAATAAATAATTATAATTAATCATGTGTGATTTAAATAAAAATTCAAATTTTAATCAAATTAATCACAAAAATAAAAGCTTCAACAGCTTCATTACTAAGAATCCTATATGTTTCTGTACATACAAAAATAAGCTGACGTGTTCTGATGTGGACATCCACTTGACTTTACCATACAACCTGGCCCCTCACTTATATTTAATATTTAATAAAATTATTTATAATCATGTAGGGAGGGGGGGGGTTAGTTTTTGCATTTTTAGACTCCTGAGGGCCCATTGATTATGTATATAAATTTTGGTTTAGTTTGCTCAAATGGCCTAGATTTTTAATTTTTATCCCCCCCTCCACCCCCTTAATTTTGGGTCGATATGCACCAAAATCTAATCAGCTCTTAATCTCAATGGACCAAAACTACGTGTGAAATTTGGTTTCGATATTCACACTAGTTTTTGTGCTAGCTCGTCCACAAAAATTTGGTAACGCACAGACAAACAACCAGACAACCAGACAGACTAACTAACTAACAGACATTTTGACAAAACAATTATTATCTCGAAAAATATAATTTTTTCGATGTTCACCTATTAGGGCGCTTTTTTGTAGACCGAAATGCCATGGTTTCGCTAAATTTTTTTAATCAAAATAGTTTCAGCCGTTTTTGAGATATTTCGAAAAAAAGAAGGAAAAAAAACACTTTTTTCATGCACGATTACAATACTTGACCATACCCTGTATGGTAAAGTAAAAACTCGAACAACTTTCATTAGAACTATCTTTTTATACGACATCAAATAAAAAAAAATATTAAATCAATTAGATCTCAAAAAAATTCTAATAATTATTTTTAACAATCATTCAACTCAATTATCAAATAATAATGGTCAAATATTTAATTATTACATTTTCGTATTTTAGCCTTTTAAGTTTCTTCGTAGCCTTTACATTTCCCGTTTTTTTTTTGTTTCTTAAATAGATTTACAACACGATAAAATGAAGCTCCTGAGGGAAAAATGATTAAATTATTAATTATTTTATTTAATATAATAATAATATAATAATGATTGTTAAAAATAATTATTAGGATTTTTTTGAGATCTAATTGATTTAATATTTTTTTATTTGTTGTATAAAAAAATAGTTCTAATAAAAGTTGTTCAGTTTTTTTCTAGATTAAGTATATGTACAGAAACATATAGGTTTCCATTTAAAAAACAGAACTTGACATTGAAATACCCTTGAAAGCTTGTTCTAGGTCGACAAACAATAGTGTACTTTAGTTTCGCCCCAGATGTAAATAAACTTTTATTTGAAACTTTTTTTCACATAATGCACTGTTTTTGAGTTATAACACTGTCTCAAGATAAAAAAAACTAACCCGGTATAATTTTTTTTTTTTTTTTACTTTTTATACATAAAAATCTCTCAAATCACTCAAATATTATATTTATAAGAAAGTTAAGTGAAACAACCGTCTCTCCTGGGCTTTCATCACCTCATTTGTAGAAGAAGTCAGCTTTATACTCAAAAAAAAGTTAGAAATAATATTATTAATTTAATCTAGTTTTCTGATAATAAATGTTGCAATTAATGTTTATTTTCTTTTGCTACTAGTATTATGGGACAGAGGGAGTAATTCATAATCGTGAATAATCTTACTGGATTAACTTTAGGATTAGATGTATGCCGAGTATCCCAAAAGTCATTTGTCCATTCCCAAACATTTCCTGCCATATTTTTAAGTCCATAACCGTTAGTTTCAAAAGTATTAACTGGAGCTGTACTAATAAATCCATCATCTCCAGTATTATTAGTTGGGAAT
The DNA here is from genome assembly GCA_024734495.1 of Forficula auricularia. Classification (NCBI taxonomy): domain Eukaryota; kingdom Metazoa; phylum Arthropoda; class Insecta; order Dermaptera; family Forficulidae; genus Forficula; species Forficula auricularia. Next base: position 78,119,425 of record JALMQS010000099.1, on the reverse strand, counting down.
TCTCCTTGCCATATGTTCAACCAATGTTTATTCTTAGGGTTGATTTTGTTACCCCAAGGAAATAATCGTCCTTTCAACCCTCCACGACAGGCATATTCCCATTCAGCCTCCGTGGGCAATCTTTTGCCTGCCCAGGAACAATAAGCTTTAGCATCGTTCCAGGATACATGGATTACAGGGTGATTGAGTCGAAATTCATGTGAAGTGTCTGGCCCTTCTGGGTGTTTCCAATCGGCTCCTTCTATTGGAGCCCACCATGGAGCAGCTGCGACAGTTTGTTTCACTTTAGATCTTGTTTCTTCAGAAAGTAAGCCCATAAATACAAATGAATTTCCAAATTTCTCAGCTTCAGTAATATATTCAGTTTTTTCTATAAATAATTTAAAATCTTGATTGGACACCTCATAAATATCCATATAAAAAGATGACAAAGTGACATTTCTTGCAGGGCCTAAAAAACAATTTAATAAAGTTTATTAAGTAATAAAAAAAAGCCATCAAGCAAATATATAAAGCTTTAATACTAATTTGTAAATGTTGTTAGAGTTCGTGGCTGTGATGAAACTGTACTAGATGAAGGAGGAGGTATCAGCCAAAGATGAAATCACTGGGTTCAATAAAACACCTTTAATAAGACGTTTCGGCCTGAATTTTATTTGGCCATCTTCAGTCAATTAGGAGTTATACACAAAATGCGGTACACATATGTGATGTGAAGGCTTGGTTCGATCACATATGTGTACCGCATTTTGTGTATAACTCTTAATTGACTGAAGATGACCAAATAAAATTCAGGCCGAAACGTCTTATTAAAGGTGTTTTATTGAACCCAGTGATTCCATCTTTGGCTGATACCTCCTCCTTCATCTAGTATAATTTGTAAATGACTTAGAAGAGGGGCGGAAAGGGAAAAATATAGGAGGAAGAGTAATGGGAAACATAAAGATATTCTGCATCAAATTCGGCAATGATGTGACAGCGGAAGAGAGGAAAATGATTAAAGAGTTAGAAACATACACTAGAGAAAGAAATTAATGTGAGAAAAACCAAGATGATGAGATTCAGAAAGGGAGGGGGGAAGGAATGCGAAGACTGAATGGGCTTTTAACGGTGAAAAAATAGAGGGGGGTAAAGAAAATTAAGTATTTGGGTTTCCAATTTTCATGTTGTTACTCAAGAAACGAACAGATAAGTACAAAGGCGAGGAGGACCATTAAAACAGTCTGGGGAGGCAAGGTGGAGAACACCAAAAGGAAAATAAAACTTTATGAAAGCCTCATACAGTCAATCGCACTGTATGGGATGGAGTGATAAAAAAAAGAAATTGAAAGAATTCAGGGGAAATTCATGAAAATAATAATGGGGGTGTCAAAAAACACCCCTAATTATATTTGGAGGTGAGAAATGGCGAGAACCGAAATGGCGACAACTCTCAAACGAATACTTAAATTTATAATTAGGGTGGGGTCAAGGTAGGAGTAGAGGTAGCACGTTTGGATCTCCACTGGTCCTCACTATTATCAGGGTACTTGGGTTGTCAGCGCACATGACCGTCTGGCCCTTGTATCAAGACCGTCCGTGCGTGGAGAAGAACCACATCCTTCACGAGGTGACCCTGTTTTCTAACTAAACACGGCGGATCTAGACTGGAAAGTCAATAAACATTCCTGGCAAAGGGTAGCAGTACCTGCCAGTACCAGACTAAGGCGCAAGGAGATTGACTACGGACCAATACAAGTATGGCTGTATCAGCTTTAATGGTTGGATTACTGCGGTGTAGAAAAGAGAGGGACCTTACTACACTACCTATATCCCACGAACATCGGTCTGTAGAATACTAAACACCGATCACGACGCCTCTTTTTGAGGCATACGACTTAGAAGAAGAAGATAATAAGGGTGGAAAGGGTGGATCCAAAGAGATGGGTGAGAATTTGCTGGGATGAAATCAAGAGAGGGGTGAAGAATAAAATGGCCCTACAGAGTGGGGGAAGGAGATAGGAGGTATCGGACCTAATATTGGAGGAAGGAAAGAAGTTATCGGGGGTGGAAAAATATAAATAATTTGGAGTAATATTTAATAAAGATGGAAATAGCCGCATGGAAGTAAACGAAAAGATTATAAAGGGTAGAAAGGGCCTTGCACTCAGTTTTATTGGACAAAACGATTAGGAGATCCACAAAAATGAAAATTTATACCAGCCTCGTTCGTAGTATTACTACCTATGAGGCAGAGGTATGGGATATCGGAGTTAGAAACCGAGGCCGACTTTTAGCCACTGAAATGGATTTCCTAAGAAGAAGTTGTGGATTGACTAGAACTGATAAGAGTTCGAAACGAAGAGATAAGAAGATGAAATAGCATGGGCGGGGATCTTATTGGCGAAATTCAAAAAAAAAAACAATTAGTTTGGTTTAGACACGTAAAAAGGATGGACGAAGAACGAATCGCAAAAAAGGCTCTAGAATGGGGAAAGAGGTCAGTTGACCCAGGCGGACGAGGTGAACGAGGCTATGAGTTCCAGAAATCTCGAGATTGTGGATGTCTGGGACCGTGAAACGTGGAAAATGGGAACGGAGAAGCTTCGCCATACGTAGAAATCGGGAAGAAAAAGAAGAAATTATATTGTATACCCAAATAGGATACTATGTACTACTATAGTAAATAAATAAATAATGTATATTAAAATATACAAATGTAGGGGGTTGTTATGATTTGAGAAGTGGGGAAAATTTCAAAATTGATGTTTGAAGGACAAATTAAATTTTTTAAATTTTATTCTAAAGGGGTTTGTCGGAATCCAATAAAGTGTCAATTGAGACAAAGAATGGCAGGGGAATTCATGAATTCAAGAATCGATTGTTAAAATTTGTAATTTCGAAGCTTGTGATATCTCCACCAAAATATAAATGCTAAGTTGTGGTATATACTGTGTGTTGTTTGCTATATTACTTTACCATACAGGGTAAGGTCAAGTATTGTAATCGTGCATGAAAAGAGTGGTTTTTTTGCTTCTTTTTTTCAAAATATCTCAAAAACAGCTGAAATTATTTTGGTTAAAAAAATTGGGCGAAACCATGGCATTTCGCTCTACAAAAAAGCTCTAATAAGTGAACATCGAAAAAATTATATTTTTCGACATAATAATTGTTTTGTCAAAATGTCTGTTAGTCTGTCTGTTAGTCTGTGCGTTACCAAATTTTTGTGGACGAGCTAGCTCAAACACTAGTGTGAATATCGAAACCAAATTTCACACGTAGTTTTGGTCCATTGTGATTAAGAGCTGATTAGATTTTGGTGCATATCGACCCAAAATTAAGGGGGGGGGGGTTAAAAATTAAAAATATAGGCCATTTGAGCAAACTCAACCAAATTTTGTATACATAATCAGTGGGACCCCAGAAGTCTAAAAATGCAAAAACTAACCACCCAAAATGGGGGTGGGGGTGTAGGGTCAAAAAATGAAAACCTTGGCCATTTACCAAACTCAACCAAATTTTGTATACATAATCAGTGGGACACCAGAAGTATAAAAATGCAAAAACTAACCCCCCCCTACATGACTATAAATAATTTTAGGGGCCAGGTTGTATGGTCAAGTGGATGCCCACATCAGAACACGTCACCTTATTATTATTATAATGTTTGTATTGTATATTATTATAATATTATTGTTATAGTATTGTATGTGTATTATTGTTATATTTGTATTCTATTGTATTATTGTTGTATATTATTATTGTAAGGTTTTATATTGTATTGTTTTGTTACGTTACTTTTATGATTGAATATTATTATTGTATATGCATAGCTGAAAAATAGATAATAAAGAAATTATTATTATTATAATAAATAAAAGCTTATCTCTACCTTCGCCATCAGCTATAAAAATCGGATCATTGGTTCCCATTTCAAATATCCCTCCTGGAATAAGCACCATATTCTTTTTTTCATTGTTATTTACATTAAAAGAAGCTAAATATTTGTGTTCAGGTCTTTTCTCTTCGCTATTATCCCTATTTGTCTTACATCCACAATCATTTAGAGATTTTTGTACAAGTGTAAAAAGTATTAAAAATTTAAGTAACATTTTTTTTCAAAAATTACTAGTAAAATATCACAATTTTCAGGTTTTATTTAAAAAATCATATTAATAATTTTAAGAGCCTTTGGATAAAGAAAAATAATAATTTCTCGATTATATAAAAATTGTCTAAATTTAACTGCTTGTATTTTAAGGTTGCAATAAGGAATTCGTTAATTTGCTGACTAAATAAGTACAAACGGTTAATCACTTGGTAGCTATTGTTTTAAATTTTATTTTTAACATGTTATCAATTAGTTTAATCTACTATCAAATAGAAATTCATGTATTTATGAGTGAGTGAGGCTAGGTGACATTTTAAGTCATCCGATAAAAACATACTCACACATTCACAGACAAATAAATTACCCCCACCATAGTGCATTTTATGTCCCCCACCACTTCACAAAGTGTCTTATCAAAAGGGCACCAATTTTTAAATCAGAACCAAAAAGAAAAATCTTATTATATTAAATAAACAATTCTTGTGTATATAAATATGTTTCTATAGAATCGGCGGTTTCTTGAAAAAGGCTCGAAAAATTTCGATGAAAATCACTAGATAGGGTATTTATTAGCATGGTCCTTATTTTGGATATTTTCGAATTTTTACACTGACAGAGGCTCATATGGTTCAAAATAAAAAAATAAAAAATATCATCCAGCTTCAAGTCATCAATTTTAACCTTTTTCCATCTAAATAACATGGGGTTTTTTGCATTGAACGATCAATTTTTTTTTCGGCCAAAGAAATGGTTCAAAAAATTCGAAACTCTGTAGACTTTATCCTTATAATATAGTAGCTATTCCTTATAATTTTTTTTACAGATTTTTAGCTATTATAATTTTGGAGTCTATAAAACTTACTAACACTGAGATATAAGCAGTATTTTATCTAGCTGTACTTAACTCCAAAATTATAATAACTAAAAATCTGTGAAATATTAATTTTTTAAAAAAATGTTTTTGTAAAAGTTACCGGTGACTATATAGATTTAATTTCTTACCCGTGCAAATGTTTGTTATTCACCTCTAACGCCTCCTGATTTCCAACAGTTTTATTATATATAATTTATTTAATTTAATTTTATAATGCCTAAAACATCTTATTACTAATATTTCTCTAGGATTTCCTGAGAGCTGTATTTCCTTCTTTGAATAAATTTATGGCTGAGAATTGTTTCAAATATCCCGCACTTTTATAATTTACTTGCTTCTCTTATAGAGAGCTCTCATGTTGATTTTTTTTTTTTTTTTTTTGGCTTTTCGGCCTTTCTAGCCGTAAGCCTAATTACGATACTAGTTATATATTTTTTAAAATTTGTCTCTACCCCGGGAGTCAGATTTTAGCTGGATGCCTCGAGCCGGATTCGAACCTCTCATGTTGATAACCATAGATAAAAGATTCTAATAATTGATAACAAAGATCAACATGAAACTTGTCGATCTCTCTCTTATAAATATATATTCTCTGATCTCCATCAGGGGCTGTTAACTCTTTTGTTCTTTTGAAAAAAAAATAAGGCAAAACATCACTTTTTTCTTGCCGATTATTTAGATTTTAATTATCTTTCAAATTCCAATATGTAATAATAAATATATAAATTTCCCGCTCGCTATTTTAGTTCCAAAGCTTACTGCTTGGGAGTGCTGTAATCAGCGTCCCAAAATACAGGAGGGAGTTGTCTATCTATATTTTCATTTATCTATGTTTTCCATGATGGATTCAAAACACATGGCATAAAATAGGTATATATTTTGAAGTGTTATTTTTTTTTAGATTTTATATCACGTTTTGGATATAATTTTCTCCAAAATGGAATCGGTTCAACAAACGCATAGACCAACTACTTTTAAACTTGGTAATAAACAACACAAGCAAGGAAAACATCGTGGCAAAAGAGCTATAAATGCATTATCTAAAGGTATAGATTAATTTCTTTTTCATTTTCTCAATTTTATTAAATATCTCCGGGTCTGTTTACTTAGCGGTAATTCATAACGAGTTGACTTTAATTTTTTTTTTGATATTAACCCTTTTTTTTTTTTAAAATGTTAGTTTTATTCAGCAATTATGTACAAATGGTTTTTTTAGGTCCCCTAACATTTTGGGATCTAGCACTAATATATTACATTTTAACCTACATTGCCATGGATGACATTCGGGGTTATTACATTTTTTATTTTATGATATTAACCCTTAAATGCTTGATTTAACCACAAAAAGAATAGGATATAATAGATAGTAAAGTTTTTTTTTTTTTTTTTGGCTTTTCGGCTCTTCTAACCATAAGCCATTTTACGATACTATATATTTTTTTTAAATTTGTCCCTATCCCGGGGTCAGATTTTAGCCGAATGCCTCGAGTCGGATTCGAACCCGGGTCCACTTGGTTAGCAGGATGATGCGCTACCGACTAGCCTATCTGACCCCCAGATAGTAAAGTTAATTCAAAATATTTTTGTTATTCTTGTTGTTCCTATTGTTTATTTATATTATTTTGTTGTTTATAAACATATCAATTTATCATTGATGTAGAATTATGCTCTTATATAAATTTTATTATATATATAGGGTGTTCCACAGAATTCGTTCATTAAAAATTTTAATGGAAGGAGTTGAGAGAAAATTTTGAACTTTGACATATTTATGTTTTAGAATATGCTCTTTTTAAATAAATTTTTAACAACTTTTAGACACTTTACTTTACTTTGCTGCTATCGCCATCAACTTTCTTATTTTCTATGGAATTCCCCAAATATTTTTGCATCATTCGATTAAGTGTTAAAAACTAAGATGATTTTGTATAATGCACTTGATGTCTAAAATTTAAAATTTCTGAGTTATTTTAGATAATTTGTAAAATCTACCAATTTAGCGTTCATTTTTAAAAATTAATAATAATTAAACTATTGTTTGTAGAATTAATTTGATCAATCAGAACTCTTAATTAGACATTAAAGAATCTTACTTAATCATAAAAATTCAAATGTTATATCCAGGATGACCATAATAGTCGTTTATTTCTGAAAATCAAAAAGTTGTTAATACTCAATTTTTTCAATTAGAACATAGAATAAATTTTAATATTTTTGATCCAATAGAAGTTTATTAAATATTCCCTATACCTAAAATGAATTGTTTTTTAAGTATAGGGAATATTTAATAAACTCCTATTGGATTTTTATGTAGAATTCAAAAATACTAAAATTATACATAATAATTAAATAAGATCTAGACGAGTGAAAATAAAAATACTTTTTATTTAAAAAACTATTCATTTTAGGTATTGAGAATATTTAATAAACTTCTATTGGATCCAAAATACTAAAATTTATGCCATGTTCTATTTGAAAAAATTGAAAATTAACAACTTTTTGATTTTCAGAAACAAACGATTATTATGGTCATCCTGGATATAAAATTTGAATTTTTATGATTAAGTAAGATTCTTTAATGTCTAATTAAGAGTTCTGATTGATCAAATTAATTCTGCAAACAATAGTTTAATTATTATTAATTTTTAAAAATGAACGCTGAATTGGTGGATTTTACAAATTATCTAAAATAACTCAGAAATTTTAAATTTTTGACATCAAGTGCATTATACAAAATCTTCTTAGTTTTTAACACTTAATCTAATGATTAAAAAATATTTGGGGAGGTTGATGGCGATTGCAGCAAAGCAGAAAGTATCCAAAAGTTGATAATAATTTATTTAAAAAGAGCAGATTCCAAAACATAAATATGTCAAAGCTCAAAATTTTCTCCAATAATGAACGAGTTCTGTGGAACACCCTGTATATTTTAGGTGTAATAAAAAGAAATCTATTATTTTTGCATGAAATTGAAGGCTTTATTTAACATACTTAGAATGATCCGATTAAGGTCAAATATGCGCCGTTTTGTTCGATAACTTGTTGCCATTTTGAAAGTAATTCCATTATGCCTCTCTCATGGAAGCCCTTGTGTCTATTGGCAAAAAACTGGGACAGTCGATTTGATTTCGAATTGATTCCTGCGATTCTTTGCTGAAGCAATGGCACTAAAAAATGAATCACATACGAGAACAACAAGCAAAAAAGATCGTGGTCGAAGCGCGGTGAGCCGACCCAAACGATCGTCAAGCCCGGATTTTCGGCCAAGAAGGTCATACTGTGTGTTTGGTGGGATTGGAATGGCATCATCCACTATGAGCTACTCCCATCGGGCCAATCACTTAATTCGGGCCTATACTGTCAACAACTGACCAGATTGAAGCAGGCGATCGACGAGAAGCGGCCAGAATTGGTCAATAGGAAGAATGTTGTGTTCCATCAAGTGGTCGCCAGGCCAGACACATCTTTATCGACGAGCCAGAAGCTCCAAGAGCTTGGATGGGAAGTTATAAAGCACCCGCCGTATAGCCCAGACCTGGCACCAAGCAATTATCACCTTTTCAAGCATTTGCAAAATTTTCTTGATTGTTCAAAACTGGCCTCAAGAGAGGCTTGTGAAAATCGACTGTCCCAGTTTTTTGCCAATGGGGACAAGGGATTCCATGAGAGAGGCATAATGGAGTTACCTTCAAAATAATAACAAGTTATCGAACAAAACGGCGCATATTTGACCTAAATCGGATCATTCTAAGTATGTTAAATAAAACCTTCAATTTCATGCAAAAATAATGGATTTCCTTTTACTACACCTAATATATAAATTGTTGTTAACATTAGTAAATATCATTCTTATCATTATTATATCAATTTGAATTGTTAAGGTTGGTTTTTAACTTTCAATTATACACATATTACAATACGCACATCGCACATGTGATTGAACCTAGTTTTGTCAACAATAAGAAATTTAACTTTATGTAATTTGTGTCTTGCTTTCGCCAAGATACAGAGATGAGTGATCTTAATCTTATTCACATTTTATTATATATGAGCCGTTTATTTTGAAAGTGGCGTAAGTCCATTATTTGTTATTTTGAGATATTTGTATTTATATTTTTATAAATACATAAATTTATATTTATTTTTACGAATTCATGAAGGTATGTACTCTTTTGGCTGTGATTTTCTAAATATGAAAAGATGTCTAACTAAATCTGTCATTAATTCATTTTTTTCAAAATTGTGCTTACGCCACATTCAAAATAAAAGGCTCATATATGAATTATTTATGAAAGGCCTTAAGTCACTTTTTTTACCATTTAACTTTCATCACAAAAATCGATAGCTCATATGTTTATATTCATCGTTTGCTAATGAAATGACTCATGTCTGGTCGTTCTTTGGTGCTCTTTAAGGTAGTTGTTCCGCCAAATGCGTTTTCTTAGGATTTTTTTGAAATTTAGATAGATTATTATTTAAATACTTCTGCATCGATTGGTGGCAAAACGAAATTGATGAACAATATAGTTTCGGAGATATTAAATTTTAAAAATCTAGTTTTTCAGGCCCTTTAACATTGCATTATATTATGGATATCAGAAAATTTACATACATATTTAATTATAATTAAGAAACCCTTCTTACCATTGTAATAAAAAACTAAACCAACATTAAACAATAACCAATACATATTTTAAGACAATTTTGATTCATAGTTACAACAAGTTTCTGAGATAATAAGGAATAAATAATGAAAAATGTATCTAAAAAAATTTACATTAAAAACAATTTGGCAACAGGGCATTTATTTAACCAGCGAATGATGTATAAAGCGCGCACGCGCTAGATTTTTTCAAAATTATAATTTTCATAAGGTGTAACGTACGTGTTGATTACATTTGTCAAAAAATAACAAAACGATTTTTATAGAAATTTAAAATGTATTTTATCTGTCATTTTAATATTAAAAATATTCAATCTCTTACAATGGTGCCAAATTTGTCAAACGAGCACGGGATTGGCTAGAATCGGTACATAAACAGCAAAAAGTTTTGGGCTTATGAATTATGAATCCTTATTGTCTGTTCTATATACTCTAGCATTAACTTTTTGCTAGTATTGTCGCGAAACAACTACCTTAACAGAATATTTTGCCACTTGAATTCTCTGTTCACTTATGAAAGGCTTCCCAGTTTTTTTTTTCAATTTTCCAAAAGTTTGCTTTTTGCGACAAGAGGCTCTTCATAAATAATCGATTTATATATAAAAATAAATAAATCATATCTACTCTTATTAGAGGTCATTTTTAATCTCATTATCATTTATTTATATTCAAATGGTCCAAATTAGGTTTAATTACTATACTTTCATTATATATTTTCTTAAATTATTCACCATGCATTATCATAGTCAAAGGACTCTGTGAACTCCTGAAGATGGGCTTATACCCCGAAATATATAGAGTCGTGCTAAACAAGCATCTTATCTTTTATTTTTGTGAAACCTACCTAGTGTTCTATATTTTAAATTTTCTTTACTTTATTTAAAATGTTTCAAGAACCCACACCATTCTCTCTTATCAAAATTTTCTCTCAACTCCTTCCATGAAAACTTTTAATGAAAGAGTTCTGTAGAACTGTATATGTGTATGTTTATTTGCATCAAGCAGAGGACAACCTCTTTCTTTCTCTTTAAAATTAACATTACACTCAAAAATCAATCATTTTGTGTTTATGCACTTTCATATTAGTTTTTTGTTTGATTTATCACTGGCATGTCACACAATCCTTCTTCTTTTTGGGAAGTATTCGATAATGTAAAAATAGAAAAATACCTATTAATACTTAGCGAAATAAGTATCATAAAACCATCAAGATATTGCGTGCTTATATTCAGAACTGAAAATAACTTAATCACTAATCGGATTACATACCAATTTGAATCGAATAGTCTAGCCAGCAACTTTCTTGGTAGAAAGACTCCTCTCCTTCCTTTGAGTGCCTAAAAAATAGGATACTTCTCAAACGAATACATAGACCCCAAAGCGTTTGGATTTTTGAAAAATAATAAAATTTGGAAAGTTATGAGAGAATGTAGAAAAGCAAAAGAAAAATGATTCAAGAAAAATGTAAAGAAGTCAACGAAAATCTAGTATTGGGAAAAGATTGATGTAGCCTATAGGGCAATAAAAAGAAATTTCCAAGAAGACAAGCCAAAAGCAAGAACATAAGAGATAAAGGAGGCCACATTATTCTAAACGAAAACGAACAGGCAAATAGATGGAAGGAACACCTAGAAGAACTCTATGGAGAAGAAAAACAATGAACCCAATAGAAGAAGAAGAATCTGTGGACGAAAACGAATTAGGAGACCCCATACTCAGGTCAGAATTCGAGACAGCTTTGAAGGAACTAAAAAATAATAGAGCACCCGGAATAGACAATATACAAGCTGAAATCCTAAAGAACTCTGGAGAAAAGGCACGTGACAAACTTTTTGAACTAATTAGCAAAATCTATAAATTGGGAATCATCCCAAAAGATTTCGAAAAAAACAAAATAGTCACACTTCCCAAAAGACAGGCGCGGATAAATGTGAAAATTTCAGGACCATTAGCCTAACCTCACATGCCTCCAAAATCCTAACCAAAATAATCCAAAGAAGAATAGAACAAAGAGTTGAAGAAAATCTGGGGGAAGACCAGTTCGGCTTTAGAAGAAACAGAGGCACCCGAGAAGCAATTCTCTCTCTTAGACTAATAATAGAAAGGGCTTTTATCAGGGAAGAATCTGTCTACATCGGATTCATAGACCTAGAAAAAGCATTCGATAACGTCAATTGGGAAATTATGTTTAAAATATTAAAACAGGCGGGAATAAAATTCAGAGAGAGAAGACTAATCTACAATCTATATCAAAACCAGACGGCAATTATAAATATTGGTGATGAACAAAGAGAAGCCAAAATAAAAAAAGGTGTAAGACAAGGATGTGTGCTGTCACCCATGATTTTCAACTTATACATAGAAGAAGCGATTAAAGAATTCAAAGACAAAATTGATACAGGTATAGAAATCCAAGGTCAAAAGATCGCTATGTTAAGATTTGCCGATGACATTGCCCTTCTAGGAAGCAATAAAAAGAATTAGAGGACGCCTTGAATGGAATTAACCAAATCCTAATAGAAGAAATCAAAATGAAAATAAACAAGAATAAAACCAAGGTCCTAGTATGTACAAAAAAGAACAAACGAGACAGGAATGCATCAAAATTAACCAAGAAAACCTAGAAGGAGTTAAGGAATTCCGCTACCTAGGAAGTAAAATAACATGGGATGGGAGGAGCAAAAACGAAATTAAATCAAGAATTGCCCAAGCAAAAATGGGGTTTAATTCAAAACAAAAACTACTATGCTCCTCCTCAATCAGCTTAGCAAACAGGAGGTTGCTATTGAAGACATATGTATGGAGCATAGCCATGTACGGGTGTGAAACCTGGACAATTGGAGAAGCGGAGAGAAAGAGATTGGAGGCTTTCGAAATGTGGTGCTACAGAAGAATGATGAATATCAAATGGATGGATAAAATTACAAATGAAGAAGTTCTTGGAAGAATCGGAGAAAGAAGAACCTTGTGGAAGAGTCTGAAGAAGAGAAGAGGTCAGATGATAGAGCACACACTGAGACATGGGGGACTGCTTAGGGATATCTTGGAGGGGAGGTGGGAAAGAAAAGGGGAAGGGGAAGAACCAGATTAGAATATTTCAACCAAATAATTGAGGATAATGGGATGCCAGACATTTAGAGAGGTTAAACGGCTGGCGGGGGACAGAGTCGAGTGGAGACGGATTGTTGCATCAAACCAGTCTTAGGACTGTATACTCAATGATGATGATGGAATAAAATTTAATAAGTAAAAAGATAATTAATTGAAATTCTTCATATAGATATTAGATAGGTATTAGTTTAAGGCTAGTTTACACGAGCTTAGTACTAAGCATTAGTACTAACCACTCGCACTTATACCTCAATATAAGTGGTTAGTATTAGTAGAGTGGCAAGTGAGAGTGAATAGAAATGGTTTCTATTTACTAATGGCAAGTAGCATATACAGGGTGGGGCATAAAGATCTATCACATTATGAAGAGGTATAAAAAATGAAAAAGTTTAACTAGAAAAAAACTGAATATATTTTTGAAAAGAACATAAAATAATTTTTTTTTAAATGTATTTTAAACATTATATCAGGCAAAAAAAAGGGGGGGGGGTTAAAAATGAAAATTCTAGCCCTTTCGACCAAACTCAACCAAATTTTCGATACATATTCTGTAGACCCCCAGAAGGCTAGAAACGCAAAAACTAATCAAATTTTGTATATATAGTTTGGTCTAAAGGTCTAGAATTTTCATTTTTTACCCCCCCCACCTATCAGTGGATAGTTTTTGCATTTTTAGCCTTCTGGGCATCCACAGAATATGTATCGAAAATTTGGTTGAGTTTGCTCGAAAGGGCTAGAATTTTCTTTTTTAATCCTCCCCCCTTTTTTTTTTTCATCTGATATAATGTTTAAAACACATTTAAAAAAAATTAATTTATGTTCTTTTCAAAAATATATTCAGTTTTTTTCTACTTGAATTTTTTCATTTTTTTCTACTTCTTCAAAATGTGGTATGGATCTTTATGTCCCAACCTGTATATTATTGACAACTCGAATTGCCATCTTGCAGCTTTCACTATCCACTAATTAGAGTGGTTAGAAGAGACGTGTGAACCATTACTAATCAGTTAGTCTGCTAAGTGCTTAGTAAATGGAATAGTACTAAGTCCTTGTAAACTAAGCTTTAAGGTTGGGAATTAGTAGCTTAGTGGATTAAAGAGCATAATTCTTTAAAAAAAACCTCGCAACGAACATACAAGTTCGATCCTTTTATTTATAATAAAATTTTCCTAATTTTACTTCAAAAGTTACTTTGTTTTCAAATTTTCTGACAACTGATAATTAATTCTAATCTATTCTCTTCCAGGAAAGGTAAATAGTGTCAAACTTTTAACCAAGAGTATGAAAATTTCTACAAAAAAAGAAGTTCGACGAAATCAATCCAATCAAATAAGACAAAAAAAGAGGGCAGAAATTCTGGATAAGAAAAGAAAGCTTGGCACAATTTCTTCAGCCCCTTTTCTTATTTCCATAGTACCATTATCAACAACTGTAAATGTCAATCATTTACTCACATCCCTTAAAGAGGTCGATCCTGATTCTATAATAACTTCGAGTGAAGAAGGATATTTACATATATGTATCCCAAGATTCAAACAAAGATTTTCATTCATAATTCCAACTGCTGGAGATCTTTTTGCTAATTTAGATGCTCTTAAAATTTCTGATACTGTAATTTTTGTTATGTCTGCAATTGAAGAAGAGGTAATTGATGATTTTGGTCACGATTTATTAACTGCAATATGTGCTCAAGGGCTTCCTTCATCACTATCAATATTGACAGAATTAGAAAGTGTACCGATTAAACAAAGAAATAATTTTAAAGAATCGGTGCAAAAGTATATTCAAAAATGGATTCCTGAAGAAAAATTAATAAACTTAGAAAAGATATCAGATGGTCTTACAATTTTTAGAAAAATTGGTTCACAAAAACAAAGATCTATTTTTTTCAGAGATAAAAGACCTCACTTGGTTGCTGAAGAAGCACACTTTGACAATGATATTCTTAAAGTTACAGGATTTATAAGAGGAGAAGCTTTATCGGTTAATTCATTAGTTCATATTCCTGGTTGGGGAAATTTTCAATTATCCGAAATTCATGCTGCTGAAGATAAATATGGAGTCGTTTCTCGAGAGAAAAATCGAGATAGTACACTTCTAGCAAAGGCAGATCCAGAATTGCAAGAATCTCTAGAAAGTGAATTAATTCCTGATCCAATGGATGCAGAACAAACCTGGCCAACCGAAGATGAATTGAAAATGGCAGAGCATCAAAACAAGAAAAAAAAACCAGTACCTAAAGGAATGTCTGAATATCAAGCAGCCTGGATTCCTGATGATGAAGAATCCGAGGAAGACGATTTCGATGATGAAGAGGAAGAAATGGATATATGTGAGAAAGCAATTGATGAAGAATCGGATGAGCATTCAAATGATGGCCAAGAATATGATGCTGTTACTGAAACCGATGTTTTTCAAAATGATGATAGATATGATGAAAAAGTCGATTATGATGAAGAAGAAGAGCTTCATAAAAAATTACTAGAGGCCAATACTGATGCAAAATGGCCCGATGAAGTTGACACGCCCCAAGATATTCCAGCTAGAGACAGATTTGTACGGTACAGAGGCTTAGAATCGTTCCGGACATCTGCTTGGGATCCCAAGGAAAATCTTCCGTTAGATTATGCTCGGATATTCCAATTTGAGAATTTTGATAGAGTTCGTCGAAAAATTTTAAAAAGACCTCAAAATGAAGGTGTTTTAGTAAGTTAATTTATATTTACTACCTCAAATAGAATAATATTGTTAATTAATTACTACCCTTTTATCATTCTATCCAAAAGTATCTTTCGCCCTTAGAAAACCCCTCTAAAGATAGGTTATTACGATTATAATTATTTTAATTTCTTTATTTTTCAAAAATAAACTGATGTGGACATCCACATGACTTTACCATACACCCTGATCTCTCTCTTTTATTTAATATAATTATTTAGAGGCACAACCCCCCCTCCCCTTTTGATGGGTAGTTTTTGCATTTTTAGTCTTCTGGGGGGGCACTGATTATGTATATGTTGCAGTAAAAACCCGTTTTTAGTAAGAACGTGCTCTTACTAGTTAAAACGCATTTCACTGTATACATTTTTAATTTTTGACATTTTCGTTTAAAATTTTTTGAAAATAAACACCCAAAATGAGACGGAAGGTCAAAAATGAAGATTCTAGACCTTTGGACCAAACTCAACCAACATCAGTAAATTCTATTTACCACAAAGGTATTCAGTGAAACGCGTTTTATCTACTAAGAACCCGTTCTTACTAAAAATCGGGTTTTTATTGCAACATATGTATACAAAATTTGGTTGAATTTGGTCCAATTGCTTAAATTTTCATTTTTAAACCTCCTCCCCCCTCCCCATTTTGGTGGGTTGGTTTTTACATTTTTAGTATTCCGGGGTTCCACGGATTAGGTATTCAAAATTTGGTTGAGTTTGCTCAAAGGGCCTAGATTTTTATTTTTTAACCCCCCCCCCCCATTTTGGCCCCAGAAAAAAAACATTTTCGTTATAGGTTCATTTTTTTAGTAGATTTACCCTGTTTAATAAAGTAAAAATTAAAAGGAGGCGTTTTTAAAACTTTCCTAAGGCGCGTCAATTAGTTGGTTCGGCCCTGAATAAATAATATTATATAATAAAACCTTTTTTGTATTCTGAAAATCGAACTGAGTTATATAATTAATACATTTTTAATTTTTCTAGCCTGGTTCGTATGTTACTATTTATATTAAAGATGTTCCTAAACATCTTTTCGATTCGCGACCCAAAGGACAGCCTCTCGTTGTATTTGGAATGTTAAGTCATGAACAACGAATGTCCGTTGTTAATATCGTTCTCAAACGATCACTTGGGGATCAATTTCAGCAGCCCATTAGGAGTAAAGAACAAATTATTTTTCATTGTGGTTATAGAAGATTCAAAGCCGCTCCTATATTTTCTCAACATACAAATGGAAATAAACATAAGGTAATCAAATTTATATAATTTTTTCTAATGTCATAATAAATTAATTTTACGAACATGAATTTAGGTCATTTATCAAAAGATTTTAATAGATATGTTTATATTGCATGTAGGAGGTTCTTGTCCCCTTGGGAGTCGAAACCGGGTTTCGACTCCCCAAGGGGACAAGAACCTCCTACATGCAATATAAACATATCTATTAAAATCTTTGATAAATGACCTAAATTCATGTTCGTAAAATTAATTTATTATATATCACAAGTTGATTTTGAGAAAAAATTCAACCTTCTTAAAATTTCTTTACACAAAATTAATTCTGTTATAAAATAAAGAAGAGCTAAAATAAACGTGTAGATTTAGCTTTATTTACTTTTTCAACAATACAAATAAATAATCAATAAAATATTGAAAAGAAAAAAACAAATTAATATTTTTTTGCAACGAAATTTTCTCTGGAGAGAGACGGACTGGTAGAAACTTTAATTGAATGTAATGGAAGGCAGCCCAGAGGTAGTGAGGAAAGAAAAAATTAACACATATCAAATAAGGTGTAATTTATTGGAATCCTTCCTCCTTTCCTTTCAAACCTACGTTTCGGAGGATTTTTCCTCCTTCTTCAGGGTTTCAAAGGGTCAATGAATGAAACAAATAAAATGTTTCCTTCTTCTCTCCACAGTAGTGTTCAAAAACTTTCTTCATTTTTAACAAAGGAATAGAAAAACAATTTTTTTTCCTCCTTTTCTTAATTAGATAGCTAAAATAAATTACACCTTATTTGATATGTGTTAATTTTTTCTTTCCTCACTACCTCTGGGCTGCCTTCCATTACATTCAATTACAAATTAATATGATTAAACAATTAAGGTAAAAGCACCAGTAGTGGGCCTGTACCTGTAGTGGGCCAGAAGGAAAAAAAGTGCAAAAATGAGCTTATCCAACTTTGAAAAATAGCGTTATATACCTATAGCTCATGCCATGGGCTATATATAACTTAGCTTTTACCTTAAATTATGTTTCAAATTCTTTTAACATTATATAGAGAAATCTTGAAGGATCTAACAATCGATCGGAAAAATTATTTCTAGGGGGGTAAATTCGTCACTAAACTTTATTTGGGGGAAAATCGAAGTAGTGGGAAGGATATAAGGTATATGTACACCTTTAATACATTTTTATTAACATCCATACCTGTGTCCAAGCCCAACAATCCAACAAAAAAAAAAACAACAATGACACAATTAGACTGTAGCAATCTGAAATATTCTCCGAGTTCATTTTAAAATTCACACAGTCATCAAAATTTTTAAATATATACAGTGACTCTTTTAATTTTCTCTTTGTCCAATTCACATCGTAGTCCACAATCGAAACTAGTTGTTAAGATTTTCCGCTAAATGCTTTTTTTTATCCCTCTTTGAGGAAAAATGTAAACTTTAACTTGTTTTTTTTTTCTTTTAGTTTGAAAGATATTTCCAGCCAGACAGCACTGTTGTGGCAACGATGTTTGCACCTATAACATTTCCTCCATGCAACGTACTTGCTTTTCAACAGAAAGAAAATGGAAAACATAAATTAATAGCAACTGGATCAGTACTTAGTGCAAATCCCAATCGAATTATTTGCAAACGGGTGGTTTTAAGCGGACATCCTTTTAAAGTACATAAGAGATCAGCAGTTATACGTTTTATGTTCTTTACTAAAGAAGATATTGAATATTATAAGAAAGTTGAATTAAAAACCCGTTATGGCAGAGTTGGTCATATTAAAGATTCTTTAGGTATATTTTTTGATTTTTAATTATATTATTAATTATTATTATTTTCACTCAAAATATTCTCGATTGTTCAAATTATTATTAATATAACTTCCCTATTCTTCTTATCAATCTTAATCCATCTTCAGTTAACACAAAACACTTTTTACTTTACATGATTCTTTTATTTTCTTTCTCAAATTTAAAAATAAATAAATTGACACGTTCTGATGTGGCCATCCACTTGACTTCACCATACACTTCTGGTTGAGTACAAGGGCATACATAGATTTTCATTTTTTGACCCCCCCCCCACACACATTTTGGGTGGTTAGTTTTTGCATTTGTTGTCTTCTGGGGTCCCACTGATTATGTATACAAAATTTGGTTGAGTTTGCTCAAAAGGCCTAGATTTTTAATTTTTAACCCCCTTAATTTTGGGTCGTTATGCACCAAAATCTAATCAACTCTTAATCTTAATGCACCAAAACTACGTGTGAAATCCCCTTGTGTCACATTCTGTCATATTTTCAGTGAGTCTCCCTTTATTGTGACGTCACACTATCCCTTTTATACCCTATAATTTAACAACACTGATCAACAAAAATTTGTTTTTCTAAACCTAACAATGGATTCCACTAGAGTTTTCTATGCTGATTATCATGCAATTCCCCGATTTTTTCACAACACAGTTTTGAGATATTATCGGTCAAAACGACGAAAAATGCCATTTTGACCTATTTTCGAGTCCCATTATATATTAAACAGCAATATTTGAAATCAAAATATTTTATTATTTTATTTTATTTATAGAAAAACTCTTTGATTTTCAAATTACCACTTGATTGTAGTTCAATTAGAACTCGAGTTATAACTAAAAAACTAAAACTACGTGATTATAAAGGATACAAAACATATATAAAAACATATGGTCTTAGTTATTTAGTTATAACTCGAGTTCTAATTGAGTAACAAACAAGTGGTAATTTGAATATCAAAGAGGAAGCTGTTTTCTATTACCTCATTATTTTGATTTCAAATATTGTTGTTTAATTATATTCAAACGCCTTCCAATCGATCACAAACCCAAAGGTCGAAAATAATTTTTTCTTTAGCCCCACAACGAGGCAGCGTCGAAAGACAATTATAAATTAAATTAAATTAGGGAACGAAGTAAAGATTTTTAATTATTGACAAAAGGATCAGCGCACCCTGTATAATTTCTTAACCTAACCACATGAAAGATGTTAAGCTTTCATTCATAAATTAATTCCTGTGAATCCATTGTAATAGACTGATGAAAAGCGGTGAAAGCCCTCGAAACTATAGTCTCGTTATAAATAAA
This sequence comes from Forficula auricularia, assembly GCA_024734495.1. Classification (NCBI taxonomy): domain Eukaryota; kingdom Metazoa; phylum Arthropoda; class Insecta; order Dermaptera; family Forficulidae; genus Forficula; species Forficula auricularia. The sequence goes on along the minus strand of JALMQS010000099.1, from coordinate 78,099,627 downwards.
TAAAATTTATAATTCCAGCAGAAGACACACTCTTTTATTGTCTCCTTCAAGTATAAAACTCTACTGGAATCTATTGTTAGGTTTACGGGGAGAAATTTTTGTCGAGCAGTGTAATAGTAGAATTTTATTTTATAAATTAAATTCAACTAAAGGGATTTATTATATTTTAATTTTAACTTTATTTTTATTCATATCATTTAACAAATTTTTTTAAATTATTCTTCTAACATCAAAATTTTTAAGATTTTGTCACAAATCTGAGATGCTCCCTCCTCTACTCTGTGTCGTAATTTATGGACGGCCCGTGACGTCTCTACTTACTTATCATCTGGATTTTTTTGTCCTTTTCATTTTTGACCTCTCTATATTATGTTGCCGCATCTGGCTCCTCGTCCATAGTCTTTTTTTCTGCATTTCTTTTTCCTCGTAGCTATTCCTCTCATTATTAGTTTCTATCCGCTGGTAAACAGCGCTGACTGGTGGTCAAAATAAAAACTAACACAATCGGGTCATATTTATTTTTATTGTATAAAGAAAATTATTAAAAACAAAAAACAAACAAGATAGATTATTAGTTTGTTGTTTACTATCTTATGCAAATATTAAGTGCTTTATTTAAATATTCTTCGGCATCTCAATTTTGAAAAATTATCATCGTGCATGATTGATAGTCAGTGCAGCTTACCCGTTTGCTTTAGTTATATTTTTGACCACGAGATTGCGTAGTGGCAAGAACCACTTACCAAAAATTATTGGATAAAAATACTCGGTAGATTTCTCTAATCATTAAGATATAAAAAATAAAATGAATTTATTTTTTAACCGACTTCAAAAAAGGAGGAGGTTCTCTATTCTGATTTGAATTTTTTTTTTTTTTTTTTTTTTTTTTATTTTTTTTTTTTATTTTTTTTTTTTTTTTTTTTGTGCCTATGTTACCTCATATCTCCGCCAATTGTCAACCGATTTTGAAAATTTTTTTTGCATTGGGTCCAGTCTAGCTTCCGATTGGTCCCATTTTTTTTTCGATTTTTTTTCATAGGTATTAGACCTTTTTTATTAGGTTTGTTTAGGTTTGTTTAGACCTAACCTCTTTGTTTATGAACCGATTTCGATGGTTCTTTTTTTATCCGAAAGGTGTCTTAGGGATGGTGTCATATTAATTTGGTCAAGTTCTGATGATATAATCACTATTAATAACATCACTAAAAGAGAAAAAATAAAAATTTTAAGAAAAAATAAAACTCGACTTCAGAGCATTAGCGCAACAAGTAAAACACTAAGGTATAAAATAATTATTATCTTATTACAACTAAACGACGAAATATTAACATGAAACTACTTTTTGAGTTGGTGCCAAACATATACCTTTTTTATGAATCGCACTCGACGGATCTTACTTAGTACGTTTGTGCGGTACGCTCGCTTATAGGTATAGTTTGTTTGGCACCGACTTTAAAAAGTAATTTCGTGTTAATATTTCGTCGTCTAGTTGTAACTAAATAAGATAATAATTATTTTATACCTTTTAGTGTATTTTTATATTTGTTGCACTTAATTTTTTGAAGTCGGTTTTTATTTTTTTCTTAAAATTTTTTATAGAGTATTCTAATCTCGATATATAAGTATTGCGGGTGACTAACCGATCTCTCAGGAGATACAGGAAGGCAACTCTAAAAATAAATTCGTTTTATTTTTATATCTGAAGGTAGAAACCCTACCAAGTATTTTTATCCAATAATTTTACTACTTTACTTCCTGTATCTCCTGAAGATGGGTTAGTCACCCGAAATATATATATCGAGATTAAAGATTCTCTAAAAATAAATTCGTTTTATTTTTTTATATCTTAATGTGAAACCTACCAAGTATTTTTATCCAATAATTTTAAAAAATGTTTCACCAAGTACCAACACCAAATTCCTTAAAAACTACCACTTACCAAGTATAGATTTTTAATTATTAAGAATAAATTTTAATAAATAATAAATTCTAATAAAATTTTATTTTTACAGGAACGCATGGACATATGAAATGTACTTTTGATGCTCAACTTAGATCACAAGATACCGTATTTTTATATTTATATAAACGAGTCTTTCCTAAATGGACTTATGAACCATATGTTACAAGACCTTTAAATATGTATTCTGATTTAATGTCTATGTAAGATGTAAATAATATAATAATAAAATTATATATTATATTCAAAATGATTATTATTATATAAAAACTATTTATATGTATAAATGAAAGGGTTATTTCAGAAATGATGTGTTATTTTTTTTTCTTGTTTCTAAAATAACGGATTTAAATGTAATATATGCTGAATTATTATTATATTAATTATTAAGAATAAAAGATATATATCTATACCAGATGTCTGTTTATTTTTTGTTAAATATATTACTTACTTACTTATTACTTATTCGACCCGTTCTTCTGTGCTGCGGTTTGGTGCTTGCGGGTCCCAACTTTTCCTCCAGGCTCCTCTATCCTTCGCTATTGTGCTCCAATTCACCCCCAATCTTCTACTATCCGGAAGTCGAATAGAGTTCATGTAGTCCAAGGAGTCAGCCCATCGGATTGGCGGTCTTCCAGGAGGTCTTTTTATATATCGAGGAGTCCACTCTTGTAAAGATGTGTTCCACCTCATGTCATTTCTTCTCACTAGATGACCCGCCCACTTATGCTTCGACTCGTTGACAAATTCCAGCATATCTTTCACTCCGGACATTCTTCTTATATCAGTGTTATGTAGGCCATGTAATCGTTGAGTCCGGAGTGTTATGCCTACGAGCCTTCGCTCTAGTGCCGCTTGGATGGTTTTAATTTTGTTCTCATGGGCTTTCGTCAAAGTCCAAGTTTCACTGCCATAAGTTAGTGCAGGGAGTACCGTTGAATTAAATAATTCACTTTTAAGCCGCGAATCATTGGTTGCATCAGTTACGGTGCGAATAGTCCCGAAGGCGGCCCAGCCACCTTTCCTCCTTCTATGCAGTTCCGGAGCGAGGTCATTTGACATTGTTAGTATTCTGCCTAGATAAATGTATTCTTCTACATCTTCAAGTGGGAGCCCATCCAGGTAAATTGGGTCTTGTGGCGCGAAACTATTGCGCATAACTTTCGTTTTTTGTGTGTTTATCACAAGGCCCACTTCCTTTCCTTCTCGATTTAGGGAGTTTATCATAGATGTGGCTTCATCTGGTGTACCAGTGATCAATACAATATCGTCGGCAAATCTTAGGTGATTTAGGTTCCGGCCATTGACTCTTAAGCCATTAGCCCATTTGCAATGCTTAATTACTTCCTCCAGGCAGGCAGGCCGAGAACAAGACTGGTGATATAGGGTCTCCCTGGCTTAAATATATTAGGAAATTCAATGGTAAAATTTCCATTTCCAGATAGATTTCCATATTAATTTTGGAGAAAAAAAAGTGTAAAGGCAAAAGTTCTAAAAATTAAAAACTGGATCAAATTTATCGATATCTTCTGTTAAGATTAGAATGTATTTATTTATACAAAACCATAACATCCTTGTCATTGCAACACATACAATACATATAACATCTCCCCGTTTTTTTTTTCACAGAACAATTTACACTATATACCGGGTGAGTTTTTTATCTTGAGATAGTCTTATAATTTAAAAACAGTGCATTTTATGGAAAAAAGTTTCAAATAAAAGTTTGTTTATATCTAGGGCGAAATTAAACTACGCTATTGTTTGTCGACCTAGAACAAGCTTTCAACGGTATTTCAATGTCATGTTCTGTTTTTTAAATCGAACCCTATATTTTTCTATACGTCTACTTAATCTACAAAAAAAAAAACTGAACTTTCATAAGAACTATTTTTTTATACGACATTAAATAAATAAAATACATGAATCAATTAGATCTCAAAAAAATTCTTAATAATTATTTTAACAATTATTTAACTTAATTATAAAATAATAATGATCAAATAATTAATTATTAAATAAATAATCATTAAATCGAAAAGTCACAACAATAAAAATAAGTGTTTATTTTGCAACGAAATTTTCTCTGGAGAGAGACGGACTGGTAGAAACTTTAATTGAATGTAATGGAAGGCAGCCCAGAGGTAGTGAGGAAAGAAAAAATTAACACATATCAAATAAGGTGTAATTTATTGGAATCCTTCCTCCTTTCCTTTCAAACCGACGTTTCGGAGGATTTTTCCCTCCTTCTTCAGGGTCTATAAACCAATATTACAAAATTATAAAAATGGGGTTGGTCATCATTCATTTCAACAATAAAATAATACAATTATAAATATAATGTAAATAGCCAGATTATCAATAGAAAATATATATATATATATATATATATATAATTTACTCACTTCAAAGGGTCAATGAATGAAGCAAATAAAATGTTTCCTTCTTCTCTCCACAGTAGTGTTCAAAAACTTTCTTCATTTTTAACAAAGGCATAGAAAAACAATTTTTTTCCTCTTCTAATTAGATAGCTAAATGGCTTTTGAATCTAATATATACCTATAGACCAAACCCCTTCCATGACAGATGCGCACAAGAGTGCGTACTGGGATTAGTTATTAACATATTCTCAAATAATATGGTTGATTCATATAACCCAATATACAATATGTACAAATAGCACAATTCCACAATTCACACCTCATTCGTTCATTGATCAATTCACTTATTCAAATTTTTTTTTTTTTATATATACACTTCACCTTCACCTTCGGCGGGCTTGCTTCATGGAGGCGGGGCTTCTGCCTGGACCCTCACGTGGCTGTTTTATTGATGTTTTATACACGTGTAAAGAGTAATTCTTTCATATATCAAACTCTTGTGAATTAATATTAATAGATTGATGAAGAGGACAAAGTATATCTTTTTTTATGAAATGAATTTAAAAAATTTATCTTTCCACCAGAAGACAATATTTTAATTGTCCCCTTCTGCTACTCAATTATTCGGCAAAAAGAACCTTTCAACTTAAATTAAAATAAAGTTTTTGTCTTGTAAAATTCAATAAATAAAGTAAAAATCGTCATTTGGGGAGAATTATCCTATTAAAATTTAAAAAATAATAAACTTTTAAAGTTTATTATTAGATTATAGAAAATTCAGGTTTAATTAGGCTCAAAATAGGTTTTTAATAATTTCAATAGGCTGAAATTTGCTAGATTTCAAAACAATATAAAAATGGTTTTCAAATGATTTGGTTTTCTTTAAAGAATTCTACGGGCTAATTGAATTTTTGGTTTTAATTTTTAAAATATATTTTTATAGAAATTCCAAAAGCTAATGAATTCCTTTCAGTTACTGCTAAAGTACTAGCTAATAGTATAGTTTCAATAATCCTTTATAATTAACTTTACTAAATAAATAATATTGAAATGAATGAATGAGCTCGAATACAAAAGCCAAAAGTTCTTTGAAATGGCTATATTTAAATACAATAGAAAAAGGATGAGGTGAGATTCTGCGTATTTTTTAAGAAAATAATTTTTAAATAACATATTTTATTTTAAATTAAATATTTTTCATCTATATATATAATCAAAAGCTTGGCTCGAACTTTTTTATTTTTAACCGTTTTTGTGTCTATAAAGTAATTTCACATTCGCCAATTTCAGAACCGATTTTGAAAAAAAATTCGCATTGGGTTTAGTCTACCTTTCGATTGGTCCCATTTTTTTCATAGGATAGACCTTTTGTTAGGTTTGTTTAGGCTCAACTTCTTGTTTATGAACCGATTTCGATGTTCCTTTTTTTATTGGAAAAGGGGACCTTATGGTGTCATTAATTTGGTCAAGTTCTGAAGATATGATCACTATTAACAACATCACTAAAAAGAGTGAAAATAAATTTTTAAGAAAAATAAAACCAACTTCAAAAAATGAAATGCAACAAATAAAATACACTAAAAGGTATAAAATAATTATTATCTTATTTAATTACAACTAAACGACGAAATATTAACATGAAATTACTTTTTGAAGTCGGTGACAAACATATAATTTTCATGAATCGGTGACTTATGATCTTACTTAGTACGTTTGGAGGATATGCTTGCTTATAGGTACAGTTTTATTATACCGACTTCAAAAAGTAATTTCATGTTAATATTTCGTCGTTTAGTTGTAACTAAAGAAGAGCATAATTATTTTATACCTTTTAGTGTATTTTATTTGTTGCATTTAATTTTTTGAAGTCGGTTTTTATTTTTTTCTTTAAAATTATTATTTTTTCTCTTTTTAGTGATGTTATTAATATGACTATATTATCAGAACTTAACCAAATTAATATGGCACCATCCTAAAATACACCCTTTCCAATAAAAAAGAATCATCGAAATCGGTTCATAAACAAAGAAGTTAGGCCTGAACAACCTAACAAAAAAGGTCTAATACCTATGAAAAAAATATGACCAATCGGAAGCTAGACTTGACCCAATGCAAGAAAATTTTTCAAAATCGGTTCACAATTGGTTGAGATATAAGGTAACATAGGCACAAAAAAATTCAGTCGAATAGAGAACCATTTCCTTTTTGGCTTGTTGGAAAAATAACAGTTTTTTAAATCTTGTTGCAGTTTTTTTTTTGCTAGTTTAGTTCTTATTGTTTGGCAAGCGTGCTAGCTAACCTGAACTCTTTTAGTTTTTCCTGAATTTTCCAATTTTCCGGCAACTTTTCCAATTTTTTTTTACGTATTAACCTGAATTGGACTATTACAAACATTTAAAAAAAACATTAGCCAAATCGTCTACCAGGCATTTGAGAGATCTGCGCTTACAAAGAAAAAGAAATTCATTTTTATTATATAGAAGATATACACCATACATTCACAATTCATACAAATATACATCATACATCTATACTTCATTCGTTAATTGATCAATTCACTTATTACAATCTTTACATATACATACAAATATACAATATTTGTTTTTTCTTTTTTATCATATACCGGGTGATTCAATAAGGGTGACGAGGTACCGTATCTCAGGAACTAATAATCGTAGAAGTTTGGGAAAAAAATCCTTCAGAGGAAATCGGCCAAGAAAAATTGCTGGAAATATTTTTTAAGTTCATACATCCACCGCTAGGTAGCTAAATAACTTCGATCGTATAAAAAATGCAATTTTCTCAAAAATTTTCCAATATAAGTTTAAAAATGAATACTCTCACGTTAATGCCACCATAATAGTCCATCTTTTTGATAAATGACTTTTTATTGTAGGACGTAAAATAAAGGCGGGAGGGGATGCTAAACTTTTATGGACTGTAGTGTCTATAACTTAAGTTTGACTTAACGGAATTTTGTTAACAAGGTCTGGTTCAAGAAAGGAAGGTTTGGTGAATAAAATAAAAAACCATCCATGCCATTCTAGTTCTTGCCGCCCTCGCTAAGGGGCGTGTTTTATAAAGTTAACCGTTTTATTGATTTTTCTCCAAAATCTTAAATGGAACCGTATAATTATTTTATTAGATTCAGAAAGTAGATCAAATTTGCAACAAAATATGTTCAAACCTCATGTCGATATCTTTTTCGTTTAACAGTTATTGCTTAAAGAATATTTTATTAACGAATTTATTAAAGAAACAAAATAGGTAATTGAGTTTTCAATTTTTTTTTCAAGTTTCGTAGTCAAGCATGCCATGGACAAATAAAAAAACAGTTTAAAACTTTGTTCTTATTTTCATCTAATCACAACAATAATGATATAACATAACAAACAATAAAATAACAATTAAAACATTAACATCTATTTGTGAAAAATCGCCGTTTCCATAGAAACTGTCAACCAAGTCTTTCACGGCCTTCTAAGAAATTAGACATTTTTGAAATTTAATACCTACTCACAGGCGACACAGAAAAGCGTTATTATCATTATTGTTGTGATTAGATGAAAATAGGAACAAAGTTTTAAACTGTTTTTTTGTTTCTCCATGGCATGCTTGACTACGAAACTTAAAAAAATTGAAAACTCAATTACCTATTTTGTTTCTTTAATAAATTCGTTAATAAAATATTCTTTAAGCAATAACTGTTAAACGAAAAAAGATATCGACATGCGGTTTGAACATATTTTGTTGCAAATTTGATCTACTTTCTGAATCTAATAAAATAATTATACGGTTCCATTTAAGATTTTGGAGAAAAATCAATAAAACGGTTAACTTTATAAAACACGCCCCTTAGCGAGGGCGGCAAGAACTAGAATGGCATGGATGGTTTTTATTTTATTCACCAAACCCTCCTTTCTTGAACCAGACCTTGTTAACAAAATTCCGTTAAGTCAAACTTAAGTTATAGACACTACAGTCCATAAAAGTTTAGCATCCCCTCCCGCCTTTATTTTACGTCCTACAATAAAAAGTCATTTATCAAAAAGATGGACTATTATGGTGGCATTAACGTGAGAGTATTCATTTTTAAACTTATATTGGAAAATTTTTGAGAAAATTGCATTTTTTATACGATCGAAGCTATTTAGCCACCTAGCGGTGGATGTATGAACTTAAAAAATATTTCCAGCAATTTTTCTTGGTCGATTTTCTCTGAAGGATTTTTTCCCAAACTTCTACGATTATTAGTTCCTGAGATACGGTACCTCGTCACCCTTATTGAATCACCCGGTACAATACAATATACAATTGCACAGATAGCGAATTTCCATTATTTACAACTCATTCATTCATTCATTGATCAATTTCAATCCATTCACAATTCCGTCATAGCATATATTCAGATCCAACACGTCCGATCTATCATTTACGGCGCGATGTGAGAGATTTTTTATGCAAATCATTTCCAAGATTCTTCTTTTAAAATAATTTCGTTCATAAAATTGAACTTTGAAATTGTTAAAATAAAATTGATGTTTTTTATCTTGGGCATGATTTGCAAGGGCCGTATTGTTTCCAATTATTTTTGAGATAGATAGTTCGTGTTCTCGTATTCTATCACCTAGTCGCCGTTTTGTTTGGCCTATGTACAGATCGTAACTAGCAATAACTATCCTTTATGCATGGTCAGATCGATCATCCGTCGTGCACTTCGCAGCTGTAGCAATTCTTAAAATGTAACGGAAAGTGAATCAAAAATATATGTCAGCATTCCGTACTACCTAAAAATCAGTGACCTATTAAAAAAACTTCTCTCTGTCTGCCGGGTTAGTGTCGCACTAAAACCAACAAATACGATCAACTCGTTATTCAACCAAAAAGACAAGTTGGAATTAAAGATGAGTACTAGCGTGGTCTATATGATTGAATGTAACGGAGACGGAGTGCTGCCATGTAATAAAATGTACATAGACCAAACAAAACGGCGACTAAGTGAGAGAGGGAGGATCAAAAAATGAAAATTCTTGCTCTTGGACAAAACTCAACCAAATTTTGTATACATAATCTCTGGGTCACTAGAAGGCTAGAAATGCAAAAACTGGGTGCGGTGGGTGGAATAGAGTGGGGAGGGTAGAATGAGGGAGTGAGGCGGATTAGGGCGTGGGTGCAGGGGGCGAGGCTAGAGGGCGAGGGGTGGGGGTGTAGGGGTGGGGTGCAGGGGTAGGAATACAGGGGGCTAGGCGGAGTGTGTGGTGCGCGAGGGTGGTGGGAACGGGGTGGGGTGTGAGATGGGTGAGTGGGGTCTGGGGTGGTAGTGCAGGGTTGGTGGAGTGGGGGTTCAGGTGAGGATCCAGAGGCGTAGTGGGGTGGTACGGAGGTGGGGAGGCCTTGCAGCTAGTACGTATATAAAATTAAGGTTTTGTCTGTACATTGCTCCAAATCACGCCAAATTTTGGTTGCACACGTTTCAAGCAAAGTTATGAACGATAACACCCTTAAAATTCCTGTCTCTCTGTATGTCTGTCTGTTTCAGTGGTTTCCGCGAAAAGTTGCTCACGATTCACGTAAAAACGGCTGAAGGGATTATTATGAAATTTGGGGTGGAGTGATGGTGCGGGGTGGAATGGGGGGGGTTAGAGCATGGGGTGCGCGGGGTGGAATGAGAGTGGAGTGAACGAGTAAGGCGGAGTAGGTGGATCCAAGGGGCGTAGTTGGAGGGTGGGGTCCAGGGGGCTAGGTGGGGTGGAGGTCACGGGGGTGCGGGGTGGTGGTGCAGGGTTGGTGGAGTGGGGGGTTCAGGTGAGGGTCCAGTGGCGTAGTGGGGTGGTACGGGGGTGGGGGTCCGAGGTTGGTGGGGTGCAGGATGGAGTGTTAGGGTGTGGGGATGGGGTTGGGCACGGGTGCGGGGGTGCTGGGTGGGTTTCTGGGGGGGGGGCACGGGTGCATGGTGTTGGGGGGTCTGGTGGGTGGGAGTGGAGTGTGAGGGTAGGGTTCGTGGGTTGGGGGTCCAGGGGCGAGCCCCTGCTAGCAAGAGGGCCGCCGAAGGCGGGCCTTGCAGCTAGTATATTAATATGTATAAACTTCCAAAATGAGGTATTTGAAGCCCAAAAGAGACAGATGTGAAGCTCTCAAAATAAAATTCTTCTTAATTGAAAAAACTTCTCTTTATTACTCAGATAATCAAAATCAACGAAACACGTTTCGGCTAATACTCTCAGCCATCTTCAGTCTAGACCAGTGGTCGTCACACTTTTCTGGTCAAGGGCCCCATAGGACAATGTGCTGACCGCACACTTATGAATTGGGTTGCCAACTCAATTGATTAACTATTTCTATTGACTAAGCAACTAAAAATCTAATTTTACACTTAATTGAAAATTAATCAGGTTTTCAGGGCTAAAATAAAGTGTTTTTTTTTATTAGTTGAATAAAAGATTTCACTGTCGATGGTAACAGAATTGTTTTTATTTTAGGAAAAAATAAAATAAGAGAGTCTTCTGTTTTTTAAATAAAATAATTTTTAATTATTTCTAGAGACTATAGTTTCGAAGGCATTGCCTTCATCATCAGTCTATCACAAATATTTCAGTATTTAGTTACAAATTAGTTACAAATTAAGATTTATACATTGAAAATTTTGAAAAATATATAATGTCTTTTTCTTCATGTTTCCTCTTGGGAGATTAGAATGTAAATGGAGCAATATCTGGGTTACTCTTTTGTTTAGGCTTTTTCTAAAGAGTTTTACCTGAATGAATGGAATGTTTTTAAAAATGGGTCATTGATAATTTCTAGTTTTTCATTTAAAGATTCAATTGGGCTTTTTTCCAAGGATTTTAAAATTTCTATGGATTCTTTTAAAGAAAGAATTAAGGGGTCATTGACTTCTTTGATCAATTTAATTTTGGATTGATCTGGAAAACTATGATTATTAGCATTTAAATGCTCTGCAAATGCATAATTTTCATATTTTAATTTGTAGGCCCTCTTGTGTTCATTGATCCTAATGGATAAATTTCTTTCTGTTTTTCCTATATAAGTTGCATTGCAATCTTGGCATGTCAATTTATATACACCGGATTTTTCATTTTCCGGAATTTTATCTTTAATTTGACTTAATTCACTTCCTAATGTATATGGTGATCTAAAGATTGTCGCGTACCCTAAAGATTTTAATTTATGTTTTATTTTTTCGGACATCTTACCATAATATGGTAATATTAGTTTTGGCAGATGTTTTTTTGAGAGAAGTTGTCTCTTGGAATTATTGGTTAACTACCCAATTGGAAATTATTATATTAGCAACGTAGGTAGTAGCATTATGAGAATGGGTGTGAATAAACATAATGTATATTGAAAAAAGATAGTATATTCAATTTTTTTATTTTAACGCAAACATTATTATTTAGGGAGATTCTACGATAACTGTTGGCGCCGCGATCTGACGATGGATTCTTGGGTTTGGTAGAATTTTGAAGGGTACATCTAGAGAAGTCAAGTCAAAAGTTTATTTAACTTATGTAAGACCTAATTTTGAGTATTGTTCTGTGGTTTGGGACAAACATCACAACGATTAGAGAAAAAATGATGATGGTACAAAGGAGGGCGGCTAAGATCTGTTTCTTGGTAAATTTGATAGGTTTTAGTAGTGTCACTTCAATGATTAATGAATTAGGATGGTCTAGTTTATTGGAGAGAAGGAATGGGCTAAATTGAAAGTGATTTTCAAAGCCCTATAAGGGTTTTAGGAGTTGGGAGGAAATAACGAATGAGATTTCAGGAACCAGGTTATTTAGGTAGAATTTAGGTAGATCATAGAAAAAAGATTCGTAAGCCAAGATTCTTGAAAAATATCGGTTTACATTCATTTGTAGGATCTGGCATTGATTTGTGGAACAGTCTGTCTGTTACTACTTGGGATTATAGTCCTCTGCCCCCTATGATTAAATCAATTATAAATTTTGTCAAGTCCTAATGTCCTAGAGTTGTGCAAAATTTTATTTAGTTCTCACAAGCAGAGATTAGGTGAGGTAGAGAGAGGTCATACCATCCTTGTTAAGGTTTTGACCAGGTTTCCTTAACAGCTTATGGCAAATGCCGGGATGGCTAATGCGTCGCTTGCTCCTGGTATCGGGTTTTTGCGCGGAATTTTTAAATTACTTTTTGTCTTTTGATGGAAATCTATGGTCATGTTATTTGTTAATGAGCATACATTTCTATTTTTTTTCTTCTTTTTTTTTTACTTGTTTATTATTTGTTAAATTGTTGTAATTAATTTGTATTGATGTTTATTAATGTATTGTAGCTAGATTGTATTGATGTTTGGAGGACCTAGCCACCGAGGACTTGTGCCTCTAAGCAGGTCGAGAAATAAAGATTTATTTATTTATTTATTTATTTTAGAACATTCCATAGGTTCGGTTCTATTCATCATCTCAGTTCATTTATTTAAAAAAATGGGTTCCCGAACAAACTTTGAAAGGTTCGGCTAAGATTATTGGCTAACGCCAACCTAATCGTCTAAAAACCAGCCCGAAATGATGATATTCGAGCCGAACCGAGCCGAACTGAATATATCTTAACCGAGTCGGCAACGACTTTTACATATTCGAATTTTTTTGGCATTTACTAAGTATTTTTTAATTAAGATTTATTTTCTAAAAGAATCCGTCCTCAGATAGCGGCGCCACACAGAACCCGTGATATATTCTTTAATATATTAATTAGAAAATTATTTAAGAATTATATATAAATGAAAATATAAAACTAAAGATTTGAGCATCTTTTTTTTTGAAAAACATTCCAACTTTTTAAAAAAAAGAAGATGCTCAAATCTTTAGTTTTATATTTAAATAAGAGGACTTGAATGAATTTTTTTTTCATTTTAGGCTAATTTTTTTAATTTCCGTTATATAATAATGATATAATTTAAGAATTATATATAAATGAAAATATAAAACTAAAGATTTGATCATCTTTTTTTTGAAAAACATTCCAACCGTGCCTATATCTTATATTTCGATTCAGAGAGAGGTTTTTTATCTCGAGGGTGTGAGCTGACTGCCCGGAAAGCATGTTAGTTCTCAGGTTCGACTCCTGGGAGGATGAATCCCCTCTGATATCGCAATTTAATAATATTTCTACTAAAATCTTAGAATTTGTCCTAAAAATTAAATTCTTTCTCTTTTAAAATAGATATGTTAATCTGAACCCGAGCTGATTTTTTAAAAAACATTCCAACTATTTTCAAAAAGAAGATGCTCAAATCTTTAGTCTTAGTATTAGAGTTTAACTCCTGAGGAGACAATTCCTCCTGATAAAACATCTAATACGATATAGCTTCCAGTGAACCTTAGATATATTCACAAAGAGAAACAAAGAGATTGTCTTCTGCTTGATGCAAATAAACATATACACATATATATCAAGATGATATATCTGTATATATATATTATTTATTTGTTTGAGACTATAGTTTCGAAGACTTGGTCTCATCATCAGTCTTTCTTCAATTATAAATGTTTTTCATGGAGTCAATATCATATCTGATGATATTGACTCCATGAAAAACATTTATAATTGAAGAAAGACTGATGATGAAGACCAAGTCTTCGAAACTATAGTCGCAAACAAATAAATAATATATATATACAGATATATCATCTTGATATATATGTGTATATGTTTATTTGCATCAAGCAGAAGACAATCTCTTTTGTTTCTCTTTGTGAATCAACAACTCTGCTACTCTCGGCAAAACAAAAACTTTTCAACTTAGATATATTTTTAAAAATTTCCAATACTCACTTGCTGTTATTCTTAGAATATTAAGTTCTTTTTTAAATAAAAATAATTTTTGATGATTTCTTTGGAAATATATAAGATAATAATTAAAAATTGGCTAAACCAAAGCCTGAAGAATGCAATTTAAGTGTTTCTCGACCGTTCCTGTTGTCTAAAAACAGGCGTTTCCATAAAGCTACCATCTTCTGAGATTTTGTGTTATGTTGTGTTAAAGCCAGGGAGATAGGGAGTACCTGTAGGCTTACAGGTACCTGTAAGGCTTACAGGTACTCCCTTTTGACATGAGCGCAATTTGAATACAAATCCTCGGCATTCAGCCGATTTCTTGCCGGGTTTAACTGACTGCTTAAAAAAAAATACACCAACACTCATCATGACAAAAAATGCATAACTTTTATTAATGTTTTTATATTTTTTTAAACTTTTATTAATTTTAAGATTTTGAATTCCTGGAAAAGCTATCAAACTAACAATACTATATTAGTTTATAAAATAAAAAAATTTAAAAAATGTCCTTTTTACCCCCGATAGTTTCATTTTTACCACATTTGGGGTAATTTACCCCGGTTCACCGACCGCTGCTGTAAGGTAAGCTGAGAGGAGGAAGCTCGACCGCCATCTTGTCTTGATCAAAAGAAATTTCTCTTAGTTGAACTTTACAAATCATTGACTATATTATTATATTATATTATATTTCAGGAAAAATACTAAATGTGATAAGAAATTTCCAAAAAACATGATTTTACCAAAAAATGCACGTAGATCGTCATGTGGAACGTGTTGATTAAAAAAAAAATTAGCTTGCGTGTTTTCTTCAAAAAAAAAGGAAGCTATTTAGGGGGCGTCGAAAAAAAATTAATTTTTAACGAATAGTCTAATAAATATATACCGGGTGAGTTTTTTTTATTTTTAGACAGTCTTATAACTTAAAAACAGTGTATTATATGGAAAAAAGTTTCAAATAATAGTTTATTTATATCAAGGGGGAAACTAAACTACGCTGTTGTTTGTGGTCCTAGAACAAGCTTTCAAGGGTATTTCAAGGTCAAGTTCGGTTTTTAAATAGAACCCTATGTTTTTCTATACGTCTAATTAATCTACAAAAAAAACTGAACAACTTTTATAAGAACTTTTTTTTATACGAGATTAAATAAACAAACATGATTACATGAATTAATATGATCTCAAAATCTTAATAATTATTTTTAACAATTATTTAACTTAATTATTAAATAAATATTTATTAAATCAAAAAGTCACAACAATGAAAATAAGTGTTTATAATGATCTTAAAACTCCATGATACACAGATTTAAGAGATTATTTTCTACTTAATTGAACTATTTAAAAGTCTTGAGTTTAAAAAAGTTTATTTCTGGTGTCAATCCATTAGATAGTTATATTGTATTACCATAATAAAAATAGAGCATTTTTTTGTTGAAGACAGAATTGAAATGATCTTAATTTATGCGGTGAATGTGGAAGAAGTGTTAGGGACTGCCATTGAAATGGATGCCGAGCGTTTTCCTGATAGGAATACACCCTCACAAGCTTCATTTTATCGTGTTGTAAATGTGTTAAAAAAAAATACAAAAAAAAAAACAAGAATGTAAAGGCTTCGAAGAAACCTACATATAATGAAGTTTTAAGGTCATTATAAACACTTATTTTCATTGTTGTGACTTTTCGATTTAATAAATATTTATTTAATCATTATTATTTGATAATTAAGTTAAATAATTGTTAAAAATAAAATTATTAAGATTTTTTTAGACCTAATAATTGATTTAATATTTTTTATTATTTGATGTCGTATAAAAAAATAGTTCTAATGAAAGTTGTTCAGTTTTTTTTTGTAGATTCAGAATATGTACAGAAACCTATAGGTTTCTATTTAAAAAACAGAACTTGACCTTGAAATACCCTTGAAAGCTTGTTCTAGGTCGACAAACAATAGCATAGTTTAGTTTCCCCCTGATATAAATAAACTTTTATTTGAAACTTTTTTTCATGCATTGTTTTTGAGTTATAAGACTGTCTCAAGATAAAAAAACTCACCCGGTATATATACTTTATTACAGGGGTTTTTATTTTTAGTTTTGTTAGAAAAATAATTTATACCTCTTTAATTAAGAATGTTTTGAGTTTTTTAAGAATATTTTGTCATCAAATAAAAAAATTTCTATTTGCTCATTTTAATTTCAATTTACTCTAGATATCGGTAAAAATAAAAAAAAACTATAATTTAAAATAGTTTTTTTATTATTTTTTTATTTAGAGAGACCTTATAATTTTGAAAATCGAAAGAAAATTATATATATTAGGATAGGACCATATGGTAATTTCAATTTTTTGATCGCCTCAAGATGGCGGACTGTGAGCCAGCGATGACGTAGGCAGGCGACAATTTTCTAGCCATATGCTCACTCCTTATCTCCCTGGTTAAAGCTAAGATGTTGAAATAAAACGAAGTTTTGTTAAATGAATTCTAGGCACGTAACCAGAAATTTCTCTCGAGAAGTTTCAACTTAATTTAAATATAAATGTATGTATATCAATGGCGAGCAGTGACATTTCAACCAGGGGATGCTCTCCAAAAATGAACCCTGATATTGGAAATACAAAGTAGTAAAAAATTTCTGTGCTTATATAATATATTGCGATTCAGAGAGAGGTTTTTGTCTCGAGGGTGCGAGGTGCTGCCCAGAAAGCATGTCAGTTCTCAGTTTCGACTCCTGAGGGGATGAATCCCCTCTGATATCGGAATTTAATAATATTGCTCTTCAATAAGATGGGCTCACCCCCTAAATATATCGAATTCAAAAACTCAATTTTGTTTTATTTCTTTTTTTGTGAAACCTACCACGCATCTTTTATTATTATATTAAAATGGTTCACCTAGAACCAACATCTATCTCTTTAAAAGCTATTAATAATATTTCTACTAAAAACTTAGAATTTGTCCTAAAAATTAAATTCTTTCTCTTTTAATAAATGAAAATGTTTATACCTCAGATTTTGAATTCAAGCATTAGAAAATGCATTTTCGATTATACAAATGAAATTACATGTAAGGCAAGTTAACACAATACTCGAAAAGTTCAAATTTTACATACCTACAAGAAGGCGATGTGTAAAAAATCCTCATTTTGTAAGTTTATACATATTAATTGCCATTTCAAGTAGTAATTATTAATAAATATATTAATTTTTTATCCCTTTTTTTAATTAAACTGATAATAAAATAATCTACAACAATAAAATATACTAAATAAAAATAAACAAAAACAATAGAAAAAAAATAAACTGCAACAGATCGTTGCTAAACTTTATCCAAATTCATTTGAAATATTAATATGTTTATTCCATTATTATTAATCAGATATCACTTGCTATTTGCAGTCCATGTTGACTTTAATTCAAAAATAATGATCGATTCTCATTTAATACTTGAGGAATAACAATTCTACATTAGATTTTTGACGCTTCGATTATTATTGGTAACCATTGCTGAAGACATCGAAGATTCGGCTTAAAATCAAAAAGAATTTAGTCTTTCAAATATGATTTTCTTTCAAGATTACACGTTGCATTTTTGAAATTAATTTGATATCGTGAATAAAATATTAATATCTGGGTAACAGGTAGTTGTGTATATCTTTGTTTTTATAGATAAAGATGTACAGACCTATTTCAGGGGCTGGCGTCCCTGCCCAAGTGAGCTCAAGATTCTTTTATCAAGAGAATCATGTCCTATCCCTAATCCTAACCAACATCAATCCGTGTTTTCACAAATCCTTATTCCTTCGAAATGTTTCGCGACTATATTTTTACTTGTGCGCGAGTGTACATATGTGTGATCTGTTCTTGTGGGAGTATTCCAGGTCCAGACACGAGACTTTGGCTGTTAAGGTAAGATTTCTTTATAATTTATAATACCCTATTCTTATAACTATATAAGTAAGAAATAATCTAAATTTTTAAAGTACTTTTTCGATTTAAAAAAAAAGATATATATTTTATTAAATATAATTTTATTGCTAATATTTGTTTAAAAAAACTACTTCATAATTCACTATATTATTTTACTAATAATATTTTTTTTCTTTTTTTCAGGTAGGTGCACGTCCTACTAATACTAACATTTAGATTAAATATTTGACTTTCTTATTTTCTGAAAAAATCAAAATTCTTTATCTTTGGGTATTCGGGTAGGTATGTACATCATTGTTTTTATAGATAAAGATGTACAGATCTATTTCAGGGGCTGGCGTCCCTGCCCAAGCGAGTTTAAAAAAATATATAATCTTTTAAAATTAATTTTATTGCTAATATGCGCTATATGTTTCATTCTCTTATATGGTAAGCCGTAGAGCAAAGGGATTTGAAATTTAAGCTATCTAGAGGCTAGAAGATACCTCAAGATTTTGCGGATAAAATCGAAAAAACGGAAGTACTTGAAGATTTTTGATATTTTACAATTTCGTCTTTTTCCGGTTTTCTCACACAAATAGAAATAATTTGAATGTGAAAGTCGTGTAGTGCCCACACCTGGTGATTCTTCGTCTTACTGAGGCTTACGACTTAACCAGGTTCCAGTTATCCAGCTCCGTTCTTGTCTAAAGTAAAATTTTTGTTCTTGTCTGTAGTAAAATTAGGTATTTAAAAATATAATATTGAATAAAACGAATTAATATCAATTTCAATTATTTTAGTGTATAATACATTTCGGGTGTACAGATAAGAGACATTATTACATAGGATATTATTAATAATAATATTTCATAACAATTCTACAATTAAGGCATATTCTTTATTTGCTTATAAGATCTTTTATTTTTATTGGTTAAAAGATCGCCCAATTTTTTATTTATCTGGTGTATATCATTTTTTTTTTTTTTTTTTTTTTGGGATTATTTTATACATTTTTCAACAATATCGAAATATCGATAATATTTTTTTATACAATAAGTTTGATGAAAAAATAAGAACTATTTCAAAATAGTTTTCGCAAATTCATAGAATTTACTTCAAGATCATGAAATATACTAGCCAAATATTTTTTTTTTAACCACACCCGTTTTGTTTTAAAAATTTAATCATTTTATTGCTTATAAATTTGCTATTACATATTTCTTGATGATTTTCATTTGAAGTACATATTTTTTTATTGTTTAGTAATTTAAGGTCCATTTTTTTAAATATTCAAAAGAATCACTTTTGAATTATCTATAAATTTCTCTCGCTATAATAATATAAAAATTCTTATTTTTAATCTATACGCGTTGTTTAATATTATATATTTTTTATGTTTTCTTCAATTTTCTAATAACTATTGTCATAAAATTTAAGAACAATTTTCAAATAAATTCTTTTTTTTCCAGAATTTGATTTTTTTTAGACAAAAATAATATAGTCTAAGATCCCGACTTAGATGGACCTTCACCCATCGAGCCTCCCAATGAAATTAATATTTTCATAATAAATGTATTAATAAACAAAACTTGATAGGGCCGACATCCAACTTCCCTGCATAGCTATTTTTAATAAATAATTAAAGTTGTTAATTTTATTACATATAAATATAGTTATCGAGTTTCTGGATAAATATATTACCAATCAAGAGTAAAATATATGTATATAAAATGCCAAAGTTGGGTCGCCATCTTTTTTCTTTGCATAAGTCCAGGTAGACAGGGTATCAACAGGTAACTTCGAATTAGTATTTTGTAGTTATAGAGTTTCTTTTATTGTTATATATGAAAATGTAGATAATTTATTAAAAAAAAAATAAATAAATCTAATAAATTAGATAAAATAGCTATGCAGGGAAATTGGATGTCGACCCTATCGAGCCCTGTTTATTAATACATTATATTATGAAAATATTAATTTCATTAGGAAACTCGACAGGTGAAGGTCGACCCAAGTCGGGATCGAAGATAGAATTACATACATTATTAATATTAATATTATTATATAAATGTAAAATTTTCTATGAATTCGCGAAATCAAAAATTACTAAAGAATCTTTGTGAAGTTTTTTTAATCAGATCAACGTTTTTACACTTTATATATTATACTATTTTTGTTATAGTATTAAAATTCGAAAAATTGTCAAAATTTCTAAAAAGTTTGTTTCTACTTATTTAGTGTTTATTTATTGATTAGAAAATATGTTATCCTTTATTGAGACCATCATAAATATATGAAATAAAATAAAAAATAAAATTTTTTTCGTTGTCTCCATTTTCTAAAAATAAATGCATATTATCATCTAATTTTTAAATACATGAATCTGGACACCCCAGTCCCGTGAATTAATTCGTATCCGTTAAATTTATTGGTACTAGATAACGAATCCACTTTCTTGTGAAATTTTCATTTTTTTTTTCCGATTGTTTTAAAACAAAAATACCTAAACACTAGGGTGGCCATTAAAAATGGAAAGCCAAAATTTTTTTGACCCCACCCCCCCAAAATCGGTTTAAAATACAAAAAAAACTATTATGAACGATTAAGATAGTAAAAACCCGTGCCACCAATAGGTTGAATTTAACACAGGAAACGTACTTTTTCAGACTTTTAAATATAATATTCTTATTTCCCAGTATTTTTTTTTTTAGAAACCATGGCGCATCGACCCGTCTGCTGTGTTCCTTAAGGCCTCAGAAAACCTATTAATCCATTCGATCATCCGTATCTATCTGTGGTTTTATCATGAGTTCTTATCCATCTGTCCGTTTCTTTACACCAAGAGTCTCAAACTACGGCCCGCTGGCCATCCGGCCCTCTACTACTACAGAATTAATTCACAAATATTCACTACCTATATTAAATATTAATGCCATATAATAGTGTACCTATTGAAGGATACAACAAAAGAGTGTGTCTTCTGCTGGAATTATAAATCTATTTCTAACGAAACTATAGTTTCGAGGGCTTTGCCCTCTTCATCAGTCCATTACAATTGATTGACAGGAATTAAACTATAGTCTCGTTATAAATAAAATTTATAATTCCAGCAGAAGACACACTCTTTTATTGTATCCTTCAATATATACAACTTCTGCTACCCTCGGCACAAAAACTTTCAATTTAGTGTACCATAATTAATAGAGATTGTGGTGTTGGTTCAAAGTGAACCATCTTTAATAAAGATAAAAGTAAATAAATATTACATGAAATATTCATTTACTATGAGTTAAGATTTCTAGGTCACTTCCTTCACATTAAAATTAAAAAAATAAAAGGGGGTAAATTTTTTCTATATACCTATATATTTCGGGCTATGGACCCATCTTCAGGAAAATACAGAAGCTTAACTCTGTTTAAACTTCTGTATTTTCCTCGAAGATGGGTCTACAGCCCGAAATATATATGTGAAAAAATTTATCCCCCCCTTTTTTTTTTCAATTTTTAATGTGAAACAAGTGACCTAGAAATCCTAACTCATAGTAAATGAATATTTCAAACAATATTTATTTACTTTTATCTTTATATTTAGTGTACCTATTATATATTAATATTTCCGTATAATATGTTATATCCGGCCCGGCAATAGTAGATTTCAATGTAAAGTTCGAATAGTATTCAATAAATATAATAATAAATGATAACAACAATAAAAAACAACAAATAAATCTATATTTTAGTAAATAATGAAAAATTACAATAAAAAAATAAACAATATAAGAAAACAATAACAGGTAAGTTGTAAAGGATTTTCCAGTATTTTGTTATGAAAATGTGTATCTTGTATAGTTTTTGGGGTCGCTGTACTCGAATCTATTATTGAAAAAAAATTTGACTTTTGACAACTGTAATTTTTTTAAAATTTCGCTTTTAAGGTCTTAAAAATTTCAAATCAAATTCAAATCAATTTTTTTTTTCAATATTAGAATTGTGTCTAGCGACCCTATACCCTCAAGGTACACATTTTAATACCAAAATATTGGAAAATAAGAATACTACATTCAAAAGTCTTAAAAAGCACAATTTCCTGTGTTAAATCGCATTTAAATGTCAACCCCTCGGTGGCACGAGCTATTACTAAAAACTAAAATCGGTCATAATTTTACACAGCTGAATTTTTTTTGTATTTTAAACTGATTTTAGTGGGGGAGGTGGGGCAGGGGAATCGAAAAATTTGACCATTCCATTTTTAACAGCCACCCTACTAAACACCTACCTAATTATAATAAATAAAATAAAAATCTGTAATTTTCTTATCAAAAGAGACAGAGGGAAAGAAATATATTTTAAGAAGCTCTTTTTCATTTTTTTTTTTTTGGTAGTCAAATAGATGATTTTTAAGATTCTTATGCCCCTATTTATTTGTAAAATTAAAAAATTAAATAAAACACACTATAGCTTTTCCGATTTAGATTCCAAAGTCTTTTTCAAGTGATAATGGATATAATTAGGTCTATTTACATTAGTCTAGAATTGGCGATAAGTAGACCCCACCATTAAACATTAAACATTATGAAAAATATTCATTTAACAAGGACGCCTGTAGGCTAGGCTAGAGCGACCCAGAGTGGTCCAATTGGTTGCATAGATACAGGCGAACAGCTTTCCTGGACTATTCTTTACGTCACGAAGTAGTTAGAGTTTAACTAGTCACTGGAAAATGCCTTTAAATCTAAGACCTCAAACAGTCGGTGTGGATTTAGCAAGGTTTATTTAATTTTCTAATTCCCCCACAATCATATAGCTTCTTTTAAAATCATATATATTGTGAGTATTTAATTAAATTAAATAAGTTTTAAAGTAATTTTAATTAAATTAATATTTATTAAAAACCTGTTCTAAAAGTAGTACATTCTTATCAGTATATCATTTTTTTGTTCTGTTTTTAAATGAAAAATTTACAAGATACAGTGGCATAACAAGTAGCATAACTTTATATTGTCATTAGCAACACCTACAGACACTACATCAATATAATCATAGACATTTAATTCAAGAAGTGAGCGAATTTTATTATATGTTTATATGTAATATATTGTTTTAATTTTCAACTTTTAAGTAATTGAGTTATTTTGAAAGAAATAAATTATAATCAAATAATTTTTTTTTTAAGGGGAAGCAATATAAAATAATGTTTTTCACCTACGATTTTTCTAAAGCTATATTGTCAAAAAACAAAGGCAGAGATCAGATCACTTGAAGACAAGTATTACATAGACACCAACTTCCAGTATAACTTGATAACAAATCTACGTTTTAATCCCGGTATTAGATTTGCTTCATTTTGTTTATATTATATTATAAAAAAAATCTTATTAATATTTTTGAAGAGAAGCGCTAAATGAACGTTTTAAAGCAAATCTTGTACCAGGCATTCTACTTATAACAATCTAATTCTATATAAAATTAATTTGAATTTGAAGGCTCCATGCCAGAGGTTCCATATTATTTCCTAAATATGTGTTTATGTTTAAAAAATCTAGGTACTTAACTACAAACTAAATTTAAATCAAGGGAACTATCTCTAATTGATTAAATATCAAGTAAATAAATAATAAACATTCATAGTGAGGACATGGAATTTATTATTTAAAAGAAATACAAGACTATTCATCCAAAAAATAAAATTTCTATTAGTTTTTTTGAAGCGAAACTTTTTTAGCGACATATCTGTTTGAATTTTTTGTTACTGATGATATATATTAACTAATTAATTGATTCTAATTAGGTTGCCATGGCAACAATAATGTAATTATTATTATTGATATAGAAAATAAACAAACACGTTCTTCGTTCTAACTAATATGTAAACTTTATAATTTATTTATAATATATTGAATATTAAAAGTTATATCAGTTACAATAAAGGGAAAATAAGAGGTATCAAGTTGTGTGTCAATGCATGCGGATAGACAATTTATTGCATA
>JALMQS010000099.1:78032891-78075474 GCA_024734495.1 Forficula auricularia | reverse complement strand
TGGAGTCAGCTGAAATTAAAAAGGCCATACACCTTAATCAAAACATCTTGAACAATCAAACAGACATCAAAACTTCACCAATAATTGACATCTTAATCAATGATATTTAATTTGAATTGGAGTGCGATGAGGGTGTGTGGTGGGTTTATTTTTAATTTTATTTATTTTTTTAAATAGAAAATGAGAGATTAAATTTTCGCTATGCACCCTCATTGCATTCTATAGTTTATTGCCTTTCTTTATTACACATACATAATTTTCGGCAACTTTCAAATATAAATATCTTTTCTTTGTCCCAGCCCTTTGTCCCTACATCTGGTCAGTCGGCTTTCTAAAGCCATTCCATCCATCCTTCTGATAATTCTTTCATATTTACACTATGTCATAAATAACTGTCCATCATATTAAAATTAAAATAAATTCTGTTCAAAATATCATGTTATCTTTAGTCAATGTTCTCCTGACGATGAGTTAAGAGCTCGAAATATATAGAGTAAACTAAAAAAATCTTTGTATTTTAATTTTTCTCCTTGTGAAACACCACCAACTCCAACCTAATTTAATTTTAACAATTCTTCAAACCTTCAAAACCAGGGTGCATAGACACCTACGTCTACACCCTCTCACTTAAACAACTTTCCCTTCTCTTCGGTAATGCAAGGGTCTTTCGAGATCCATAGGGGCTACATCTTTACTGGTGCACCCCTTCTTGCATTCGATTGCATTAAAAAAAAAAAAAAAAAAAAAAAAAGTGAGAGGGTGTAGACTATGTGCCTATGTTACCTCATATCTCCGCCAATTGTCAACCGATTTTTGAAATTTTTTTTGCATTGGGTCCAGTCTAGCTTCCGATTGGTCCCATTTTTTTTCGATTTTTTTTCATAGGTATTAGACCTTTTTTATTAGGTTTGTTTAGGTTTGTTTAGACCTAACCTCTTTGTTTATGAACCGATTTCGATGGTTCTTTTTTTATCCGAAAGGGGGTGTCTTAGGGATGGTGTCATATTAATTTGGTCAAGTTCTGATGATATAATCACTATTAATAACATCACTAAAAAAGAGAAAAATAAAAATATTTTAAGAAAAAAATAAAAACCGACTTCAAAAAATTAAGTGCAACAAATATAAAAATACACTAAAAGGTATAAAATAATTATTATCTTATTTAGTTACAACTAAACGACGAAATATTAACACGAAATTACTTTTTGAAGTTGGTGCCAAACATATACCTTTTATGAATCGCACTCGACGGATCTTACTTAGTACGTTTGGCGGGTACGCTCGCTTATAGGTATAGTTTGTTTGGCACCGACTTTAAAAAGTAATTTCGTGTTAATATTTCGTCGTTTAGTTGTAACTAAATAAGATAATAATTATTTTATACCTCTTTAGTGTATTTTTATATTTGTTGCACTTAATTTTTTGAAGTCGGTTTTTATTTTTCTTAAAAATTTTTTTGTTATGTATGTTCAGGCATAACTTCTTTGTTTATGAACCGATTCTTTCTGCGTTTGGATCAGTATAGCTCCAAGATAGTCAAGATACCTATTTATTTATTTATTTATTTGTTTTATGTATGTTCAGCGAGAACTCTTTGCCACGTGGACCGATTTCGATGATTCTTTTTTTATTGGAAAGGGGGTACCTTAGGGGTGGTCCCATATTAATTTGGTCAAGTTCTGATGATATGATCAATGACGTAATAACGTAAATCTCCAATTCCTATGAGCAAATAATCGAAATTATAATAAATAAAATCTTTTATAAAAAAATTCTTAAAACATTAATTTAAAACCCGCAAACGTTTCGAGAGAATTTTTATATTTATGAATTGAATTTTATTATCATTTTCTGATTCATTCGCTCGACGTTTTCTCTTGCGAGATGCATACAAGGTATTATATTAAGTCACTATTAATAACATCACTAAAAAGAGAAAAATAAAAATAATTTTTATAAAAAAAAAAACCGACCTCAAAAAAATTAAATGCAACAAATAAAATAATAAGAGCTCAAAAATAAAATAAAATGCACTAAAAGGTATAAAATAATTATCTAATTTAGTCACAACTAAACGACGAAATATTAACATGAAATCACTTTTTGAAGTCGGTGCTAAACAAACTATATAAGGGAGTGTACCCGCAAAACGTACTAAGTAAGATCCGTCGAGTTTGATTCATAAAATCCATATTTTTGGCACCGACTTCAAAAAGTGATTTCATGTTAATATTTCGTCGTTTAGTTGTAACTACATACTAAATTAGATAATTATTTTATACTTTTTAGTGCATTTTTATTTGATTTTTGAGTTCTCATTTTTTTATTTGTTGCATTTAATTTTTTTGAAGTCGGTTTTATTTTATTTTTCTAAAAATTATCACAGTTATGTTTATGGTGGGATTATATAAGTACCTAGTATATTCAAAAATACATATTAATTTTATTACATTTTATTTTGTTTAGTTACTATCCAAAGCTTTTAAGATGTTTGTTTTAATTTATCATAAATAATTTAGAGAATTTACTATTATCTTCAAAAGGTAAAAACGAACCGCTATACTTAGACACGATGAGCTATGAGGTTTAATTATCCCATTAAGTGGCTGAGCCCTTCAAGCCACAGAATGCATCAGCAGCCAGGTGCATTCCGAGCTAGCAGGGCCCACCCTGTTGACTTAAATTATTATCTCATTATACATTTTAAAAATATAGCATTAAGAAAAAATCAAGATGTATAATTTATCTATCAAAGTAGTTTTCGAGGTGTTCTTTAATTACATCTATGTTTGGTTTATGCTTTTTTTTCGATTTGTGTTAGAATGAACGGGAAACCTTTGCTATGTTTATTGGGCGCAATACCTAAAATTAATTAGTCTTTTATTTAAAATATATATACATGTATATATTAATTTGAATGGATTTATTAATTAATCTCCATGCTTTATAAATATAATAGTGTTCGAAAAACACTGCGTCACTTAAATTTTTTTATAATTTACACTTGCATATAAAATATGTTTCACAAGAATAATTATTTGAAAAATTTGTTCTAGGCAAAGTTTTATTTGAAAATTTCTGGAAACTCCCTTTACTGGGGGGCAATATAAAAATAAAAAGAATAAATTGATAAAAAAATTATCATCTTTAATCTTTAAAGAATTAGGTGTCGGTTCTAGGTGAAACATTTTAATAGATAATAAGTAAAAATATATTTTTCTAGTGGGTTTCACAAATAAAACAAATATATGTTTTGAGTTTTTAATCTCGATATATTTTCGGGTTATGAGCCCATTATCAGGAGTTACAAAAAGAAAACAGTTTTCTTTTTGTAACTCCTGATAATGGGCTCATAACCCGAAATATATATCGAGATTAAAAACTCAAAACATATATTTGTTTTATTTGTGAAACCCACCTAGAAAAATATATTTTTACTTATTATCCAAAAAAATTATCAGTAGTATTTCGTCAGTCAATACAAATTCGAAAATATTGTCTCAATAATATATATTTTGAGGTATTTAAGTTGTCTAATTTTATTGTATTATTAAAATATATCTATATTTCTTACTTCAATATTACATGAATTACAGCAGGGGGGGGGTGCAACCCGGGCGCCAGGGGCAAGGGGCGCCGCGCGCTCCAGGGCCTTGGTTCATGAACCTCTCAGTTAAAAAAGATTAACGCCATC
Organism: Forficula auricularia; assembly: GCA_024734495.1. Taxonomy (NCBI): domain Eukaryota; kingdom Metazoa; phylum Arthropoda; class Insecta; order Dermaptera; family Forficulidae; genus Forficula; species Forficula auricularia. Next base: position 78,071,777 of record JALMQS010000099.1, on the reverse strand, counting down.
ATAAAACAAGAGAAAAAAAATAAGAAATTGAATAATCACCAACTCGTTTGCTAGTTAATAATAAGAAATAATGGGGGCTGAAGAATATTTCGCCCGGGGCACCCGGATAGCTAAGACTGATTAACAACATTATAAATGATTTTGTACAAACTAAAGAATATCATAGAACAGGGGTTAAAACTTTTTCTAGACACCGCGATTTTTTTCAATTAAAATTTTTCTACCCTAAGTAAAAGTATGTCTAATCGCAATAGTCCAGGTAAATTACGATTTTAACAGGAAATAAATCCCGGTAAAGATTTTATTGCTGTAATACCTTTATTGGTACTCCAATATTACTACCCTAAATTTTCCCCCAAATCTCTGTTGTGTAATTTTTTCTACGCTCCTCAAATTGAGAAAATTTCGGAGTTTTTTCAGTTTTTCTTGAATAACTCCAAAACAGCTTATCAAATCAAAAAGATATTCATTAGATAAATTAAATCTCTTTAAATTACACAAAAAATGTTAACAATTTTATCCATTTAGGTTCAGTAGAGCCGTTACTAGCGACTGTCAAAAAACAGCCCTCGGGATCATTTTTGAATATCCCTAAAACTCGTTCTTTTTTCGATTTTTCCTCATTTTAACCATGAAGGAGCACGTTTTCGACAAAAATGACCCAATACATTTTTAAACTAGATTAAATTTCTTACAATTTACACAAAGTTTCATCTTAATTGGATAATGGTAACCCGTGCCGCAATGAGGTTGAAGTTTTGAAGAAATGCAATTTTTGCAAAAAAATCGCAGTTTTTCCTTCATAAAATGAAAATCTCTCATCCTAGAAACTTTAAACTCATTCTCTAGAAAATTTTATTTTACTTGAACGTTTATTTTGTCCACTTTTTGATAAAACTCTTAGATTTATAGATATCCTACATTTTCCGGACAAGATATGATCCGAATTCTCAAAAGCTTCAAGGGAAAATGCTGGATATCTATAAATCTAAGAGTTTTATCAAAGAAATGGTCCAAGTAAACGATAGGGTCAACAAAATTTACTAGAGAATGAGACACAAATCAAGAGATAAAAATAAATAATAAATAAATTTTTAGCTTCTTACTTTGTTTTTTGTCTAGTTAGGCCAGTTTTGCTTCAATTAATTATGAAGCTTCACAGCGCACCTGTGAAGAGGCCGCGGTGCTCAGTTTGAAAACCTCTTTCATAGAAGATAGAACAATGCAAATACGTGTGAAATGGTTTCTTTAGAATGCACTACTTTATACCTATTTATTTGTAGTTTTCTTAAGTGTAGTCATATTTTTCCAAATCTAAAGAGTTAATAGTAAAATTTGAATTTTTAGGGAAATCACACATAATTAATAATACTTATTTAGTGAACACGAACAATTAATACAATACAACTATACGACGTTTCGATCGACTTATTCTGCGATCTAAAATCGGAGTGGATGTTAATACTTGAGAACAATCGCAGAATAAGTCAATCGAACGTCATAGTTGTATTGTATTATTTATTCTTGTTCAATAAATAATTATAATTAATTATGTGTGATTTCACTAAAAATTCAAATTTTAATAAAATTAATCACAAAAATAAAAGCTTTAACAGCTTCATTACCAGTTAGTAGTAATTTTTTTTTCTTCCTAATTTCAATTGCGCTGTTAATTTTTCTGGAGGCCAAAAATCCTGTTCTCTCGACTCCCTTTGGCCCTGGATCTACCTCTCTTAATCTAATCCAATAATTGCCTTTGACGGAAAGACATTAAGACAGGATCTAATAACAAAGTAGAACGAAAGTTGTCGAGATATGATAATTCTTTAACTCGTGGGGATAATAATAATTGAAGGAGATAAATGTCAAAAGACGTGAAATGATCTGGTTAATTCCCCCCATTTAAATAAGTCCACCCCGACCAGTTTATTTATTCCTTAAGATTGGTCTGCGTAATTTGTTTGCCCCTCGTATGGCATTGGGGCGAACCCAACCTAAGTTTGCCATAAACTTTAAATGATGTCACTACGTTAGCATATTTCACTCACTGTTTACAGTTCATGGTCATATAAAACATTAACTTGCTCTACCATAATTTCATGCACATTTTTCGTCTAATAAAATAGATGGATTTAGAATCTTAATTCAAAGAATTTACTTAGAGCAAGGATTTACTATATTCTTGGATTTATTTTTATTATTCAAGGATATATTATATACTTTGAATTTAGAAATGTAGAAATTAATAATAGTTTCCATTTAAGATAGATGAAGTGGTCTTTAAGAAAAGGCTGTTTTACATTTCGTAAGATGTGAGAGATACCTATTATAATAATAATAATAACATAGAACGTGATATACATTTTACCTATTATAATAAATAAATTGAATATCGGAAGGTGTGAAGAAAATATATGCTGGGGGGCTATATTGAGATATTTTTTCATTAAATATTTCTAAAATGAAATTATCTAGACATAATAATTAAACAAAATGTTGAGAAATATCTATCTATATCTATACTTAATAATAATCGGCTTGTGACACGAAGGTGATGTGATTTTTTTTAAACCAACTAATAGTTAATAACAAATAAATTTATTAAAATTAGGAAATTTAAATTATTAATCCTAAAACCCATTATGGAGTCCAGAGGGTATAGCTCTTGGACAGATAACTGCACGCCAAAGGCGGGCTTCGCAATAGGTATATAATCTAGACTTTGAGAACTTTATTTGAAAACACTAATTAATTATTAATACATTTTATAATCTTAAGAACAAAGTGAATGAAAAAATGGAAACCTCTTCATGACTTGGTATGCTGTCAGTGATATGGCATTTTTTGTCAGTTTAAAATGCCTTAGAGCCGGTTGTATGTCGCAAAGTAAATGCTTTTTACAAGTGACAAAGTGTAGATGGTAAATGGAGGGACTGGGATGGCCAATCAGATGACAGGCACTAAGTGTTTGCCATTAGTACTATTCCATTTACTAAGCACTTAGTAGGCTAACTGGTTAGTAGTGATTTACACGTATCTACTACTAACCAATGTAATTAGTGTATTTTTTATTGAGGGAGAATTTTTGAAAAATTTTCTTTACTTTGAATTAATTAGTGTATAGTGAAAGTTGCAAGATGGCAATTCGAGTTGTCAAACGCCCATTTTTAAATTAAATTATTATTTTAATATTATTTTAACATCGTTAATAGAAGAGCTTGTAGAGGAACTGAAAAATGAAAAACGCGAATTTTTATTGTTTTTTCTGCTCTCCACTTTTCGGCCATTTCAATAAATCTACAAACAATTTTTTTGAATCGAATTTTTATTACTCACTTGTCACAAATTTAAAATTAATTTAAAATAATTTATTTCACAAATGTATAAGGCCCTGTTCACTAGGCAACAATTCCCTGGAGTTGCAACGGAAACTCCCCGAGTATCGTCAATTTGAGTTGTTCTGTGCGAAGTTCATGAATAAGGAATTTTAAATTATTATTGAATGTTTGATTAAATTACAAATAATAAAAAGAAAATCTAACTAATAATGATCATATTACATAATTATCAAATTCATTAAATATTTGTATATTATTAAAATTGAAAATCGTGAAAAATGAAAAAAAGCAGGGAAGCTACTTGCCGTTAGTAAATAGAAACCATTTCTATTCACTCACACTTGCCACTTTACTAATACTAACCACTTATATTGGGTGTTTACACAGAATTAGTGCGAGTAGTTAGTACTAATGCTTAGTACTAAGCTTGTGTAAACTAGCCTTTATTTAAGCAAGATTAAATGGGCTATATTATACACACCAAATAAATGATTGAATAAACTTAAATGTTGATGAAATTTAATTTTGCTTTTTTGTTGAGCTGCTAATTAATGTAGTGTGTTGTGTACTGTGTTTTTTAGGCAGGCGCAAGCGGGCCTATGCCTTGCGTGCTGAAGGCGGGCCACGCGCACGGGGGGCTCGCCAAGGTCCGGCTGGCCACCCTGCAGGAGCTGCACGATGTGGCCTCGGTGCTGGCCCTAGCCCCCGAGAGGTACGCCACCCTCGAGCCTTATCTTGACACCAAATACGACATCCATGTACAGAGGATCGGGCCCAACTACAAGGCGTTCATGCGCAAATCCATCTCCGGGAATTGGAAAACCAATCAGGGATCCTCGATGCTCGAGCAAATCCAGATGACCGACAGATATAAACTCTGGATCGACGAGGTCTCACAACTTTTCGGAGGTAAGCTCTTTTAAAATTGAAATAAGGGGTTGTAGACTTCACCAAAGTATTTTTAAAAATAATTAAAATATAAAAAAAAATATAGAAACAAATTTCCGAATCATCACTACACTAAATTCTCCCAAGAATGAAATACTGTATGGTATAATATTGTTACTATCACTGGGACAAGAGAAAGGGGGAATGCCACATAGGATTTCTTTCAATGACCTTTCAATACCCTGAAGAAGGAGGGAATAAACCTCTGAAACGTCGGTTTTGAATAAAAAAGATAGTTATAATTATCTCTCTTTTTTGAAATTTGGAATGCCTCATCAAAATCCACTAAAAGAATAAATAAATAAAAATCAACTGAATGTGGGCACCACACGACTTTCCCATTTGTTTCTCCCTTATTTGAAATCATCATACCAATTTTCTTCATTGAAATTACTTTCATTTGGGTTTCTCCCAAGCCGTTTTGAGAAAACCGGAAAAAAGGCAAAATGCCAAAAATCTTCAAGTAAACACTACTTCCGGTTCTTTGATTTTAACCAAAATCTTGAGGTATTTCTTCTAACCTCGAGATAGTAGCTTAAGTTTCAAATCCCAAAGCTCTGCGACTTATCGAAGACGAGATATGAACGATTAAAATTTTATTTTGCGACACTCCTAATTTACACCATCTTTTTATATCAATCAGATTGAAATTTATACACTACTAATAATTTATGACACTTGATAAGTACATTAACTAAAAATAAAAATCATTACAGCCGTTTTTTAGAAAATCACAAAAATCGAACAATGTTTCATGTAAATGTCAACTTCCGGTATTCCGATTTCAACCATAATCTTGCTGTACTCTTTCTAGCCTATATCGAGCTTAAGTTTCAAATTTCGTTGCTCTGAGACATAGGATTGCGAAAGGCAGGGGGTACATACATACATTACATACAAACGGACCAATGGATTTTTGGGCCCTGTTTGGCCTCTGAAAAAAAAACAATGTCTGTTTTTATGTTCTAAATCCGGTTTCAAGCTATTAAGAGCATCCACCTAGAAGTCACAAAGTGAAATTAACTTTTTTCACCATGTAGATAGAAGCTCTCAGTGTCAGAACCCATGCAGGCGACCGCAATACTTCACATTATATCCATCTATATTATATCATTACATGATCTAGAATATAAATACAATTAGTATACTCTATTACAAAATTTGTTTGCTGAATGGATTAACAAAAAAACGAGTTGTTAAAACAAACAATTTATTAGTTGTTTTTTCTTTACTTAGCTTTATCTGGATATTGAGTTGTGACAAGAACACATAAAAATCAAAACTAATTTATTCTGGACTTCACATTTGACCTCAACTCCTTAACGAACTAATACAAAATAATTATGAAGGACACACCTAAGACAACTCAACAGACATCGCATTAGTTATTAAAAAAAATATATAACATAGTTAAATATTTTTGCTAGAAAGAAACAACTTGGTTATGCAAAAGAAACAAAACGCAAAATCTATGTATGTTTATCAGATTTTATCTCTATTTGCCTGTATTGGAATAAAAGAACATTTCACTTTCTATTTTCACTAAAATAATAATAATGGAGCTATGGAATGGCATCGGAGAATAAAGTATTCACCATGTTTTCAAAAATATCATTTCAATTTTTTTTTTTAATACTAATTGAAAGTGGGCAGAGGAGAATCGGTGGGAAGGGAACTCTCCCGGCTTGAATTGACCCTCATTTGCCCACAATCCCTCCCCAAGCGGCTCCTGTGGCAATCAGCCCTAACGTTAAAGTCTTCAAAGGTAAAGGTAGGGCTACCACATATATACCATCACTTAAAATGTTCATTTTTTTAAGTTTTTTTTAAGGTACTAGCTTTGATTCTGTGATTAGCTGATAAGTAATAATATTGAGGTATAGTAGAAATTTTATTTTCTATTGCCATCCTGAATGCAATTCAGACTTGCAATTAAAGTAAAAAGAAATTCCACCTTATTTATCTTACTCGATTCTCAGGCTTAGCGTAAAACCGTCTTAATCCTCTTTCTATTTTTACTTTACTATACAGCATACAGTATTGTCAAATATTGTAATCGTTTATGAAAAAAGAGTGTTTTTTTTTTTATTCGTTTTTTCGAAATATTTAAAAAACGGCTGAAACTATTTTGTCAAAAAAAAGTGAGCGAAACCATGACGTTTGCTCTACAAAAATTTACATTTTTTCTAGATATTAATTGTTTTATCAAAATTTCTGTTAGTTAGTACACACCTTTTTTTTTATGATAATGATGAGAGAAGGAGTTACACCAAAAAAGGTGCAACCCCTAAAGGCCTGGGTTGTTGGCCCCTCCATCGTGAAAAGAAGAAGAAAAAATTTTATGGGTTGGGCGGGGGTCGAAGGTATCTGTGGATACGGGTCTTAAATAGCTGAAGGTTATAAGTCGCGGGAAAGATGGTGGCAGGGAGCGAGTTCCAGTCTCTGGAGGTCAAAGGGATAAAAGAGTTGGCGAAAGCGCTTGTTCGACTTTTATCCAATTTGACAGCGAAGGGGTGCTGAGCGTTAGAAAACCGCGTGTTTCTCGTAAAGAGGGCATTAGGGGGGATAATTGATTTCAGCTCGACTGAACAGACACCGTGATAGTATCTGTAGTACAGGGAAAGGGCACCTAAGTTTCCAAATTTTGTGTACGCTCTAGCTCAAACTACTCACTAGTAGATAATATCAAAACAAAATTTCACATGTGGTTTTGGTGCATTGAGATAAGAGCTGATTAGATTTTGATTGATATCGAACCAAAAATTAAGGGGGGAGGGGGTTAGAGTATAAGACTGTCTCAAGATAAAAAACTCACCCGATATATCTAGGGGTAATTTTCATTCATTAAATGAAAAAATACAAAAAAGAAGTGGCAGATTTATGTGGTAGTTTTGACAATTGTATTCTTCAAAAAATAAATAATTTTAATTATTATTTATTTTCAATAGGTTGTCTTTCTCTTGCCTTATAGAGACACATATGGTAGTTCACTAATAAAATGTTAATGTTACATAAAGTTTTTAGATGAGAGGTTTACTAGTTACCTAATTGAAATTCTTTATTCAGGCCACAGGAATTTCATGTTATGTGGTAGATAATTTCCTTGTAAATTGGTTAAAGGTTCCGAAATCTAATCGCTCACACAAAATAAAGTAAATACAGTATTAAAGTGAGTAGGTATTTGTTTTAATAGCGAATTTGTTAAATTTAATTAAAACTTGTTAAATATAATATGTTAATTTAGTTATTTTTAGAATTTAATTTTTAGGGTTTCGTTCAAAAGTACTTATCATAAAATGTCCATGTCTGTTTGTCTGTCTGTCTGAGCGGTGAAACCCCCAAGCTAAATAAAATATCAACTTGGAATTCACAAGTTAATTAAAGTAAGTTGACTGCCGAGCAGTTCCAACGAAATATGTTTACTTGTTTTATGTGAAAACAGTTGAGCCTGGAGACTAAAGATGAAAGCAAAAAGACGAAAACAAACTGAATTATACAATCAACATTAGAAATAACATGGTACTTAAGATCGCACCTAAAGTAGAATTCAACCAAGTATATTTTTACTTCTTTGCTTTCTGGATAACTATGGTTTCACTTTTTAACCGACTTCAAAAAAGGAGGAGGTTCTCTATTCGACTGAATTTTTTTTTTGTGCCCTATGTTACCTCATATCTCCGCCAATTGTCAACCGATTTTGAAAAATCTTTTTGCATTGGGTCCAGTCTAGCTTCCGATTGGTCCCATTTTTTTTCGTTTTTTTTTCATAGGTATTAGACCTTTTTTATTAGGTTTGTTTAGACCTAACCTCTTTGTTTATGAACCGATATCGAAGGTTCTTTTTTATCCGAAAGGGGGTGTCTTAGGGATGGTGTCATATTAATTTGGTCAAGTTCTGATGATATGATCACTATTAATAACATCACTAAAAAGAGAAAAATAAAAATAATTTTTAAGAAAAAATAAAAACCGACTTCAAAAAATTAAATGCAACAAATAAAATACACTAAAAGGTATAAAATAATTATTATCTTATTTAATTACAACTAAACGACGAAATATTAACATGAAATTACTTTTCGAAGTCGGTGCCAAACATATACCTTTTATGAATCGCACTCGACGGATCTTACTTAGTACGTTTGGAGGGTATGCTCGCTTATAGGTATAGTTTGTTTGGTACCGACTTCAAAAAGTGATTTCATGTTGGTATTTCGTCGTTTAGTTGTAACTAAATAAGATAATAATTATTTTATACCTTTTAGTGTATTTTATTTGTTGCATTTAATTTTTGAAGTCGGTTTTATTTTTTTCTTAAAAATTATAAAGAATAGACACAGATATATTTATTTCAAATAAACTGCTCTGCAAAATTATCCCATCACAACTAATTTTTTTTATAAAGACAAATTTGTTCTATTGAATTTCATATTATTCTAGCCAAAACAAATAAATAATTATAATTATACAAATTAATAACAAAATGTTTTAAATTTAATCGAACAAGTTTTTAAAATAAATTAAATAACTTTCAATGAAATAAAATTCTTTAAACAGAATAAGATCAGGTTTCATTGTGGTATTGGGAGGATTAATTTTGATTTAATTGAAAAGTTTTTGTTTTGCCGAGAGTAGCAGAGTTGTTGATTCACAAAGAGAAACAAAGAGGTTGTCCTCTGCTTGATGCAAATAAACATACACACATATATATCGAAATTATATATCTGTATATATATATATATTATTTATTTGTTTGAGACTATAGTTTCGAAGACTTGGCCTTCATCATCAGTCTTTTTTAATTTTTTAATTAATTAATTTAATAATAAACAAATAATATATATAGAGTTGTTTATTCACAAAGAGAAACAAAGACACATATATATCGAAATTATATATCTGTATATATACATATATATGGTATAATTTCGATAGATATGTATGTATGTTTGTTTGCATCAAGCAGAGGACAACCTCTTTGTTTCTCTTTGTGAATCAACAACTCTGCTACTCTCGGCAAAACAAAAACTTTTCAATTATAACAAATTTGTCTTAATAAAAAAAAAAATTGCTAGTGATATGATAATTTAGAACAGCAGTTTATATGGTAATCTTAATTGTTAGCTTAGGTAAAATCAATAATAGAATCTTTTTTACTTAGGGAAAGTGGGGTGGGTTTTAGGTGAAACATGAAATTAAATTTATAAAGTAAAGGGAGTGTAGTTTCACAATGAATGAAATAAAACTCATAGAGGTTTATACAGACTCAATATATTTCGGGTTATTAGTCCATCTTCAGGAGTTTATATATTAAAAACAGTTTTTAATCTCTAAACTCCTGAAGATGGTCTAATAACCCGAAATTTATTGAGTCTGTATAAACCTCTTTGAGATTTATTTGATTCATTGTTAAATTACACTCCCTTTACTTTATTAATTAATAATAGAATCATTTAATAGTATGAATAAGTCGTGAAACATTTGAGACCAAAAGAAAAAAATAAATAAAACGTTTAATGAAATGGTCCACTAAACAAGTTTTTATGCCACATTCACTTTTGCTTTCAAGTTGATCGGTGCTTTTCAATTTTTTTTTTTTATACTACTATTAAACATTTTGAATCGGCTTCTAATTTTATCTGGTCTAGCTAGCTAGCAAGCGCCTTGTGTGTGAATGCCGTCATCGAATGGCCCATTCCAGATGGGCATCTGGCATTTAACTATTTGCAATCGCATATATTTCAAGATACCCTTTCATTCTTAATAGAAGAAACTAATAAACTAATAAACTTGGAAATTTCACGATCAAGAAAACACAAGAATAATTTTATCTCCAATGAAATTTTTTAAGCAAATTTAATATAAACTAAACCAGTGATTTTCAAAATTCAGAAAGAAAGCATTAAAATTATTTAGGAAATATTAATTTTATTTAATGGAAAAAATAAAAATAAGAAAAATAAACGGGGGCGTTTAGAGAAGTTTGGTAAAAATTAAATTGAATTAAAGGAAGGGGTTGTAAATTAAGAGTGTCGTAAAATAAATATTTTACTCGTTCATATTTCGTCTTCGGAAAGTCGCAGAGCCTTAAAATTTGAAACTTAAGCTATCTAGAGGCTACAAGAAGTATAACAAGATTTTGGCTAAAATAGAAAAACCGGAAGTTGATGTTTACGTACGTAAGAATTTACCATCTCTGCGTTTCGCAACCATAAGTCTCAGAGATACGAAATTAGAAACTTAAGCTTGATATAGGCTAGAAGGAGTATATCAAGCTTCTGGTTGAAATCGGAAGACGGGAAGTAGACATTTACATGAAAGATTTTTCGTTTTTTTTTTAATTTTTTCAAAAAAGCCTGCAACGATTTTTTTTTAAATTAATGTATTTATCTAGACACTTATGGTTTCGAAACGCAAGGGGGGAGGTAAATTCTTATTTACGTAAACATCATCTTCCGGTTTTTCTATTTTAGCCAAAATCTTGTTATACTTCTTGTAGCCTCTAGATAGCTTAGGTTTTAAATTTCAATGCTCTGCGACTTTCCGAAGACTAGATATGAATTTTTATTTTACGACAATCCTAATTTACAACTCCTTTTTTAATCGGATTAAAAATTTGACATAACTAATAACTCATGACATTTGATAAATGTACTAATTAAAAAAAAAAACAGCCGTTTTTGAGAAAATAAAACAAACGAAAAATCTTTCATGTAAGTCCACTTCCGGTTTTCTGATTTCAACCAAAAGCTTGCTGTACTAGCCTATATCGAGCTTAAGTTACGAATTTGGTAGCTCTGAGACTTATGGTTGCGAAACGCAGGGGAGGCTACATACATACGTACATACTTACATACGCACCGATCAATGGATTTTGGACCCCTTTTTGGCCTCTGGGGACCACAATTTTTACTGTTTTATGTCCTAAATCCGGTTTCAAACTATTAAAGGCAACGATTCTTTCCACCTAGAATTTACAAAATGAAATTAACTTTTTTCATCTTTGAGATACAAGCTCTCAGAGTCAGGACCCAGACTGGCCATCGCAATACTGTCCCATTATATTCTATAGAATATAAATGTGAAAGTAAAAAGAGAGGGTGTTCTAAAACTTAACCTCTCTATATTTTAATCTCCGAAATTGATGGGTTAATCTTTATCCTGGGGATAGCCCTGTGTTTATTTTGAAACTATTTCTAATAAAACAGTTTCATAATTAAAAGGAGATATTATTAATTGCTAAAGGTCCCAAAATTAAGAAGGGGGCGGGTCTTTGGTATATAATTATAAATTATTTTATTAAATATAAGAAAGGGGCCAGGCGTATGGTAAAGTCATGTGGATGGCCACATCAGTTTATTTTGAATCAATTTTAATTATACGGTATATTGTTTAAAAGTAATTATCTAATATCAAAATCTTAAATAATACTTACAAAATATCCTTAACATCAATTTTATATTATTTTTTATTTCATTATTCCCGTTTCTACAGATAAATTAGTTTTTGAAAAAATATGATTTTTTTTTTTTATAAAAATTACTAAAATGCAGGGAATTTCGCCTTTGCCAACCTATTTTTAACCGACTTCAAAAAAGGAGGAGGTTCTCTATTCGACTGATTTTTTTTTTTTTTTTTTTTTGTGCCTATGTTACCTCATATCTTCGCCAATTGTCAACCGATTTTAAAAAATCTTTTTGCATTGGGTCCAGTCTAGCTTCCGTTTCCGGTCCCATTTTTTTCATTTTTTTTTTCATAGGTATTAGATCTTTTTTATTAGGTTTGTTTAGACCTAACCTCTTTGTTTATGAACCGATTTCGATGGTTCTTTTTTTATCCGAAAGGGGGTGTCTTAGGGATGGTGTCATATTAATTTGGTCAAGTTCTGATGATATGATCACTATTAATAACATCACTAAAAAGAGAAAAATAAAAATAATTTTTAAGAAAAAAATAAAAACCGACTTCAAAAAATTAAATGCAACAAATAAAATACACTAAAAGGTATAAAATAATTATTATCTTATTTAGTTACAACTAAACGACGAAATATTAACATGAAATTACTTTTTGAAGTCGGTACCAAACAAACTATACCTATAAGCTGAGCGTACCCGCCAAACGTACTAAGTAAGATCCGTCGAGTGCGATTCATAAAAGGTATATGTTTGGCACCAACTTCAAAAAGTAATTTCGTGTTAATATTTCGTCGTTTAGTTGTAACTAAATAAGATAATAATTATTTTATACCTTTTAGTGTATTTTATTTGTTGCATTTAATTTTTTGAAGTCGGTTTTTATTTTTTTCTTAAAAATTATTGAAGTTGGTGCCAAACATATACCTTTTATGAATCGCACTCGACGGATCTTACTTAGTACGTTTGGCGGGTACGCTCGCTTATAGGTATAGTTTGTTTGGTACCGACTTCAAAAAGTAATTTCATGTTAATATTTCGTTGTTTAGTTGTAACTAAATAAGATAATAATTATTTTATACCTTTTAGTGTATTTTATTTGTTGCATTTAATTTTTTGAAGTTGGTTTTTATTTTTTTCTTAAAAATTATTTTTTTCTACCCTTGACTCCAGGTGAGCTAACTCGACCCCTATTTTGTTTTATGAAAATAATATTGTTTGGAACTCCAGGGTAACTCTGAACCGAGAGTTGAGTAAGTCGGGGATAATTTTTTTTATGAAACTGGCCCTTATAAACATTAATAACCACTAAAAAACAATAAATACCCTGCAGGTTCCTGAAAGTGATCTTGAGCTTTTTTTCACTTAAACCTGAGCACCTACAATTTCGTTTTCTAACATATATCTTTTTTACATTGACAGATTTTGATTTTATAATTATTGCTTGTTCACTCAAAATGTTTTTCTCTTCTAAATATATATTTAAGTTGTCTTGCCTTCGAACTACTCGTTACTTATTAAATACAATTTTATATTATTATATTTCCCTTTTAAAGCTAATTATTGAACTGAGATTTCAACTGTCTTTAACCACGAAATAACTATCAAACCTGATAACTGATAATTAATCTTTTTCAAAGTGAAAGGAATCCATTTATCAATGTCAAATTTTTCAGTTTCAGCGAGACAAGTCCATTAGAGACTACATAAAATTTAGGGAATTATATACTTTAATGTACTATCAATCAGCTGGTCAAATAGAAAGATAAAATATTAATTAATATATATTTGTTATATAAGTACTTGTTTTCCTTGCGCATATTAGGATTTGGATCGATATGCACTAAAAACAGCAAAATATGCATTTTAAAAGACCGAAATATGCGCTAAAAATTTGCATTATAAACCCATAATACCTAGTGCTTGATAGCTTTAAACCGACTTAATGAACGGGTAAAAGAAGAAATAGTCAATAAATTTATTTTAAAATTTATTGCTCTGTATAATCAAACACATTTCTAAGTTGCTTACATTAAATCTACATCTATTGTCTGTAAAAGTTAATTTTAACTTGGAAAATGATCTTTCCACAACACAAGACACCGTGGGAAGGTATTTAAGGGCAGCATTTAATATTTATTTTTATTTTTTTTATTTTTTTAGAATAATTTTCATAAAAAGTATTATTTTAATATTTCCTTAAATTTTCTCGATTTGCTTCGCATTGTATAAAGTAAAAAATTTAATGCAACAAATAAAATAATAAGAACTCAAAAATCAAATAAAGTGCACTAAAACGTATAAAATAATTATCTAATTTAGTTACAACTAAACGACGAAATATTAACATGAAATCACTTTTTGAAGTCTGTGCCAAACATATACATTTTATGAATCGCACTCAACGGATCTTACTTGGTAGGTTTTGGCGGGTAATCTCGCTTATATAGTTTGTTTGGCACCGACTTCAAAAAGTGATTTCATGTTAATAGTTCGTCGTTTAGTTGTAACTAAATAAGATAATAATTATTTTATACCTTTTAGTGCATTTTATTTGATTTTTAAGTTCTTATTATTTTATTTGTTGCATTTAAATTTTTTGAAGTCGGTTTTATTTTTTTTATAAAAATTATTTTTATTTTTCTCTTTTTAGTGATGTTATTAATAGTGACTTAATATAATACCTTGCATGCATCTAGTAAGAGAAAGGGTCGGGCGAATGAATCAGAAAGTGGTAATAAAATTAAATTCATAAATAGAGAAATTCTTTAGAAACGTTTGCGGGTTTTAAATGAACGTTTTAAGATTGATTTTTTTATAAAAAGATTTTATTTATTATAATTTCGATTATTTGCTCATAAGAATTGGAGATTTGCGTTATTTCGTCATTGATCATATCATCAGAACTTGACCAAATTAATATGGGACCACCCCTAAGGTACCCCCTTTCCAATATAAATAGAATAGATATAAATAGAATCGGTCCACGTGGCAAAAAGTTCTCGCTGAACATACATAAAATAAATAAATATATAATAGTTAGGTATCTTGACTATCTTGGAGCTATACTGATCCAAACGCAGAAAGAATCATTAAAATCGGCTCATAAACAAAGAAGTAATGCCTGAACAAACATAACAAAAAAGGTCATAATAGCAATGAAAAAAAACGGGACCAATCGGAAACTATACTGAACCCAATGCAAAAAAAAATCATTCGAATTGAGAACTTCCTCCTTTTTTGAAGTCGGTTAAAAAGGTCTCAAACTCAAATGATCGGCAAGACACTTTGAAAAATTTAAATCATTAATAATTAATATAAGTAATGAAAATACATATAGATATGAACACTGTAATAATATGTATTGTTATTATTATTATTGTCTATCTTAGAATAAAGTGTGGGCCTAGATCGAATGAACTGGAGAGAGTCTGAAACAAATGGAATAAATATAAAAGGAAAATAGGTGGGCGGTAAGGCTGGAGAAAAAAAGAGTCAGTAAATCCATTTGTAAAAAAGTAAATATAATAATTAACAATTTTCACGGCCTTGTTAGCATCCCACTAGATCATACTTGTAAGGTCTTTGGACGGTTTAAACAGTTCTACAATTATGTCCAAGTCAAAGGTTAAAATGGAAGTTTTTAATTCATCATTTTAAGACATATGTAGGCGCCAAAAAAGTCCACACGGATTGTATTTTTAGCATGAATAACTGATCAAACTGGAAATAGATAGACCGTAGTAAAATTAATTAAATGATAAATAAATGTAAATGAACTCAGCTAATCCAAAGAAGTGTAATAAAAAATCAAAGCATAAAATTCGTAATGAAACAAATCTATTACTACATTCATTTATTTATATCTAAGCAAGAGAATGCTGTTTACTTAACATACTCGAAAAAACCATTGCTTTCACTGTATATTTAAAATTATTTCCTTAGATTTTAGAACCATAATTATTATTCGTACGATATAAATTATTAATTTTTCTACAAAGATACATTTTCTCTATATTAATTTATTCAAGCTTGTAATCATTCAAGTTTTTTTCCTTGGAGAGTTTTAAATTTAATACTATCTGCAACGCCCGCATTCGGCAGGCCTCTTGATAGCCAGAGGGATTCTCCCACTGGACCCTGTCCCCCTGCCTTTATTTCCCCTCCATTCCACCAACCCTATAAATTCCCGCTGAACTCTATCCTCTTCCTCCCTCCAACTTTGATCAACCTCCGAACCTTACCAGTCTGAGAGGAGGATTAATTAGTTTTCTATTGAGATATGCAGGTACTTTCTATTGATAGACGGCTCTCTTCCTAGCCTCCTCTGATCCACTTCCTATGGATTATGTATAAAATTCATTTTTTGGCCCTCCCCGCTTTTGGAAGTTGTTTTTTTGGAATTTCTTTATACATAAGTTGTCAGAAATCACATCCTCTACAACTTTGCTTCTAACAGAATTTGCCGTAGAGTTAATAGTTTAGGGGTTATTTGATAATCTCCATTATTGACCCCGCCCCCCAAATCCTCCTTTTGATGTCAAAATATCAAAATATTCTATAGCCTATATTTTAATTTAAAAGACATCTGATCCACTGATTGAAAATATCGCTCCTTTTTGTTATGAGGGTTGTAAGTCCCCAAGGAAGCTGTATTTTACTTTATAATAAAAGAAATGTTTCGATAGAGGCTGTTTTGATTATCTAGTTAATTAATGCCATACATATATGATATCCTGTAAAGAAAAAAATGGAGGAAAGAAAAGCGTAGTTCTCTTCAAAAGAGTATGAAGCAAAAAGTAAACAATTTAACGTTTATATAAAATTTATTAATTAATCAACAAAGGGAAGGTTTAGGATTTGTGTGTAGTTTAGTTGGGAATGATCAAGGAGAGTGTTTGGGAAAGGTACAGGCCATTTGGAGCCTGGGTCCCATTCCTCGATGCCTTGCGCAAAATTGAATGCGCCGTGTGGGGGCTGTGTGCGCTGCTCAAGATATGGAGCGCTAAAATGCTCTAGGGTTGCCCTTTCTGAATTTGCTCAGAAAGAAAAGGATTGGTTTCTTGCCACTGGGGTGGGCAAGGGAATATATGTGTTGTTGTTTGCCAAGCGAAGGGGCGAACAAAACATACATTTGGCTAATCATGGCTTAGTGATTTTATTGATGAACCTTTCAGAATAAAAAGAGAAAAATAATTAAAGAAATGAACACGCACAGGATATGAATTTTAGCTATCAGAATATTTTACCTTTCAGGCCCATACAATTAGCGAATAACACACCTAATGTAGTTCTAGGACATGTTGACCATGTGGAGGTTAATAGTATAAGAAATAGTTTGGCGCGGTCGCTGGGTTATCGAGAGTAAAAAGTTGGTAGGGGAGTGAAGTTGTAAATGCCGCTTATAGGGAGCCGGGTGCCATGGTGGAGTTACTCATTTAACTAGTGAAAAATTTGTGGCAATTTTTATATAGGGTTTTTTTGTCAATTTTTTTCCCTTACCAAAATAAGGAGTGAGAAGAATCTGTAATAAATTAAAAATAATGGACACATGGTGAGGCTTTCGGGCCTCGAGGTCGAAGTTTTTTTGTAATTGTAAAACATTTCTTGTATTTTTGTATTGGAGAATAAAGGTCATTTATTTATTATTGTGGCAATTTTGAACATCCACATGTGAGCGAAATTTGCCCGGCCAGACAGACGACAGTAATTTTGTTGAGGTGGTTTTCTTTCATAACTGCTTCAAACATGTACATCCAAAATTTGAGGCGATTTTGAGCAAGGTACACACAAAATCATAATTAATTTTATATATATAAAGTTTCCAGGTATGGACCCAGAAGCTTATTTTGGAAGGGGAGAAAATAAATAAATTTTTACTATGTATTAACTATTTCTAAATTGCAAATATCTTGAAAGCTTTTCTGCAAAGATGCATCGACACTCTAAAATAGAGTTGAGTGTGGATAAAAATCAATAAGAGAGATTATTAATATGGTCAATCTAAGAAAGATCTGAAGCAATACTGATATCAATTTCGACAACTTGTCTTTAAACTTTCGATTTAAAAAAAAATATCTGCACGATTATCATGAAAGCGCCTGGATGTTAGACAACCTATTCGTCGTAGCTGTATTAAAGTTGCGTTAAAATAGGCGTAGGTATATCTATTTCTCATATGAAATAACTTTTTTTATTTAAGGTTAAAAATAAAATAAAATGAGAGTCTTCTGTTTTTTTAAATAAAATAATTTTTAATTATTTCTAGAGACTATAGTTTCGAAGGCATTGCCTTCATCATCAGTCTATCACAAATATTTCAAATTAGTTACAAATTAAGATTTATACATTGAAAATTTTGAAAAATATTTTTATTTTTTTATTTTATTTACTTACACATTTATCTATATATATAAAATTAAGGTTTTGTCTGTACATTGGTCCAAATCACGCCAAATTTTGGTTGCACACGTTTCAAGTAAAGTTATGAACGAAAACACCCTCAACAAAATTCCTGTCTGTCTGTATGTATGTCTGTATGTATGTATGTCTGTCTGTTTCAGTGGTTTCCGAAAAGTTGCTCACGATTCACGTAAAAACGGCTGAAGAGATTATTATGAAATTTCATATTTACATCAGATGTCTTCTACCTTACGTTTTTAGCTATATAACGTTTTGATATTTTGACCCCAGAAGGGGGTTTGGGGGGACGCACGAATAAAAATTATCAAATAACTCCTAAACTATTAACCCTACGGAAAATTTTATAATAAACAAAGTTGTAGGGGATGTGATTTCTGGCAACTTTTGTTTAAAAAAATTTCCCCAAAAAACCACCCAAAAAGGGGGGGGGGGGTGAAAAAATGTAAATTCTTGCCCATGGAGCAAACTCAACCAAATTTTGTATACATAATCTCTGGGCCCCTAGAGAGCTAGAAATGCAAAAACTAACCACCCAAAATGGGGGGGGGGTCAAAAAATGAAAATTCTTTCTCTTGGGCCAAACTCAACCAAATCTTGTATACATAATCTGTGGGTCACTAGAAGGCTAGAAATGCAAAAACTGGGTGCGGAGGGTGGGTGCGGGGGTGGAATGGGGGTGGGGTGAGGAGTGAGGCGGAGTAGGGTGGAGGTGCGGGGAGTGGTGCGGGGTGGGGTACAGGGGGCTAGGAGGGCGTGGGGTGCCCCGAGTTGGGGGTGCGGGGTGGGGTTCGGGGCCCGAGGTGGGTGGGGTGCGGGTGGTGGAGTGGGGGCGGGGGTTGGGAACGGGTGCATTGTGCGGGAGTTGGGGTGCTGGAGGGGCTTTAGGGGTGGGGGTGAGGGGGGTTAGTGGGTTAGGGTGCGGAATGGAGTGTTGGGGTGGTGGTGTGGGGCGGGGTTGGGCATGGTGTGGGGGCGGGGTTGGGCATGGTGCGGGGGGGGCGAGTGCTGGGGGTCCAGGGCGCGAGCCCCTGGCTAGCAAGAGGGCCGCCGAAGGCGAGCCTTGCAGCTCGCATCTATAGAACACGAGCTGCTCCAGGCGTGCCTTCGGCACGCCCTCTACAGCTCGGCCCTCCGGGCAGGTGGCCCTGGCGGGCAGCGTCTCGGCATGTGATTATTAGGTCTCCAAAATTCATTTAAAAAAAGCTCCATTCCCAAAAAAGTATATAATATAGAATATATAATTTCAAATACATTTATCTATTTTGAATAAAAATGATACAAAAGTTTACTCAAAGTTTTTAAAAGAATAACTGGAGTAAATTTGTTCCAGATCGAACAGTGTCTAGAATCGTAATATTTTGCCCCCTCTTTCGCCCCCACGCACTCATTTTGGCTATTGATTTTTACAGCATTCATTTTATATAGTCTTAAAAACTAACATTACAAAATTTGATCTATATCGGAGAGAGTATTAATTTTTTGCCCCCACTCATATTTTGGGATGTTGAAATTATTTTTTAGATATTTGCAAATAAATAATCCTCAGTTTTCTAAAGAGTAAATGTACTAAAAAGCTAAAAATTTCTATAATTTGACTCCCCCCTTCGCCCCAATACAGTCAATTTCGATAGTTGATTTTTACGGGAATAGTTTCTTAAAGTAATAAAGAATAACTCTACAAAATTTGATCAAGATAGAAGAGAGTTTTAATTTTTGCCCCCACTCACATTTTTGATAGTTAAGAGTCGAATTTCAAAAAAATCCTGAAATAACTTTTTAGATATTTGTATTTAGAATTTTATAAAATAAAAATCAAGTAGATAGATTATCGTTCTTAATTGAAAATGCATTATTAGTGTAAACACATTGCAAAGATATTTTGGCCCTTTTGATCCCTTTAGGGGTCGAATTTCAAAAAAAACTGAAATTAGGTTTTAGATATTTTAATTTAGTATTTTTATAAATAAAAAGCAAGTAGATATTTTATCGTCCTTATGAGATATCGCATAATAAGTGAAAACACACTTTGCCCCATTTGACCCCCTTAGGAGTCGAATTTCAAAAAATCCTTTCTTAGTGAGCCCCTATGTCATAGATGTAATATCCTCTCCAAATTTCATGTTTCTATGTCCAGTGGTTCTAGCTGTTTTGATGATGAGTGAGTGAGTGAGTGTATCGGGCAAAGAATTTTATATATATACGAGCAGTACCCGGCGTGCCTACGGTACGCCCAGCACCGCTCGGCCCTCTGGGCTGGTGGCTCTGGCGGGCAGCGTCTCGAGATGTGATTATTAGCTGTTCGTAATTATATGTTTTGAAAAAAATATTTTTTTGAATAATGAATATTGATCAAAGAAAGATGAAAAATATCAGTAAATGCTTTATAAATACATTATTAGAGCATGCAACCATTTCTCTCTCGAAGAAATTAATTTATATACTAAAATTTAAAGAATTTATATATTTGTCTACTAATATTTTTCGACTTTTTAAATAATACATTTCAATATTTAAATTTATCTAAAAAGTGTTCTAAATTAAATATATATAATAATTTTAAAATTAATTTATCTACTAAAATTTCAAATGACCCGCGCAGTAATAAATTAAAAATTAATCTCATTATTCCATTAAATCATATCTCATTAAAACTTATATTATAAATTAAATATATATAATATATATATATATATATATATATATATATATATATATATATATATATATATATATATATATTTAAAAAATTAATTTGTCTACTAAAATTTCCAGAATTTATATTTTTGTTAAATTCAAAAAAAAAATAATAATTTTCGAGGTATGAATTATTTCCAAAAAATTAAATAAATATTAATATATAATATATTTTAAAACATAATAAATTTGTCTACTAAAATTTCAAATGAGACACGCCGTAAATCTAATATTCTAAGCTATATAGAGAAATATATTAATATATAGAGATATTATAGATTTATATAATATAGAGAATAGAGATGTTTTATTTGAAAAATTTGACAATCTAACAACTGTCATTGAATATTAGTTGCTTTTTCTCCCACATGTTCACCTGACAGCGCCACGGGTACTGTCTGACAAGGGCTTTTATATATAAGATAGATAATGAGAAAGTATTGCGATGGCCTGTCTGTTTTCTTTTCGATTTCGTTTATTTGATTTCGTACTTTAGAAAATCCAATGATCAGAAGCTCTACTATTCAAATCTAATAATCATTCTGTGAACTATCATGTCGTTGATAGATTTCTGATTTATGTCACGATACACATAGACCCGGTATGTCACCGCGCAGGTAGTTTTCTGCCTTTTTCACTCTTGTGAGGTCATCAGGGTTAAAATTTTACTTAGCTCCACGACCACGATATTATTATCGTATTTATCTCTCAAACGGCCAAGCCGTTTCTCATAATTTAGGTGTCGATCGATTGGTATAAATTTAGAGATTTAGGTTATATTTAATCTTATTAATTTATAAAAGACGAAAGTTAAATATTGGATTAATAGATTATTAAAATAAATTATAAATATTAATAGATTATTAAATTTTTAAAATAAAAGGAATCGAATCAAGAGTAAGTATAAATTTAATGCAATCGAATGCATGATGCAAATCTTTATTAATGTAAAAAAGTATGCAACAAATATTTTAATTCTATAAAAATTTATAAAAATACAAAACAAGTTTTTGATAATTTTTTAACGCCACATTAAATTTAACTATAACATTCATGAAAAAAAATTGTACACTTAAATAATACATTTTAACAATAGGTACATTTTATTATCTGGGGGCACCGCAGTGTTCAATTAAAACGCATGTTTTTCATTTCACATGTCCCTCTATATTTTTTATTGATCTCACATTTTTAGTTGAAATTATTTTCATAAAACTTGGCTTTTACGCATTATTATGTATGTTACGAATTACTAGTTACCATGTCATGGGATCTTAATAAGAGGGGAGTGGTGGAGGCCCTATCAAACAATAATAATAATAATTTAATGCGTAAAAGCCAAGTTTTATGAAAATAATTTCAACTAAAAATGTGAAATCAATAAAAAATATAGAGGGACATGTGAAATGAAAAACATGCGTTTAATTGAAGTTACTAATATATCCTCGACTCATTTAATAAATTGATGATGTTGAACTTGCCAGCACATTAGATCTCACTACTTTTCTTGACAAATGGATTTTATTAATCGAACTTGGCCTTTTTTAACCGACTTCAAAAATGGAGGAGGTTCTCTATTCGACTGAATTTTTTTTTTTTTTTGTGCCTATGTTACCTCATATCTCCGCCAATTGTCAACCGATTTTGAAAAATTTTTTTGCATTGGGTCCAGTCTAGCTTCCGATTGGTCCCATTTTTTTTCGATTTTTTTCCATAGGTATTAGACCTTTTTTATTAGGTTTGTTTAGACCTAACCTCTTTGTTTATGAACCGATTTCGATGGTTCTTTTTTATCCGAAAGGGGGTGTCTTAGGGATGGTGTCATATTAATTTGGTCAAGTTCTGATGATATGATCACTATTAATGACATCACTAAAAAGAGAAAAATGAAAATAATTTTTAAGAAAAAATAAAAACCGACTTCAAAAAATTAAATGCAACAAATAAAATACACTAAAAGGTATAAAATAATTATTATCTTATTTAGTTACAACTAAACGACGAAATATTAACATGAAATTACCTTTTGAAGTTGGTGCCAAACATATACCTTTTATGAATCGCACTCGACGGATCTTACTTAGTACGTTTGGCGTGTACGCTCGCTTATAGGTATAGTTTGTTTGGCACCGACTTCAAAAAGTAATTTCATGTTAATATTTCGTCGTTTAGATAATAATTATTTTATACCTTTTAGTGTATTTTATTTGTTGCATTTAATTTTTTGAAGTCGGTTTTTATTTTTTTCTTAAAAATTATTTTTATTTACACAAGTATTTTTGTTGAGATTTTATTTTACAATTAGTAAATTTCGATATTTTTCGGTTCATCTTACTTTTGCAGTTCCCAAAATTTATCTTACGATTAATATCTCTCATTCTAATGCAGGTTCTTGTTCTGGATAAACAAAGAAGTACTTCAAATGGAATTATATCTTTAGGTATTTTGTCCTTCGTTTTTTCAGTCAATTTTTTAAATAAATTATTTCCACTTCACAAGCCTTCTCCATGCATATTATTAAATTCATTCTTTAGTATTTTAGTTATATGAAGCATATTTTCATTTGGATATAACAGATTTCCTCTTGATATAAAAGTTAACCAATTTTGAGACGATTCGTTTATTTCTATAGTTTTTGTTTCCAATCTTAAATCATATTTTCCTCTAAATTTATGAGCAATATATCCAGCCATATATATTAAAATATCCTCATGAACCATTCTTTCTTTAATTTCAAAAGTTTGTAATAATTTATGATTTGTAGTAACTTCATAATCTGATTCATCAGGCTCAACAAACATATAATCCATTACAATACTATTTTCGGAGGCTTCACCATTAGTGTCTGCAATATCTGCAGTTCGGTTTTTTTGCCATACGAACGGATCTTGGCGAAAGTTGTTCAGAAACAATGGGTGATTTTTTCGAATATTTAATGTTGGTACTGCATCATTTTTAAGAATTCTGGATTTTGTTACTCTATAATTTAGCAATCTTTGTCTTAAAGGAATTTCAATGCAGTCTGGTGCAAAGTGAATGGAGCAAATTCGTGCTAAAAAGAATATTAAATATCAAATCATCATTTAATATATTGTACTTTAAAGCTAGAAATAAATTGAGATTGTTTTCTCGATATACTACTTACCATTTTCTAAATTAATTTTGTCTTTTCTAGAGGATGCTTTAACCCACTCTTTCGTAAAATTTTTCTCTTTTGGAAATCGAATCATCATCATCATCATTGAGTACAGAGTCCTAAGACTGGTTTGATGCAACAATCCGTCTCCACTCGACTCTGTCCCCCGCCAGCTGTTTGACCTCTCTAAATGTCTGGCATCCCATATCCCCAATTACTTGGTTGAAATATTCTAATCTGGGTCTTCCCCTTCCCCTTTTCTTTCCCACCTCCCCCTCCAAGATATCCCTAAGCAGTCCCCCATGTCTCAATGTGTGCCCCATCATCTGACCTCTTCTCTTCTTCAGACTCTTCCACAGGGTTCTTCTTTCTCCGATTCTTCCAAGAACTTCTTCATTTGTAATTTTATCCATCCATTTGATATTCATCATTCTTCTGTAGCACCACATTTCGAAAGCCTCTAATCTCTTTCTCTCCGCTTTTCTAATTGTCCAGGTTTCACACCCGTACATGGCTATGCTCCATACATATGTCTTCAATAGCAACTTCCTGTTTTCTAAGCTGATTGAGGAGGAGCATAGTAGTTTTTGTTTTGAATTAAACCCCATTTTTGCTTGGGCAATTCTTGATTTAATTTCGTTTTCGCTCCTCCCATCCCATGTTATTTTACTTCCTAGGTAGCGGAATTCCTTAACTCCTTCTAGGTTTTCTTGGTTAATGTTGATGCATTCCTGTCTCGTTTGTTCTTTTTTGTACATACTAGGACCTTGTCTGGTCCTTATTCTGGTTTATTTTCATTTTGATTTCTTCTATTAGGATTTGGTTAATTCCATTCAGGGCGTCCTCTAATTCTTTTTTGTTGCTTCCTAGAAGGGCAATGTCATCGGCAAATCTTAACATAGCGATCTTTTGACCTTGGATTTCGATACCTGTATCAATTTTGTCTTTGAATTCTTTAATCGCTTCTTCTATGTATAAGTTGAAAATCATGGGTGACAGCACACATCCTTGTCTTACACCTTTTTTTATTTTGGCTTCTCTTTGCTCATCTCCAATATTTATAATTGCCGGCTGGTTTTGATATAGATTGTAGATTAGTCTTCTCTCCGTGAATTTTATTCCCGCCTGTTTTAATATTTTAAACATAATTTCCCAAATGACATTATCGAATGCTTTTTCTAGGTCTATGAATCCGATGTAGACAGATTCTTCCCTGATAAAAGCCCTTTCTATTATTAGTCTAAGAGAGAGAATTAATTCTCGGGTGCCTCTGTTTCTTCTAAAGCCGAACTGGTCTTCCCCCAGATTTTCTTCAACTCTTTGTTCTATTCTTCTTTGGATTATTTTGGTTAGGATTTTGGAGGCATGTGAGGTTAAGCTTTTGGAAGCATGTAAGATTTAGCTTAACCTCACATGGAAATCGAAAGTATCTTAAATCATTTGTCACTTGAGAATAGCTCTTGCAGGTCGGAATAGCACAATCGGTCATGTTTATTAATTATAATAACAAATAAAAATAAGAATAAAAAATATAATAAATAAATAATAATTAAAAATGTAATATTTTATTTTATTTTATTTAACAGAACAAACTCGTGTGTATCGTGAAACAAACCAGTAATACTTACCAATTTAACACTGTACTATCATTGTACAAAGCAGGTAGAAAACCAACCCTGCTGACGTCACTGCACAGTAGAAACGAAATATGGTCGAGCTCCTGACATACCGGGTCTAAGTGTATCGTGTCTGTACCTTCATTCATACTTATATATTTATTTTTTAACACAGTCTTAATTCACTTTTTATTCTTTTCAAAAGATTAATTCGAAAGGGATCGAAATTAGCTCAGCAATAAACAATATTATTACAACAATGTAAATAAAATTTAGAAAAATCACTTCTTATATTTTATGCTACTAGTTGGTAGCCGTTGCGCGCCACACGCAAAATCAGTACTTTTCAAAGTGCCCGATTATGCGAGGCGTTAATGTAGTTGGAACATTCAACGTTGAGCATTATGCCGCATAATGTGCTCTTGGAAGACAGGTTATGTTTACAAAAAAAAAAAAAATTGGCTCGTCGGTAGTGCCAACTCAAAATTCTACCCCGAAAACAGAGAGAAAGAGGAATCAAGTTAGATAAACGCATCTAGAAATAACAAATGTGAAATGTTTATGTTAAGCAAAATGCACAATATTTAATTAATTATTAATAATAATATTTGAAAAAGAATAAATTTAAAATAAAATTTGATCATATTTTCAGGGCTGGAAATGTGCTCATTGGAGATTCTAGTGGGCAAGGATGGCCGGGAATGCATCATCGAAGTAAACGACTCGGCTTTGACCCTGATGGGCGATACCCAGGAGGAAGATCGGCGTCACATCGCCGAGATCACCGTGCAGCATATGCAGGTACAGCAGATACTGGATAAATAAATGGCTTGGTCACAATTATTGGTTTCATTCTCGCGGTCCTTAGGTTCGACAACGAAACGGAATTGACATCTTGTTGTTTCATTAGGAGCCAAGGCTTCGTTAATGTCTCCCTCTCTATATACGTATCTATCTTTTTGAATGGGATGTTCAAGTGCATTTTTATTGAAACTAAATATTTGCATTTTATTATAGTGGTAATGTTTAAAGATCAAAATTAATGTTGAACTATTTTAATGTATCATATCTGTATTCTCTACTATAATTTTCTTCTTTCTCTTTATTCAATATTCCTCTGTTATATTAATACGTATCTATATTGTAATATGATGAAGATGATTATTGATCAGTCTCTTAATTAATTGTTTGTAATCAGGCAATATGGTAAATTGAAAAAATTATTTATTTTTCTTTTAGTAATTATTTCTACTTCGGAAAAAAATAACAAATTTTACAAATTGTATTGACATTTTTTGATAAGGGAGCATCCATAAATTACGTATCACCACGGGGGAGGGGCTATTCAATTTGAAATAAATCGTTACAATGAGGGTACAAGTTTTAATAAACGTTACGTAACAACAAATAAAAGGTAAAAAGTTAAAATTGAATAAATAAAACTGAATATTTTCAAAATTACAGTTATAGTACAAGACCCCGACCTTCACCTATCAAGTTTCCTGATAAAATTAATATTTTGATAATAGAATGTATTAATGATCAAAGCTTGATAGGGTCGACATCCAATTTCCCTGCATAACTATTTTTGATAAATAATTAAATTAAATTAAATTAAATAAAAAAATAAAATTAATTAATTAATTCGCAATAAAATTATAAATAATTTTCATATATAACAATAAAGGAAACCCTATAACTACAAAATACTAATTCGAAGTTACCTGTTGATACCCTGTCTACCTGGACTTATGCAGGGAAAAAAGATGGCGACCCAACTTTAGCATTTTACCATATATACATATTTTACTCTCAATTGGTAATATATTTATCCGAAAACTCGATAACTATATTTATATGTAATAAAATTAACAACTTTAATTTTTTTATTAAAATTAGCTATGCAGGGAAATTGGATGTCGACCCTATCAAGCTTTGTTTATTAATACATTATATTATCAAAATAGCAGGTTTTGTTAAAGGGAATGGAACACGTGAACAAATCTTAAATCTAAGACAAATTATTGAAAAGGCACGAGAATTTTAATACACCGGTATTCCTCTGCTTTGTGGATTACCGAAAGGCTTTCGATACCGTCGAGTGGTCCCATCTATGGAAGATATTAGATGAAATGGGTCTCCCACAACATCTTGGGTCTCTCATCGAATCACTCTAGGTCTCAAACACTGCACAGGTTCAAATTGATAATAGAAGATCATCCAAATTCCGTGTAGAAGCCGGTGTCCGTCAGGGATGTATACTTCCCATCCTTTTCAGAATATATGGCGAATATGCCATGAGGAATGCTCTTGATGAATGGAACGGCGGATTTTCTGTTGGAAGACATAAAATTAACAACTTGAGATATGCACCACGATACCACTTTGATTGCCAGCTCTATGGATGAACTAATGGAAATCGTAGAGAGGGTAGAAACTCCCAGCCAGGAGATAGGGTTTAAAATCAACGGAACAAAAACGAAGGTAAAGATTATAGATCGCCAAAATAACAACCAACCGAATGTGACACACATTGCGGAGTGTGAGGTGGTCCCTAAATTCGTTTATCTGGGTGCCGTCCTCTCAAATGATGGCGGTTGTAGTGATGAGATAAGAAGACGGATCCAACTAGCCAAAAGTGCAATATCCCGACTCACAAAGATATGGAAAGACAGACAAATCTCCAACAACACAAAGATGAGATTAGTCCAATCCCTAATTTTTCCCTCTATCTGTATGGGGCGGAGACGTGGACTATGCTGCAAAGGGACCAGGACAGGGTGCGTGCCTTCGAGATGTGGTGTTGGCGAAGGCTTCTTAGAATTCCTTGGACGGCCCGTCGTACGAATATTTCGATCCTAAGTGAGCTGGGAGTACAGGTGCGTCTGGATGAAATTGTCCCTCACCGAATCCTCCGATACTTCGGGCATATAATGCGTCGAGAGAATACGCTAGAGAAGACCATCATAGAAGGAAAAGTCTGGGGTAAAAGAACACGCGGAAGGTCTCCATCAAGATGGATCGACCAGGTGACCAAACTAACTGGCAGTCCTCTGTGCGACGTCGTCTCGGGGGCGCGTGACAGAAATAAGTGGCGCCTTACTGTGAACAGGGCCATATTACTACACACCGACCACGACACCTCATTTATGAGGCATACGACTTAGAAGAAGAGATTATCAAAATATTAATTTCATTAGGAAGCTCGATAGGTGAAGGTCGACCTAAGTCGAGGTCTTTGACTATTATTATACTTGTAAAAACAACTGGATAAAACCGACTTGGGAACATGACTGAGAGAGGAGACAAGAAGGAAGAGTACTATTTGCTTCCTTCATTGACCCTTTTGAACCTTGGGGAAGTAGGGAAGATCCTCCGAAACGTCGGTTTTAAAACAATATTATAAGGGAAAAATATTTCTAATAAATATTATTTGTTGGAAGTAGTGGCTTGTTTATTTCCGGACTGGCTTCATCCAATCGTGAGATACTAATATATCAGTTCGTCTCCAAAAAAAAAAAAAAAAAAAAAAAAACTTTTAATGTATCTAATTTTAAATAAAAAATTGTGTTAAAAAAAATTTAATAAAATGGCAATTTAATTTGTTAAAATATTATTTGTTACTGACTAATGGGTGAATAGGTCAATTCAATTCTGAAACACGATATAAGCGCTTCACTGGTGTAATTGGAAAAATTTACATGTAAATTTGATTAGTTGGAGTATTTACTGTGTATTTCAGAATCGATCCATATAATTACCGAAAGCTAGGTTAAAGTAAAATAAATAATTTTTTAATTGGCTGTAGTGCCTGATTCAAAATCATATATGTATATTAATAATTAATCTGAATATTTTACCACGTTATCAATATATAAAATAACTAATAGCATTATTTTCTGCATTTGTTTTTTGTGTTTTGTTTGAGCATGTTGTGAAAAATCTTCCTATACTTGAATCGACTGAAATATTGAACCTATCAACATGTATGGAAGAATAGTTATAATCAATGCATGATGATGATGATATATAACTTTATTTTCGTAAAAGAATTCTTCTTTTTTAAATACAATCAAAAGTCATTGAAGCGCCTTAAAATAAAATGATTAAATAAACTTAATTTATCAACTACTTGTTTTATTTTGAATCAAACACAAGATTTATTTTTATTTAACCACCTGTTAATAATTAGTTTAATTAAAAATAAATATTTTTTCCCAAAAGTGAGACCTGGTTTTAAGTCGATTCCTCCATGTCTTAGAACTGGTTACCAATAATAATAGAAACGTTAAAAATGCAATGCAGAATGGTTTGTTATCCTCAAGTATGAGAATTGATGGCTGTTTTCGATTTTCTATCGATTCCTTCAAATCTTCAGCAAATGTAACTAATACGGCAGTTGCTATGGTTACTTGTAAAATTTCATCTCAAATTTAACATTTAATTGAGAGAAGCCTATCCATTCTTACTTAAGCAAGGTTAAATAAGCTATATGAAACCAATTAAATGAATAAATTTTAAAGAATTTTAAAAAGAATTTCCTCACTGTAGAATAATGTACTTTAAAGTGTTATCTTACTAAAAACTTTATATAACATTTTTTGAGATTTTCAAAGTACTTAAAAATAATATTAAATTTGATCAAAACTCTAAACGTCGGCTGATAAAAAATTGCTAAATCAATAAAATTTGCGGTTAGTAGAATTTTTTCACTTTTTTTCCCAATTTAAGTATATTATTAGGTTATTGAAAAGACTCTCTCGAATAAAATAGAGTTATTGGACATTCATTTTTTGCAATTCAAAAACCGACTTTTATTTTAATTTTATTTTATTCAATATACGGGAATTATCCCAATTACAATTTACATTTTCATACAATAAATACACATACAACATCAAAACAACCATAGAAATACAAGCCCTCTTTGCGAGAAACACGCGGTTTTCGAACGCTCAGCACCCCTTTGCATTCAAATTGGATAAAAATCGAACAAGCGCTTTCGCCAACTCTTTTATCCCTATGACCTCCAGAGACTGGAACTCGCTACCTGCCACCATCTTCCCCGCGACGTATAACCTTCAGCTGTTTAAGACCCGTATCCACAGATAGATTCGACCCCTGCCCAGCCCATAAAATTCTTTCTTCTTCTTCTTTTCACGATGGAGTGGCCAACCCAGGCCTTTGGGGGATATACCTTTTTGGTGTAACTCCTTCTCTCATCATTTTCATTAAAAATATATATATATATATATTACATAACAACATATAATAATAATCAATATCGTCGCCTTAGAGTGTAAACCTGCTAAATCCATTTTTTATCATATATGACATATTAATACTGTTCGAAAGAAAAAGAGATACAGCATCGTCCAAGTAAAACTGCTAGTTAAAATTACGATCGTAAATTGTAGAGAAAAATGTGAAAAAATAGTTTCTTTCCATAACAATAATATTAAATTTTGTTTGTATTTTCTCTGCCTTGTAAAATTTCCTTGTTGTGAATTAGAAGGTTTACACTCTAAGGCAACGATATATCCAACAAAATCTTAACAATCATTCACTTTTCGGAGGATCTTCCTAACTTCTTCAGGGTTTAAAAAGAATCAATGAGGGAAACATACATTATATTTCTACTACTCTTCTCTCCTTCAGCAGTGATCGAAATTTGTCGTTTCTCAACAGTCATCAATAGTACTTTTTTCCTTAATTATCTAATTTATAATTTACTAACTAGGTGCGACGCCCGCCTTCGGCTAACTTCCCGCAAGTGCCAACAAAAGTTTCTACTCAATCGGACAAACGATGCGCGAACGCATAAAAGACGAACACACACACACACATATACATACATTGATATTTGCATATAAGATAAAAAGGAAAAAATTCTATTGATGCCTCTGTAAAAAAATAACAAATTTCAAGAACTGGTAAAGGAGAGAAGAGGGAAGTATCTTATATGGTTCCCTCATTGATCCCATTTAACCCCTGAAGAAGGAGGAAAGATCCTCCGAAAAGTCGGGTTTTGAGTTGATAAAAAAATGTCTGTCTAATAAATCTATTTTATTCGAGAGAATTCTTTTCATTCTCCTTGGGCTGCCTTTCCATCAATTCTCATAATAAATTTCTTCTAATATAGGTATATTTACAATCTTGGATGCTACTTTCGATAAATACTTTTTTCTCAGTCCAGCAATGAACATCTATAGTTATTTAGAAATTAATCATGATATTGTAAGCTGAGAATCAGAATAATAACGATTTCAATTTGATACAGTTTATTTTCCTATACTCCGCCCAGTCATTTATCTTAAGTAATTTTTTAAAAGCTTTTTTTTCAGAACATGACATTTGTTTCAAAAGCATCTTGTGTGATTGCATTAGTCGAAAGCTTATTAATTCATTTTCTCTCGCTTGGAATATTGGAACCTTCGCTTGTAAATTAAACTCCATTAAAGCATAATTAATTGGGATAAACTCCTTCCATTGCCTTTTCTATAAACTCTATTGGTACTGATATATATTTTTAATTGGATGTCGATATATAAAAAGGTCATTTCATTTCTTTGTCTTTTATTTTCTTCTATCTCTTCTTCTATCTTTGTTTCTAGCGCTATTGCACTGTACCCACGCTTACTAAAACACAACAACCGCCACATCAACAACAGTCACAGCAGGTAAAGACAGTCAAGGCGAAAACATTAGAAAATAGATCAATAGTCGAATAGAATAATAGCTTAGCCCAATGTGTGTGTTTACAAACGAATCATACCTTTAATTCACTAAATTTATATTATATACCGTTAAAATATTATACTTTCACACTATTCTATCCATAAACACTTGCTTATTTTTATACTACTAATATAGGGTGGGACAGAGCACTTTGTTTATTTAGAAATTCAATTAAGAAAAAAGTAACGCAGTTATATGTTTAATTCTTTAACAGCATCAAGTACAACGTTTAAATTTTATGATTAGACAGCTTTAAAGATGATAATTTTATCAGCCAGATGGCGTCCAATATTCTCAATACACTGCGTTAATCGAACTCGGAAGTTTCGTTCAACTCTTTCCAGCATATCGACGGGTATGTTGGTGACAGCTTGACGAATGTTGTTCTTCAGGTGAGCCAAGGTCCTAGGACGATCGTTGTAGACAAATAGCCCCTTTAAAAATAGTCTCAGGGGCTTAATCAGCCGATCGTGCTGGCCAGTTCAGATCGCCCCTCAAGGAGATGACGCAGGGTATTGAGAATAATGGACGCCATCTGCCTGATATCATCTTTAAAACTGTGTAAACATAAAATTTAAATGTTGTACTTGATGCTGTTCAAAGAATTAAATATATAAATCTGCGATTCTCTTTTCTTAAGTGAATTTCTAAATAAGCAAGTTGCCCTGCCCCACCCTATAGTTTCAGTTTAGAAACTTGAAGAATCCATCTATAAATGATTAATATAAGTACTTATATTATTTAAAAATATATTTCGTCATTGGGGTATCGATATATTTTTCATAATATATTATACCTAGGTATATATATATATTTATTTATTCTATGTATAAAATGCGTATGGCCGAGAGGGTCCGAAAACTGGTGAGAACCAGAGACATACTATATTTAACGTTTAGGTTGTTCTATTTGTATGTACCAAAAAAACATTTTCTATGTTAAACCATCTAAGATTATACTTTGCTACCACAAATCTAAAAACAAAATCGAAAACAATAAAAACAATAGACATGCTCTCTTTGATTTTATCAATTTTTTTTTATTCATCGAGCTTAGAAATGTTTGAAATATGAAGAAAAATCCTTTTTATCTATGCTTTTTTTCTTGTTTGTGTGTCTGTTTGTGTGTGACTGAATTCCGATATCATCATGACAAAAGTACCTAAGTAGAAAGTTCTAATTAAAACCATGGGCATGATTTTCTTATAATTGGATGCCCTCTTTGTAGTAAAAGACTTGATGATATTTATTGTAGTTTGGTGGTTGTAGGCGCACTGCAGGCCGGGAATGACCAAGACGGCTTCGCGAACGTCGGTTTCGAGTCAACCGAGTGCCCAATCCCCGCTGGAAGAGCGTCCCTTGTCAGCGTTGTCGGGGACAGGAAGTGAACATGGGTCTGCCGCGGGGGGACCCCCGGGGGTCAGTCCCATCCACCAGCAGCAGCAGCAGCCTCCACGTCGGGATTCCCAAGGTAAAGGCGTGAGCCGCCGCCTCAGCTTGCAGCCTCAGCGCACGGTCTACTAAACCCGCCCGCCCGCCCGACACACATCAGACATATAGCCTAGTTTACACGGACTTAGTACTTGCCATTAGTACTATTCCATTTACTAAGCAGTTAGCAGACTAACTGGTTAGTAGTGGGTCACACGTCTCTACTGCTAACCAATCTAATTAACTGTATAGTGAAAGTTGCAAGATGGCAATTCGAGTTGACAAACATCGAATTTTTAATCATTATTTGAATATTATTTTAAAATCGCTAATAGAAGAGCTTGAAGAGGAATTGAAAAATGAAAAACTCGTGTGGACAAGGAATTGGTTGCTAAGAAGAGATACTCATGGGGCTTCAGTTGGACTTTTAAGAGAGCTAGCAACTGAGGCTCATCAAGAATACAGACAATTCAAGACAAACAATTTTTTTGAATGAATTTGAACAAACTTGATTTATCTATAAAAAAGTTTTCAATTTTATTACTCACTTGTCACACCACTTGAAACAAATTTACAATTAATTTAGAATTAATTTAAAAAAATTTATTTCACTAGGCAATTCTCTGGAGTTGCAACGGAAACTCCCCGAGTATCGTCAATTTGAGTTGTCTGTGCGAAGTTCAAGTGAATAAGGAATTTTAAATTATTATTGAATGTTTGATTAAATTTAATTTCCTTTACAAATAATAAAAAGAAAATCTAACTAATAAAATGATCATATTACATAATTATCAAATTCATTAAATATTTGAATTCCTAAATTGTATATTATAAAAATTGAAAAATATTGAAAAATACAGGGCTATAAATGCAAAAACTAACCACCCTAAATGGAGGAAGGGGGAAAAATAAAAATTCTAGCCCTTTCGACCAAACTATGTATACAAAATTTGGTTAGTTTTTGCATTTCTAGCCTTTTGGAGGTCAACAGAATGTATATACAAAATTTGGTTGAGTTTGGTCAAACGGGCTAGAATTTTCATTTTTGACCCCCCACCCCCCCTTTTTTTTGGTCTGATATAATGTTTAAAACACATTAAAAAAATTATTTTATGTTCTTTTCAAAAATATATTCAGTTTTTTTTCTAGTTACATTTTTTCATTTTTTATAACTCTTCAAAATGTGGTAGAATTTTATGCCCCACCCTGTATATAGTTAGGGGAAGCTATTTGACATTAGTAAATAGAAACCATTTCTATTCACTCGTACTTGCCACTCTACTAATACTAACCACTTATATTGGGTGTTTACACGACACCGAATTAGTGGGAGCTGTTAGCACTAATGCTTAGTACTAAGCCCGTGTAAACTAGCCTTATCACTTCACACACCATCACCATCAACAAACACTAAGGGATAAATTGGGATTCGAATTCAGAATCCTTCTACGAGCAATTTCAAAGGAACTGATTTTGTTTCGAGCAGTCAACAAAAAAATATCTATAATTTCCCAGTGTATGAGAATTTTTTAATAAACTATGAAAAACACTGGATGTTGCTTATAATATCTACCATATATCAACTATGCCACTTCTTTATTTTCACATTGAAACGTGATTGCGAAATACCGAAAACAATTTAACACTGCTCTAACCAACTCACTCGACTCCCTAGCTCACCGAAGAACCGTTTCTGCCCTTTCCCTGTACTACAGATACTATCATGGTGTCTATTCAGTCGAGCTAAAATCAATTATCCCCCCTAAAGCCCTCTTTACGAGAAACACTCGCTCAGCACCCCTTCGCTGTCAAATTGGATAAAAATCGAACAAGCCCCTCTATCCCTATGACCTCCAGAGACTGGAACTCGCTCCCTGCCACCATCTTCCCCGCGACTTATAGCCTTCAGCTGTTTAAGACCCGTATCCACAGACACCTTCGACCCCTGCCCAGCCCATAAAATTCCCTCTTCTTCTTTTCACGATGGAGGAGCCAACCCAGGCCTTTAGGGGATACACCTTTTTGGTGTAACTCTTTCTCTCATCATTTTCATTAAAAAAAAATACTAAAATCTATGATATTTGAACTATTATTTGATAACATTTTCGTTTTTCCAAATAAAGCGAACTTCAAAATTCAAAATAGGAACATGAGTCGAATAGGGTATTGCCGAAAATGTATTTTAAAATAAAAGTAAAAATTAATAAAGTAAAGGGTATGTAGTTTCACAGTGAATGAAATAAAAATCAAAGAGGTTTATACAAACTCAAAAAAAAGTAAAAATCAGAGGAAATAGAACACTAAAATTTTCCCGAAAATGGCTAACTATACAGGGTAATTCATCGGTCTGTTCTCTCTTTATAACTCTTATAACTCTTTTATTTTAAGTCAGAGAAAAAACTTTTCAATTATAATTTATATGATATATTATTAAAGATGGGAGTAAATAAATGAATATTATATTTAATATGGATTTGCTATGAGTTAAGGATACTAGGTCACTTATCACAATTAATATGAAATAAGTGACCTAGTATCCTAACTCATAGTAAATCCATATTAAATATAATATTTATTTATTTACTCTTATCTTTATTAAAGATGTTTCACCTTGCACCAACACCACAATCTCTGCTAATTGATATATTATTGTCTATCGTACGTACCATTTATGCGTTTGTATACAGGGTGCTCCGTTTGAGCGCAACAATATGTAACTTAATGGAACACCCTAAATAGATTTATCTATTTTGCTAGTAAATTAGATTCCTTTTAAAAAAGTATTAAGTAATAAGGGATCTAAAATTTGAATTAAGAAGTTATTTACCTTTATTCGTTGAATGATATTTTTGTATCATGTTATTATTAACAAAGTAAGCTAAATAACTTCTTAATTTATGATTTTAGACCCCTTATTACTTAATACTTTTTTAAAGGGAATCTAATTTACTATCAAAATAAATAAATATATATATGGTGTTCCATTAATAAATATAAAGTTACATTAAATTGAAAGTTTTTGCCGAGAGTAGCAGAATTTTTATATATTGAAGGAGACAATAAAAGAGTGTGTCTTCTGCTGGAATTATAAATTTTATTTATTTATGACGAGACTATAGTTTCGAGGGCTTTGCCTTCTTCATCAGTCTATTACAATGGATTCACAGGAATTAATTTATGATTCATGATGTGATTCATAAATTAATTCCTGTGAATCCATTGTAATGGACTGATGAAGAGGGCAAAGCCCTCGAAACTATAGTCTCGTCATAAATAAATAAAATTTATAATTCCAGCAGAAGACACACTCTTTTGTTGTCTCCTTCAATATAAAGTTACATATTGTTGCGCTTAAGCGGAGCGCCCTGTATATAGGTGCATCTGGTATGTAGATAGATAATAATATATCATATAAATTATATTTGAGGAGTTTTTCTCGCTAACTTAAAATAAAAGAGTTATGGGAGTTATAAAGAGAGAACAGACTGATGAATCAGCTTGTATATCTCCCTTTTAGTGGTAATAAGAACAAAACATCCAAATACGTTTTTTTTGTATTTTAATGTTTCACATTACTATGCTAAAACCATATCTTTTCCGATTTCAGAGATCTTTAAAAACTCTGAAAAAATATTTTTGGGCCCTTTGCCCCCTTTAGGTTTCGAATTTCAAAAAATCACTTCTTATATTTTAGATCAATATTAAATCGAAGAAAGAATATACACTCCAAATTTCATCGTTCTAGGTCCAGTGGTTTGGGCTGGCGAGGGTCAGTTTGAGATTTCTGAAATAAATACAATTAAGATTTTCTAATATTCAATTGAGAATTTTGAAATGCAAGGGAGATTTCCTGAAATTCATTTGGGGTTTTGTGAAATACATTTGGAAAAGGTGTAGCTCTTTTATTTAGAAAAACCTAAAAAGTACTGGAATAAAGTACTAATGTTTCTGGCCAGTTATGAACCAAAAACTAATCAGCCCTTCATTTTGTTAAATTTTGTTTTCAATTGTATTTCAATCGGTTGAATGGTATGGAAAAAATCGTCGAGAAAAAAAGGCTGACATACATACCATTCATCCGCACGCACTAAATGAAAAAATCCCACTTTTTGGCCTCTGGACGAGATCCCATGTAATTTTTGGCAAAACCGTCACGTGCTAAAATTCAACCTAATTTGTGACTTTGTTTGAGACCATGGGTTCCATAGTCTTTACCTGAGGACCCTTTGAAGTCACGCTTACCTAGAGACTGATTCCAATACTTTACTCATACTCGTATTGGATAAAGTAAAAATAATAATTATTAATACATTATTTCTTTGAAGTAATTTTTTTTTTTATTATGAGCATAAGCCTATTTCGTACTAACAGAGGGTAAATAGAATCAAAATCCTCTCGTATAAAAGGTTCTTTTTCATCTATATAAAAGTGTAAGAGCCATCTTTTTATTTGAAATTTTGAAGTCGCTTTTAATGAAGAATACGCCCGGTTTGTTACAGAAAACGAAAATATCATCAAATGCTATTACTGTTACAGTTCCAATTGATTTGCTAATGAAATTTTTTCGCCACTCACGTTCTCATGATGAAATAAATTGAACATAGATTGAAAATATACATAGGTTTCGAAATAATTAAAACATTTATTAATCTAAAAAAAGTAAGCCTTAAAAATAGTTTATTTTGCTTTGTTTAGAATTCAAATAAATAATTAAATGAAAGGTTGATAAAGGGGTATAATAACTTAAAAATATATGTGAATAATAAATCAACAACAGCTTAGATAAAATTTAATTTTTATCGAACTTTTTGGCAAATGGATTAAAATTTCAATAAAATCATAATAATTCCAGTTCCAATTTATCTCTTTTTGACCCCGTAACACTACGTAATTTGAAACAACGCCTGGAAGCCGCTGCACGCCTGCTGACCACCTGCGCGATATCGCCGACCCGTGGAGAAAATCGCTCGCTCTCTCTTTAATCAACCCTCATCCCTTAAAAAAATAATAAAAAATTGATTCAAATTATATTTGAAAGAAAAAAGTGTTTATAAGAGAAAAATAAGGCAAAGTTGAATGCTCATTAATTTATCTGGAAATTAATCTTATTTAGAAAATTAATTAATAGGGGCCATTCATAAAATATGT
>JALMQS010000099.1:77969745-78022751 GCA_024734495.1 Forficula auricularia | reverse complement strand
TGAATGTGTAGTGTATGTAAAAACTTATGCAAATGTATTTATTATAGGGTATATGATTATGCCTCAATAGTTTAGTTATTGAGAAATAGACAGCTGTTTATCGAGAACAGGGGGCACCACGAGTAGGCACTGCCACCACCCCCCACATGGATAGATAAATAAATAATAATTATTTATTTTATTAAATTTATTATTTATTATAATTAAAGGAATATAATTTTGTTCGCAAATTACATATTAATATATTCATAGAATGATAATTTAGAAATATAAAATATTTTCTTTATTTTCAAATGTCTAATACTACACTCAGAAATAGAATTTGAAATTTGAAGAAAAAAAAATAATGAACATTATATTCAAACTATCTCTCAAGGCTAGACGTGTTTTGAAACAAATAGAAGACACGGTATTTGTAGCAAAATACGTCTACACTTTAGATTTAATGTCGCTTAAATTGTTGAAAGACTTTTTTCGAAACAAATAAAATGTCTTCAATGCTGTAATTTGTTTCGAATCAAAGTCTCTAAACATTCGACATTTTGTATAAAAATTTGAACAAATATTTCTATTTAAGAAAGAAATATACAAAATTTGTAAATGTGAGAGAAGTACTTGAGGATGAGAGAAAGTTTGATCGAAATTAACTCATGCATTAGATCAGAAACAGAAAATACTTTGAAGTTTAGACGGGAATAATGAAATAATAGGGAATTATTTTTAAAAATGAAGTATTTATTTATTTACCATATAATGTTATTTTTTAACAAAAATTGGAATTTTATTATCTATTCATGTGAAATAATTTTATAAAACTGAAAATATAAAGGCGAAATCGCATCCAACCAATATCTCAAATTAAATTTATTAAAACATGAAAAGATTACAAAATTGTATATACCTATACAATTTTTAGTTTTAATTAATTAATTAATTTATACCAACTAAATCTAAATGTTAGTATTAGTAGGACGAGCACCTACCTGAAAAAAGAAATAATATTACTATAATAATATAGTGAATTTAAAGTATTTTTTATATAAATATTCGAAATAAAATTAATCTTAAAATATAATCTATTTTATTTTATGTCTTTTTAAAAACTCGCAAAACTTAATTTCAAAATTTTAGAATATTTTGAATATCATTATAAAAATACAGTATTAAATAGATATCTTACCTTAACAGGCAAAGTCTCTTGTCTGGACCTAGGATGCTGTCTCCACAGGAACACACTCTCCTTTGCGCTCAATAAAAAATATACTTGCGATTCGATACGAGGTGGGAAAAGTAAGGAATTTAAGGTAAAATGGAAGGATGATTTGATTTTCCAGAAAATAAGAAAATCAAATACTTAATCTAAATTTTAGTATTAGTAGGATGAGCACCTACCTAAAAAAGAAAAAAAATAATATTAGTAAAATAATATAGTAACATTAAAGTATTTTTTATATAAATATTAAAATGATATTTTATTTTATTTTTATTTATTTTATGTGATCTTTTTAGAAAAACTCAAAAAAAGAACTATCAAAAATTTAGAATAGGTATTTCTTAATTATTTCATTATAATAATACAGTAGGCAGGTATTAAAAAGATATCTCACCTTGACAGTCAACGTCTCGGGCCTGGTCCTGGAATACTGACTCCACAGGAACACACACACATACACTCGCGCACAAATAAAAATATATTCGCGATAGGTTTCGGTTTCGATGGAATAAGGATGTGAAATAACATGGATTAAATTGGGGGAGGATTAGGAATAGAACATGATTCTCTGGATAAAAGAATCATGAACTCACGTGTGCAGGGAGGCCAGGCTCTGAGGTAGGTCTGTACTTCTTTATCTAAAATACATAGCTAAGAAGTACACACCTACCCGTTATCCCAGAATTAAAAATATTTTAGTATAAATAAAATTATAACTTTTAAGGGACAAAATTTAATTTTTAGGACAAATTCTAGATTTAAGTATAAATATTTTTAAATTGCGATATCAGAGGGGATTCTTTTTAATTAATTTATTTATTTCTACTAAATCTAAATGTTAGTATTAGTAAGACGAGCACCTACCTGAAAAGAGAAAAAAATGATATTAGTAAAATAATATAGTTAACTTAAAGTAATTTTTATAAAAAATTTTAATAAAATTATATTATTTTAAATATTATCTATTTTATTTTATTTTTTAAAAAACTCTAAATTAATATGAACAATTTAGACTATTTCTTAATTATTTCATTATAAGAATCCAGAATTAAATAGATATCTTACCTTAAGAGCCAACGTCTCCTGCCTAGACCTGGAATAATCTGAACCCACAGGAACAGACTCAACTCGCGATATATTTCGATTTCGAAGCAAAAAGATTTGTGAACACACAGATCAAATTTGGATAAGATTAGGGATAGGACATGATTTTTTTTAATTCTATGCAAATAATTAATATAAGGGATGAAGGGTTGTTTATTAGTGAGGTGTGGAGTCAGCTGAGAGACTGGATGAAGGGGAGGAGGCCATATTCTAATATTCACAATCGATGTTTCATCCGCCACTGCCTGACTCACTGTCCAATCTCTCTCTCCCCCCTTATATAGCTTAATGTCCCTATCTCCACCCCTATACCTTCACCACTATCCCTTTGTCCCTCCCCCCTTATATACCCATCATTGTCCCAATCTCCCGCCCCAAATACCCCTCCGTTGTCCCTATCTCTCTCCCCCTTATATACCATTCGAGAGCAATTGCCGCAAACTATTCTTAGATTATCTTCCTAGATAAATTTAATCGGATTAGCAATGTACGTCATACTATTTTCACTAATCACGACTGATTACTTAACCGTGATTACAGGACACCATTCGACTTACATTGATCACTACTAAATAGTTAACTGTGTTTAAAGCATAACACTCGACTTTCACTTATCACTACTAATATTTAAGTGATAGTCGAATGCTATCTACTGAACTAAAATTATTGTAAGGGTAGTACTTTAGTTTAACGAATTTGAAGAATATTAAACAATGTTAGTCAAAATCAATTGTAGTTATTATCGAAATAAAGACAAAAAGAAAAATGTGTTATGCAAAACTTGGATCAAATCGGACAAACTACTTATAATTAAATTTTTGTGCTCATCTTTCCTCATAAAAAATAATTCAGAAGGAAAGCAGGTTACCGGCTACCGCTATACCAGCTACAAAGAAATAATCGATATCGGACAGTTTTGATTCTGAATTAACCCTTACTCTAGCATGATCGCTTTTTAAATAAATAAATAAATAAATCTTTATTTCTCGACCTGCTTAGAGGCACAAGTCCTCGGTGGCTAGGTCCTCCAAACATCAATACAATCTAGCTACAATACATTAATAAACATCACTACAAATTAATTACAATTTAACAAATAATAAACAAGTAAAAAAAAAAAGAAGAAAAAAAAA
Organism: Forficula auricularia; assembly: GCA_024734495.1. Lineage (NCBI taxonomy): Eukaryota > Metazoa > Arthropoda > Insecta > Dermaptera > Forficulidae > Forficula > Forficula auricularia. The sequence continues at coordinate 78,019,301 of JALMQS010000099.1, read as the reverse complement.
TAGAAATGTATGCTCATTAACAAATAACATGACCATAGATTTCCATCAAAAGACAAAAAGTAATTTAAAAATTCCACGCAAAAACCCGATACCAGGAGCAAGCGACGCATTAGCCATCCCGGCATTTGCCATAAGCTGTTAAGGAAACCTGGTCAAAACCTTAACAAGGATGGTATGACCTTTCTCTACCTCACCTAATCTCTGCTTGTGAGAACTAAATAAAATTTTGCACAACTCTAGGACATTAGGACTTGACAAAATTTATAATTGATTTAATCATAGGGGGCAGAGGACTATAATCCCAAGTAGTAACAGACAGTTATGTTTTATTTTTTTTTTATTATATTTTATGTCAATTATCTAATAATCTACAAGTTTGGTCAAACTTTCTTCGTTGACAACAAAGCTAAGACTAAAGAAATGTAAAAAATAAAATAAAATAAAATAAAAATTTGAAAAATTAAAAGGTTAAATTTTGTTTTTATCGTGGAATATTATATTATGATTATTTTGTTGTTTTTGAAGATTAATTAATTAGAATATAATTTAATGAAATTATTAAAATAGAGAAAAAACAGTTTTATATAGTACACTACTGAAAATGAGCAGACAAACTACTGAAACATGAATAATAAATTTAAATAAATAATAATTGTCATACCTATATAAGTTAAGATTGAAACTTGTATTTTTTGTTGCTTTTATTATTTGGATTCAATAGAAGAATGAAATGTGCCGGTCAAATACGATTCTGACCGCAATACGAAGATTCCATACCTTTGTATCTTCCTAAGTGCTTGACATATCAAATTAGTTCTTATTTTTCTTTGAAAAAGAGATAATGAATAAATGTGTGGTATTTTTACATTAATTTTGAACTCCATAGGTATAAAATCAACTTAAAAGTTCAAAAGTGGAGTTTTTGGGACTCTCTCACACCCTCATTTTAAAGCGAAATAAATTTTAAAATTTTTAGTCTAATTATAATTAAAGAGTACTTTACAGAATTATCTCATACCCTTTGATAAAAAAATATTTTTTATTTTTTATTCCGAAAATTATCGATCCTAAAATAATCATTCTATTTAAATTTTCATTTGATTTTTGATTTCTGAAAAAATGAATTCACATATTTGTAATTTTCAATTATGTATCTTATTTAATTTACGATCTGCAATGCTTTGACAGTCCTACAGACATTAATAGGGTCACATTTTATTTTTGAACAGAAATCTAAAAATAACAAAAAAAACACATTGGTATAGTATGAAATTACAATATTATGACAGAATAAACTCCTTAACAATGTATACTAATTGAAAAGATTTTGTTTACTGAGAGTAACAGAATTGTTGATTATCATAAAGAGAAATCAATGAGGTTGTCCTCTGCTTGATGCAAATAAACATATACCTATATATAATTTATTACTTTACCATACAGGATATGGTCAAGTATTGTAATCGTGCATGAAATAAGTGGTTTTTCCTTCTTTTTTTCGAAATATCTCAAAAACAGCTCAAACTATTTTGATTAAAAAAATTGAGCGAAACCATGGAATTTCGCACTATAAAAAAGCCCTAATAAGTGAACATCGAAAAAATTATATTTTTCGAGATAATAATTGTTTTGTCAAAATGACTGTTAGTTAGTTAGTCTGTGCGTTACCATATTTTGTGGACGAGCTAGCTCAAAAACTAGTGTGAGTATAGAAACCAAATTTCACACATAGTTTTGGTCCATTGAGATTAAGAGCTGATTAGATTTTGGTGCATATCAACGAAAATTAAAGGGGTGGAGGGGGGAGGGGGGTTAAAAATTAAAAATCTAGGCCGTTTGAGCAAACTCAACCAAATTTTGTATACATAATCACTGGACCCCAGAAGTCTAAAAATGCAAAAACTAACCGGCCAAAATGGGAGGGGGGGGGGGAGGTCAAAAAATGAAAATCTTGCCCATTTACCAAACTCAATCAAATTTTGTATACATAATCAGTGGGACCCCAGGAGTCTAAAAATGCAAAAACTAACCCCCCTCCCCTACATGATTATAAATAATTTTATTAAATATTAAATATAAGTGAGGGGCCAGCTTGTATGGCAAAGTCAAGTGGATGGAAACATCAGAACACGTCAGCTTATTTGTTGTAAGCTATAATTTCGAAGGATTGAACTTAATCAGCATTATTTTTAATCAGAAATATGCTATCTGTTTATTTCTCATGGGTTGAAATACCCGATTGAATGTAGTTAAATTCGTTTAATAGTTTGTTCATTTATTGTCCAACCAGCTTGCTATTACAACAAAACGAATTTATCTCTATCCAATCGCTCATTCGAATCCATGAGAAATAAACAGATAGAATATTTCTAATTAAAAAAAAAGAATGATGATGAAGGTCAAACCTTAGTAAATATAGTCTCTAACAAATAAATTATATATATGTACAAATGTACATATTTATATGCATTATATGTATGTTTATTTGGATCAACCAGAGGACGACCTCATTAATATCTCTTTATCAATTTTTATTTATTGGTCATATTTTTCAATTAACATTTAAATTTAATTCACTTATTTTTAAGAATAAGATTTATTAATATTATATTTGTCTAATCATAAAAAATTCATTTTCAGCAATTCCTATTTCAAGAATACGATCAACGTTATCAACCAACAACACAACGGGCGACATATTATCCCTCAGTGATATTTAATCATCAATTTTTTCACCTGAAAATATCCGATCTTCCGCCAATTCCATTTATTCCGGTGACATCGTATCACGAATGGGAAGCATTCAAGTGAGTAATGAAAAATTTTACTTCATCCTCTTAAAAAAAAATTTAATGTGTAATTATATGAAAATTAGATTTGCGAAACAACTTCTTTTATTTAAAAAATTCAATTTCTGTCCTTAAGTTATCGTATCCGAAGATTGGAAGCCTAGCCCAAGTGCTAGTCTTGTTAATCGCGCAATTTACTTAACTCTAGAGATGTAATCCCTCTGACATGATAGATTATTTTCAAATTGATAGCTAGAAAATGTCAACTCACTTTATAGTTAACTAGAACTATTGTAAAATTTTATCATATCATTTAACAAATTAGCATAAATCACACTAGTTCTTATTTAGGACGAATCTTTGTAGAAAATAACATCCGTCTTTAGCAATTTTAATTTTATTAAATATGTTTCATCTCGAACCTACACCATTCTCCATGAACAAAATCCGTCATTAGCAGAGAAAATTACTTTAAATCTTTAGCAAATAAAGAAATAAACGAGAATATAATAAAAAATACCTCTCGGCTTTGAATTGTTTTATTAAAAAACTAAGTGGAGATAATATCCATGGGCGTAATTAAGGCTGTGGGGGGGGGGGGGGCAAGGGGAGAAGTGCCCCCCTACAAAACTAATTTCCCCTCCTAGAAATATCGAAACTCCATTATTACGAGGCATCACTTATGAATTTCTCATTCAATTATGTCGTTCCTTCCAAAATTTGTCAATTCTACTAAAAAGTCTAATCGGATTACTGAAATTGAAACCTTGTGGCTAATCAGCTGGCCGGTTGCCCTTCTAGGAAAACTCCCTAACTACGGAAATGCGTATACACTCCACTAAAGCCCTGCCTGTATATCTTGGATAGAAGTGGTTCTTCCGTCCCAAAACCCGACCCAACGCCCCAACTGCAATCACGGCTTATATAGTACAGAGTCCCCTCCGAGAGGAGGCTCTAGTGGGGGAGAAGTCCCTCCCCTCCCACCGACCAAGGCTCGCCTCTCTTACGGTGGCTAATTAGCTGGACGGCTGCCTCCCTTAGGAAAGCTCCTAAGGCAATGATACTCGTAATATCAGTGATGTAAACAGCACTCCCGCAGATATGCGGTGTAGGAAGAGAGGGGCGCTAGGGGATGCGGGGGCGCGGTGAAAACAAAAATTAATTTAAATATGGGGAATTAGAATTATGGCAAGGTGACCCTTTTCCAGACATTTAAAAAAATTAAATTAAATTTTATAATGTCAATATAAAATACTCATTTAAATAGTAGTTTGTTCTTCTTTGAGTTTCCAACTCGATTCTAAGGGTTTGTGATTACTATAGAGATAATATATATAATAATTTTCCTGTGGAAATTTTTCAAGGGGATTATTCCCCTTCCCTTCCTTATTGAGATTTAGTGAGCCGACTTGACAAAGATGAACATTGTTCTGACTGAAGCGAGATTAGATCTCGAGTAAACTCGATTCAAAGTCGACGCTTTAGCATCTACCCTGTTAAAAAAAATTGTAAATTTACTATATGTTTACAATACAAATAGATAGGAAATTTACAAGATTGCGTATAGTAAAAAAAATATATTATATTGTAAAATCACGTTAACTGATTGCAAAAATACAAAAATAAATTCTAACTTTACTTTTTTCTTATACTAATTAGAAACGTATTAGTAAAAAATATGTTGTAATATTACAATACTGGTAAGTAATATTACTCAAAAGTTTTGAGGCCGGACTTCCAATTTTTTATTAGAAATTTTTAACAGTGTACTCTACCGACGCCGAAGTCGGAAAAATAAGGGTCCAATATTTCTAAATTTAGGGATTTTGTGGAGAAGACGCACCCAAGGTTTTGGTAGGGTCGCAGGTGATCTTAGTTATGTATTTGGATAAAATATTGATCACATAAGAAGAATTCAACTTATAAATTATTTATTTAGATAAGATTTACTATATATATATTTTGTTTTCAGATTTTATGGACTGCGTTCGGCAACAGCTTACATTTTAGTTTACGACATTAATAATCTTGAAACATTTTCATATGTGAAACGACTGCGGGATCAAATTTTAGAATCCAGAGAAGGACAGCAGAAGCCGATACTTATAGTAGTAGCGAATAAAGTTGTAAGTGATTTTTTATATAATTTAGAATATCTACTATACCTATATACTAGGGGTGTCCAACCTTTTAGCTTACACATGCCGCATTTGATGTAAAAACCAATGCCTCGGGCCGCAGATAAAATATACTAATTCTATTGATATTTTTTAATCAACAAGATTAATTTAATCAACAGATAATAACGTAGAATAATGATATCCGCCTTTAAGAAGCAAAATGTCTTTAAAATATTTATATCTAATTAAAAAATGGAGTTAAAATATGACAAAATTGTGATTATTTTTTTCGGAAATCTTGATATATTTTTTCACATTCAAAATTTAAAATCTGCCCGTTTATTTTTCGAAAATTTTTGGGGAAGTTGTCCCATAGCTTCAATGCCATTGATGACCAAGCACCTTCATAGTTAATGAGGGTTATTTAACTTCATCTAAAAGGTATAAAAATCGTAACGAAGGTAGCGCAATAAAAATCAAAGTAGCTGCAGGAATTACTGTCCAAATAGCTTTAATCGTTTGACCTTCCAATAAGAAACGATTCCTGAAACTATTAAAATAAAGAGTTCCCAACAAAAAGTGGCTATCATTGGATAAACCCGGCCATAATGGCAAACATGGCTCCCATGGAAAGCACGTAATCAAAGTGAGCTACCACATAATATATATCATGCAAAACAATATCAATTGAAGAATTTTCCTAAACTACCCGCGTCAGACCCCCAATAGTAAACAAAAACAAAAATTCTAGGCTCTGTCTTGAAACCCTAAATTAGCTCTTGCTGGTCACAGGGGTAATTAAAATGAAAAGTTTACACGTGTACATATGTCAGAGAGGTTCGCACCCTGCAGGTGAGCAGGTGGCCCGGATTGCTGTTACTGGCACTGGGGTTCAATCCCCGAGGGGGTGAAAAACAACCCCTCTGAAATATAATTAAAAATATTAAATTCCATCGGATTGAAAAGATGACACCAACTTATGATTTCTTGTAAAATGAAAAGGTTAAGAATCAGGAAGGATATAAGAAATTTATGTATTTATAGTTGATTAAAGGGGAGATATAAAACTAAAATACCCTTGTATAGGTTCATTTAGAGAACTAGAAAGAGAAAAATAAAATAAAAATTTAAATACATATTTAAATTTTTAACAAAATACTAAATTGGTAAGAGATTTATTTAAATCAAAATTCTTTAGTATGTGAAGGTTTCATTCCTAAGCCTTTGGTTTATTAAATAATTCGTTATATATGAATAATTTATGTAAATCAATAATTTATTTAATTTATAATATATTTTTCTTGTTCATTTTAGATTTTTTTTTTATCTATTAAAATTTTTATAAATTTTTAGTCTTAGAATGTCCCTCTTTCAAAGTAACTCATTCTACACTATATAAATAGGTATAAGATATAGTTTCAAAATTTACTAATCAATATAGGGATTTTGTCCCGAAATAAATATCATATTGAAATTTTAATAGGGTGATTATTTTGCCGTTAGTTCATTTTGAGAGAATGTACGGCTTATAAATAAAAACAAGTATAATTGAAAAATTCCTCTAGCGACTTGATGGATTATTCACTTCATGGCTGAATTTCATATTATGGGTAAAAATACTTCTTTGAATTTCGAAAAAGATGGTATTTTTTCGAAATTACAACATCACTATAGGAAATCCCTTCATCAAGTGGGCAAAATAATTTTTAGAAAATAACTTAAAAGTTCGTGACAAATTATATAAAGTTATTTTATATGTTTAATTTCATGTTAGAAGGATTTGTCTCTGGGAAGTTGAACCTATGTACCAATTTGGTATTCAGATGGTTGGCTTAATTTTATTAATTATAACATTACAATTATATTTTATTAGGGTAGAAGAGTTTTGAATAATAATTAAGGTTCAAACAGTTTAACAATCTTAAATTAGCCCTAAAAATCAATAAAATAAAAAATCTGATAATTCAAATAAATATATACTAATATATCGTGGATAAAAGCCTCGGTAGGCGAGTTCCACGTGGACGTACGTTTATAAAAACTATGAATTATTTATTATTAGCGTTTTGTCTATAAATCTATCATCTGCTTTTACACTGATTATTTTAAAAATAAAATTTTCATCAATATAGACAATTATAAACAATTCGAGATTCAGTTTAAAAAAACATGATGTTATACGAACTGATAAATGTTTAGATTAGTAGGGATATTTTGATTACAATAATTGTTTTAATTAAAATTTCATTTGAAAAAATATTATTGTTGACGATAGAAAAAAAAGATTATTTAAAAAAGTAAAAACAAACACTTTTAAATGTATTAGTACAAATGATAGAAATCAAAAGTACTCATTATAATTAGAGAAAAAATAAAAAAATAAATCTTTAAATTAGTTCAAGGTCAAATGCATAAAACATAGGTTATTTTAATGGAATTATTTATCATGGTATCGATTTTTTTTTCTGATTTGATAATAAATTAATTAACAATACTAATAATGTTTTGACAGGATATGGTGGCTGCTGAGCCCCAACAACCCACCACTGAAGAAATCAACACAACACGAAGAAGAGGCGATCTGGTTCAGCTTGTTCGTAAACATTGGAAATGTTCGCATGTGGAATGTTCAGCGAGACATAATTGGAGAGTGGTGCAAGTCTTCAAAGAATTGATGCTACAGGTAATAAATTAATTAGACAATTAATAGACAGACAGTATTTAGAAATATGGCTTTAGGTAGGAGAGTACTGTGGAGAGGCAGTTCCTGTCAATGGCGCCTGCAACCTAGAGAACAGCTCATATTCTTTTTAGGGTTGGGTACATAAGTAAATAGAACTTTTGTCGATGTGTCATATCGTTCCGTTGATGGAAAAGTTACACATCCAAAAATCATGAATTTTTTAGTAGAGCTATTTTAAAATTTTAAATTACTTGAAAGTCTAAATTAGAATAATCAATGTGTCTGAATTGAATTTATTTTCATGTTACAACGAGATTACAATGTATTCTTTGAACTGCTATAATATTTTTCGAAAAATTTGTTGATTTCAACCCTAAAAGAGTGAAAGTTTCGACCCTTGTAATAATTAAGTGTCACATCTCAAAATATGAGGCTGTACCAAACTGTTAAATCAAAAAAATTATATAGAAAAACTACAGATCCTGAAATGTGACGCTATTTAAATTTACAAATACTGTTTATTTATCATTATTTATGAAGAAAAATGACACGTCTTGAAATATGACGTTTTATAATAAACGAAACTAATTAAGTACACTTATCTTTTTGAACAAAAACGACACAATTCGAATAAGACGATTTTCTATGAAAACTTCCAAATTTTGACTTGTGTCACTTTTCTATCAACGGGGCAATATGACTCTGTTATATTCATATTTATTCTTCCCAAAATCAAAAATTATATTAAAATTTTAATTCGGATTATCATTTTGGGTCAAAAATAAAAAAATATTTTTCATCTTGAGGTACGAGAATTGGGCTGTAAAAATAACATTAAGTAGAATTGGTTTAATTGTTTTAAATTTAATTCACTTTAGCGCTACTAATGCCAAGTATAATACTATTTTTGTACTTTAACGAGATTTTTATAATATTAAACTTAATATTATGAAAAAATTTTAAAAATACGTTCATTCTCTGCTTATGAATTACAAAATAAAAACAATTTTAATCTCTCAAGTATTCTCTGAGCTGTAATCTTAATAAAAATATTTAGTGATTTAAATCTTCTTATGACAAGCAATCGTAGTTTAATCAATAAAGCTAATTGGATATGCAGCGCGCAAATTTGATCTCCTATTTAGGTCTAGACGCTATTATACTCCGAGTCAACTTCTTACACTGTATAAGGATCAAATTCTTCCCTGCCTCAAATATGCCTCTCATCTGTGGGGAGGGGTCTCCAAGCATTGTCTTGCCACAATGAATGCAATTCAGAAGCGAGCAATTAAACTAATAGGAGACCCGGCTCTAACCAACTCACTCGACTCCCTGGCTCACCGAAGAACTGTTTCTGCCCTTTCCCTGTACTACAAATACTATAATGGTGTCTGTTCAGTCGAGCTGAAATCAATTATCCACCCCTAAAGCCCTCTTTACGAAAAACACGCTATTTTCGAAAGATCACCTCTTCGCTGTCAAATTGGATAAAAATCGAACAAACAACTCTTTTATCTCTATGACATCTAGAGAATGGAACTACCCCTGCCACCGTCTTCCCCGCGACTTATAACCTTCAGCTATTTAAGACCCGTATTCACAGATACCTTCGATCCCCGCCCAGCCCATAAAATTTAATCTTCTTCTTTTCACGATGGAAGGGCCAACTCAGGCCTTTAGGTGGTGCACCTTTTTGGTGTAACTCGTTCTCTCATCAATTTTTTTACTATAAAAAATATATTATTTGCTTTGTTTATTTGCTTATTATTATTATTATTTATTTATTTATTATCAAATATTATGGTTTGGATCCATTTGAGCAGCATTTTTTTCTTCAAAATATAGATAACAAATTAAATATTTCAGTTACGTTTTCTTTAATATGTATTTAATTATAATTATTACATATTTTGTCGATAGTGAGTTTCATTTCAAAATGTACAAAAAAAAGCAGATTCACTAAAGTTATTATTCTTATTATCCGAGTTAATGGAGATAAAATTATTTAAGATTATCAATTTACACTCGCAGAAAACGTTTTTAGAGATAAAGCTAAAAATGGGCTCATTCAAATGCAAAAATACATAGTTGTGTACCAAATTTCAGGTTAATAAATAAAACAATTCTATATTGACAATTCATATTCTCGGGAAAGATTTTCAGATATATAGCTAAAATTTGGTGCATTGTAACATAGTTGGGTACCAATTTTCAGCTGATTTTTAGCTATAATCATTCAAGATTGGGATTTTGTACTTTCAGGAAATGTTTTCAGCTATAAGATTAAATTGAATCTAATGGAAGGCAGCCCAGGGGTAGTGAGGAAAAAAAATTAACACACATCAAATAAGGTGTAATTTATTGGAATCCTTCCGCCTTTCCTTTCAAACCAATGTTTCGGAGGATTCTTCCCTCCTTCTTTCAATAAATTAAACCTTATTTGATAAGTGTTAATTTTTTCTTTCCGCACTAACCCTGGGCTGCCTTCCATTACATTCAATTAAAATTTCTACCAGTCCGTCTCTCTCCAGAGAAAATTTCGTTGCAAAAAAATATAAGATTAAAATTTGGTGAATTGTAATGTGAAAATACATTTTTGAATACCAATTTTTAGCTTATTAACTAAAACCTTTCAAGATTGGCATTTTGTACTCTCAGGAAACGTTTTCATGTAAAAAGCTAAAATTGAGTTCATTGTAACATAGTTGAGTACCAATTTTCAGCTAATTAACTAAAATCATATAAGATTGGTATTTTATACTTTCAGGAAACGTTTTCAGATATAAGAATAAAATTTGGTGAATTGTATTGTGAAAATACATATTTGTGTACCAATTTTCAGCTCATTAACTAAAACCTTTCAAGATTGGCATTTTGTACTCTCAGGAAACGTTTTCATTTAAAAAGCTAAAATTTAGTACATTGTAACATAGTTGCGTGCCAATTTTCAGCTCATTAACTAAAATCATTCAAGAATAGCATTTTGTTGTTTCTGGAAACGTTTTCAAGTATAAGATAAAAATGTATGGTGCAGTGTAATGTGAAAATACATATTTGAGTACTAATTTTCAGCTCATTAGGTATAACTAAAACCATTTATACCAAATGAAAATAATTGGTACCTTATATAGGTATCTATAATTTTTTTTTTACTCAATTGATATTTTTTCATCAGAGAAAATGAATAAATTCGAAATATTCGAGAAAACATTTTTTTTTATGAAAATGATGAGAGAAGGAGTTACACCAAAAAGGTGCAACCCCTAAAGGCCTGGGTTGGCCCCTCCATCGTGAAAAGAAGAAGAAAGAATTTTATGGGCTGGGCGGGGGTCGAAGGTATCTGTGGATTTTTGCAAACTAATCGGCCAACACGTATCAACTAGACCATGCCTGTCTTGACTCGTTTGAATTAGTCTCGAGTTTTCATCATTTAAAAGCTATTAAATATTTGTAATTGGAAATAAGCAAAACGGGCAATTCTAGAGCAATTGAGTACTGTTACTATCTAATGGCTGACTTCTTGACCATATTGACTTTATTTATTTAGATATTTTATTAAAAAACAAAAATATCCTTCGATGGCATCTTTTAATTATTACAAGTGTTTACAGTTTATTTGCTAATAAAGTTAGAAGAGAGAGAGAAAGCATTATATCGCCCTCTCTTTCCCACTATGATTGGGATTTTATATGAATATAAAATATATGTATATGTAACTATATGTTATTAAATTGAAATTAAATAAATAAATGAAATAGCTAATATTACCAGGAGGGATGCTGTGAATCTCCAATGCAGCAGCGCATGGTCAAAGGGTCTCCAATACACACACCTTGCCTCGGCGGAATCTGAGAGTCAACTAAAGAAATAAATATTTCTATTCGAATAAATTCCCGTTAGATCCTCTTTCTTATCATTCTCGGCTGGCCAGAGTTAAAAAAATTAATATAAAAGTACACTTATCACTTTCATTGAAATTTCTTATAATCTACAGGTACATGGTGACCTGCTCATTTCTACCCAACACAGAGTGTTTAAAAAACATGTAATTTATAATTTTTTCACTTTTCATGAATTCCTTCACTAATTTTTTCCTAGCCAGAGACTCAATTATTATCGAATCAAGTTTTTTTTTTCAAAAGTATGTCATTTATTATTTTTTTACTTTCGTAAATCGTCTTATTTTCCTAATTGGATTAGGGTTATTTTTTTTTTAATTTTACCATATGGTGAAGTATAGAAATGGTGGAATAAAAAAGTGTCTTTTTTGGTTGGTATTTTCGAAATATCCCAAAAATGGATAAAATATTTTAATAAAAAAAAAAAGTAAATTCAAAGTGTTTTGTTCTTCTATAAAGCCTTGTATAGTGAACATCGAAAAATTTATATTTTAAAAGATATTAATTATTTTGTCAAAATGTCTGTTAGATGATGGGTGAGTGCAAATTTTTTCTACGCTCTATCTCAAAATTCAATAAAGTTATCTAAACCAAATTTCACATTTAGATATTTAATAATTAATCTAAAGATTTAAGCATCTTTTTTGAATAAATTTTTTTGAAACAATATGGAATTTTTCAAAAATAAACCAAGATAATTTAACCAACAATTATATTAAAAAGAATTTATTTTATTTAGGGTCGAATCTAAGATTTTAGTAGAAACTATTTTTACATTGCATATCAGAGGGTTTCTTCCCCTCGGGAATCGAACCCAAGCGCTAACTTGCTTGCCGGGCAGTCAGTCAAACCCTTACTGTTGATCATTTTTATAAGAAAATTCTCAAATTTTTACCATTGAATCATTGAAGTATTAAATATTTATTCACGAAATTTTAAGTTGATCGTCTGTCCCATTAGCAAAAAATAAATTATTGAAAATTGTCATTTTAACATTGAAATAAATGGACTGAGCTTTTAAAAGGACTATAACTTCCATACAAATTATATCATTTTCAACAAATTGATCAGATCAATAATTCAACTTTTATGAATCGAATGATACATTTTTCAATAGATTTGACAATCTAGTTAATTAGTTATTCATAAATGTAAAAATAAAAAGCTATTTGCTGACAACAGAATAAAACAAAAGCACCAGTGTAGAATTCCAACCCTATTTCTTGAAATCCTTTTTGTGTTAAATAAATGTTTTTACAATGAGAAAAAATTTATCTCAATATTCTTTTTATTAATATCGATTATTATTATCAAAACAAAGATTTTTATTCAAAATTAACCTCATTATTAACAATTTTTTAATTAAAAAATTTAGTAGCCAGAAGTTGTCTCTCTGCAGAAATACAAAAGATTTTTTCGTAGATCAACCAGATAGATAAGCTGCCCCGAACGTCCTTAAGAGAAATCTCACTCCGATATTTAGATATTTAATATTGAGAATATGAGATGATTAGATTTTAGTTGAAATCGGACCAAAAATTATGAGGGAGGGGGGGGGATTTAAAATTTGAGCACTGGATTTGATTTGGACTAAATTTTGCATGGTTATTCTTTAGGACCTTATTATATTTAATTTTAACATACAAGGGGGATGCAGGTTTATGGTAAAGTCATGAGATTGCCAATCACATATTTTTTAGTAACCAAACAATTTTCGATGATTAAAAATAAAATGATGGAAAATTAAATTTTTATTCAAATGAAAGCCCACGTTGTAATTTTTAATCATATGAGTGCGAAAAATCTTTGGGTACTCAAGAAAAATTTATTTTCTGCATTTTAGTGCATGTTGAAATGAGACTATATTTAATTTTAAAAATATACAATAATATATAAATTACAAACTATTATATAGATTAAGTTTCTTTCGCGACAATCCACACAAAAAGTTTTAGCCTCGTAACCACTCTATACATATGAACGGTGCTAAAATTTTAGGTTATGTTTTTTTAACGTGACTGTACTTCTCACATTACTATATCCTCTTTATGAATGGATCGTTGCCAAGCTATTGATCTTATATCCCCTCAACTAAAAATAATCGCCCAAATATGTTTTTCTTTTTTATCAAAACTTCAAGGCAAACAATTTCAATTTTTTTTTTTTAAGTTACTACTTTATAAATTATTCTAACAAATATTTGTTTTTCATCAAGATGGTGAAAGTCCTCGAATGAAAAAAAATAAAATAATGATCATTTTCCCACCTTTTCCCAATCTACCATATGTAAAAAATTTCATTTTTAATTGGAATTATTTCATGTTTGGTGTGGTAAATCGTCTTCAAATTTAACACTGTGTTTATTATGCTTTTAATGACTTATATTTCAAGTTTCGAAGACTTCTTGAATTTTTGCATTTGTGAAAGAATTACCTTAAATATTATATTGATGTTATTTTATATTTATTTTCTAGGTACAAGGAGCAGGTGGTTTGGAACCTTCACCCCCCGCACCCCGCATGGACAATCTTCAAGATGCTCTAGAAAGGAATAAATGTCGTCTTCTATGATATTTACCAGTTTGCTCACTGTCTCTTCCAAGACTTTAAATCTAGCTATACGTAGAAAAAATAATGGAAATAAAACAATTTATGGACGTTTTATTAAAACTTGGGCAATAATATAATGCAATTAGAAAATTTTCCTATTAACCCCATTTAAAAAATATATTTAAAAGTAAATGATCAAAAGCTTTTAATCAAACAAAAGAATGTATCTAATAATTATTGATTTACAGTGGCGGGTCGTGAGAGGAGGCAAGTGAGGCGGCTGGCCCCTCACCGTGTCTAAAACGTAAATAAAATTTAAAAATACCAAAGCTAAAATAAATAATTAATAATAATATTAATATCTCTTTTGTGATTTATTTAATTTTAATTCCAGGCTTATAGTATTTAAGTTAACAAAAAGCGTATCTCTCACCAAAGCAGAATATCACCTACCCTCAGACAGTGGTGGATTTAGGCCTAGGCCCGTGAGGCCCGGACCTAGGGTGGCACAAAGACAGGGATAATTCAAATTAAAAATTGATTTTTATTTGTTTTATTATAAATGGATGGAAAGTTTTTAGTAAATTTTATTTCGGAATTTCGTTTTAGTTGTAAGTATTACTCTTAATCTTTTAATTTATCAATATTTGCCTTTATTTAAAATCTCTTTCGTTTTTATTTAAAAGCCAAACTAAATATATATTTTAAATTTTGTAACTAATTGAAGGTAATGGAAGTCAGCCCAGGGGTAGTGAGGAAAGAAAAAATAAGGTGTACGAATCCTTCTCTCCTTTCTCATCGATGTTTCTCAGATTTTTTCTTCTCTTCTTCATAGGGTTTAAAAGGGTCAATGAATGAAACAAATAAAATGTTTCTCTTCTCCGACACTTTCTGTTTTTTAACAAAGGCATAGAAAAACAATTTTTTTTCTTTTCTTTTTTCCTCCTTTATTTAATAGAATTATCTTTTTCTTAATTAGAAGGAGGAAAAAAGAAAAGAAAAAATTGTTTTTATATGCCTTTTGTTAAACAAGAAATTTTTGAACACTACTTTGTTTCATTCATTGACCCTTTGGAACCCTGAAGAGGGAGGGAAGGATCCTCCGAAACGTCGGTTTGAAGGGAAAGGAGGAGGGATTCCAGAAATTGCACCTTATTTGATATGTGTTAATTTTTTCTTTCCTCACTACCCCTGGGCTGCCTTCCATTACATTCAATTAAAATTTCTACCAGTCCGTCTCTCTCCAGAGAAAATTTCTTTGTAACTAATATTTACCATCCTATTTAGGATACTCTGAGCGTACAATTAGCCGCACGTAAAAGCGTATACGAAGAGCGTAATGTAAACTTCAATTTTTTTTATAATCTATCTGAAATCGATACAAATGAGTTGGAAATTCAAGCAAATAAACTAGTTCATAAATATTCGAACGATTTAGAAGATACCTTAGGAAATGAATGTATTCACATACACTATCAATTGAAAGATTTATTTAAAAATAATGATGACGTGCGCTCTGCACCAAATATATACAATTCAAGTGATCTTTTCGATATTTACCCTAATGTAGACATTGTACTAAGAATTTTTTAAGCATTCCGGCTACAAATTATTCCGTAGAAAGATCTTTTTTCACCCTGAAAATGGTAAAAAAATACTAATTGCGTACAAGTATGGGTCAAGATAGACTTAATGCACTCCCATTATTGTCTATCGAGGCTAAATTAGTACAAGAAATTAATTAAGGCGATTTAATCTACGTTTTCAAGCTAACCAAAGCTAGAAAGAAGAAATTGATCTCATAAGTTAATTAAAAAAAATGTATTTACTATTTGTTACGGAAAATTATATTTGAATTAGTAACTTTTATTTCATTAGTTTTTAAGGAATTTGGTGTTGGTACTTGGTGAAACATTTTTTAAACTTATTGGATAAAAATACTTAGTAGGTTTCACATTAAGCCTAATGTGAAACCTACCAAGTATTTTTATCCAATAACTTTTATTTCAAATTATTTTTGAAAAATTTATGTAAACCAATAAACAGTTAAATTTAAAATAATATTTGATAGTTTAAATATATGATAATTAGCCATATAATTTTGACAATCACTTTTACTTAGAAAAAATGGCGGCACATTGGACAGGGTCTAGGGCGGCATCGAACCTAAATCCGCCCCTGCCTGCAGATGAAAATTGAAGTTAGTCCTCCAAAGAGAAACTGCATTAGTTAAGAGCTGAATTAGCATGCAAGCAAATAAATAAAACTTAGGGAACGCGGTGTTGGTTGATAGTGAAACATTTTTTAAATTATAAATAGGTTTAAGTTAGAGTTGGTGGTGTACACATTATAATTCAGATAATAAATTATGTGAGCACTCGCCCTGACATCAACCCAAATTTGTCCATTGTGTTGTAAATGAAACATGCAGCAAGGAATACTGGAATTCTTTGATTAGTGTGAATTTGATATATTATGCGGGTTTTGAATATAGTGCTCAAAAAAAGAGAACATACCTTAATATATGCGGTACCAATTATTGTAGTGCGCTTTAAATAGTATTTAAAAAAAAAAATTCATAGTTTCAGAAAATTAGGTAAAATTCATAAATAAACTAACATATTGAAATTAAACCTACCTTGAAATTTTATTTACTTTTTATTAATAAAATGTTTCACCTAGAACCGACACCGAAATCTTTAAAAATTATTGAAATATTTCCATGAAAAAAATCTATGTTTTGTTGAAAGCAATATTCTGTCAATACTTTCTCAATGTCCGACTTACTATGTCAATTCATCATTAATTTATCAAAATTAAAGAACAAAAAAAAAATAATACTGTAAATATTTAAAAACATCGATGTCGGGGAGAAACATCGATGTAGCAAAAACATCGGTTGTTTTCTGGCAATGTAGACAACATCGATCATCGACATGAAAACATTGGCCATCGATGTTCATCCTGTAAATGTGTAAATTACTAGTAATTAATGAAATATAAATACGTTTAAGGAGTTTCGGGACTGTTTATCATTTTTATAAGAAAATTCTCAAATTTTTACAATAGAATCATTGATGCATTAAATTGATAGAGATTTTCTTTAGGAGACGGACTGGTATAAATATTCAATTGGATGTTGATGAAAGCAGTCCAAGGTGGTTGTAAAAAATAAGACTATAGAGGTTTTATTATTTTACATTTATTTGTTCTTAGGTTTAACAAATAAATGTAAAATAATAAAACCTCTATAGTCTTATTTTTTACAACCACCGTGGACTGCTTTCATCAACATCCAATTGATGCATTAAATATTTATTACCGAAATTTGAAGTTAATCGTCTGTCTCATTACCGAGAAATAAATTATTGAAAATTGTCCTTTTATCATGGAAGTAAATGGACCAAGCTTTTAAAAGAGCTATAACTTCTATACAAATTATACCATTTTCAACAAAATTATACAGATCAATAATTCAACTTTTATGAATCGAATGATATATTTTTCAATAGATTTGACAGTCTAGTTAATTAGTTATTCATAAATATAAAAATAAAAATTAGTTTGCAGCCAACAGAATATGACAAAAGGACTAGTAACTAACTCTATTTGTTGAAATCGTTTGTGGGTTAAATAAATGTTTTTATATTGAGAAAAATTTTTCTCTATATTCTTTTTATTAATATTATCAAAACAAAGATTTTTATTCGAAATTAACCCCATTATCAACAATTCTTTTATTAAAAAATTGGGTATACAGACGTTGTCACTCTGAATAAATACAAAAGATTTTTTCGAAGATCAACAAGATAGATAAACAGTCTCGAACTCCCTTAAGAGAGAAAAATACATATTTATACGAGTAATTTTGAAATTTTCCAGGATTCATTATAAATTATAAGTAAAATTATGTATTTCCATTGAATTTTTAGTATGATTAGTGCGACTTTGATATAATTATGTAGTGTATTGTTAGGATTTATTAACCGCACTAATCAAGGGATTCCCGTAGCTATAGATTCACTTCTAAAATATGGGGGCCAAAATATGAATGAGGGAAAAGCCTATCAGAAGTATAACATTCGGGTCATTTAGCCAAGGCACAAACCACCATTAATTTCTAATTTTAATAATAAAACAATAATCTAGTAATTTCTTATTAGTTACCCATCAGATAGATAAAAATCTTTTCGACAAATTAAATTTTTATTAACTATTTTAATTTACTGATCCAGCTGAGATTAAATTTATTATATTTTATTAATATTATAATGTATTTAAAGACTTTTGATCCGAACTTTTCATTTTTGATGGTAAAATACCGACGAGATTCCCAATTAAACTTCACAGCCTCATCATTACTTGCAATCACGAGCTGCCACTGTTGATTTATGAATTTTTTTTGTAATTTTTCATACCGATTTTTTATAGAAAAATGTTTAAAAAAATATAATTTCTATTTTTCAACAGCTGTTATTTCACCAAAGGCATCTAATGTCTAAGATAAAAAAATAATTTGTATACCTATTTATAAAATATATAAATATTTTGTAAAAAATGAAATTTAAATTTAATTTAATTCATATCTTGGATTATTTTATTATAAATTGAAAACTTTATTTTTAATTTTTTAAAAAATAAAATATAAGTGACATTATTGTTATTGAATTTATTTATTTGTCCTTTCCCAAAAATGTGAGGGTTAACGTTCTGAAGTTCAGCTATTTCTGTTGATCTCAGCTTCAATATTGACGGCCTGAATTAGAGTTTACAAAAATAATTTTTAAGAAAAAAATAAAACCGACTTCAAAAAATTAAATGCAACAAATAAAATACACTAAAAGGTATAAAATAATTATTATCTTATTTAGTTACATCTATACGACGAAATATTAACATGAAATTACTTTTTGAAGTCGGTGCCAAACAAACTATACGGCGAGCGTACCCGCCAAACGTACTAAGTAAGATCCGTCGAGTGCGATTCATAAAAGGTATATGTTTGGCACCGACTTCAAAAAGTAATTTCATGTTAATATTTCGTCGTTTAGTTGCAACTAAATAAGATAATAATTATTTTATACCTTTTAGTGTATTTTATTTGTTGCATTTAATTTTTTGAAGTCGGTTTTATTTTTTTCTTAAAAATTATTTTTATTTTTCTCTATTTAGTGATGTTATTAATAGTGAACTTATCATCAGAACTTGACCAAATTAATATGGCACCATCCCTAAGATACCCCCTTTCCAATCAAAAAAGAATCATCGAAATCGGTTCATAAACAAAGAAGTTAGGCCTGAACAAACCTAACAAAAAAGGTCTAATACCTATGAAAAAAATGGGACCAATCGGAAGGTAGACTGAACCCAATGCCAAAAAATTTTTCAAAATCGGTTCACAATTGGCGGAGGTAACTAGACACAAAAAAAAAAAAAAAAAAATTCAGTCTTATAAGAGAAGCTCCTCCTTTTTTGAAGTCGGTTAAAAAGAGTGTTCACGATGTTCATGACTGAGTTTGTTATTGCTGTTGTTTTACATTTGGATTTGTTTTTGTATCTAGGGTAGGGTGTCCATTAGGGTGGTCCTTATTTTGGGTATTTTGGAATTTTTACTCTGACAGAGGCTCATATGGTTCTAAATAAAAAAAAAAAATATCCCCCAAGTTTCAAGTCTCTATCTCAATTTTAACCTGTCCCGCACAGGGATGGAAGTTTCCCATCTAAATAACATGATATATATATTATGATATTATATATTATCCAAAAGCAAGAATTTTCATATTTTGACCCCCTCCCCCCCCCCATTTTTTGGGTGGTTTTTTGGGGGAATTTTTTTAAACAAAAGTTGTCAGAAATCACATCCCCTACAACTTTGATCATTTTAAAATTTGCCGTAGAGTTAATAGTTTAGGAGTTTATAGATAATTTTCATTCGTGCGCACCCCCAAACCCCCTTTTGGGGTCAAAATATCAAAACGTTATATAGTTAAAAACGTAAGTTAGAAGACATCTGGTGTAATTATAAAATTTCATAATAATCCCTTCAGCCGTTTTTACGTGAATCGTGAGCAACTTTTCGGAAACGACGGAAACATACAGACAGACAGACAGACAGGAATTTTGTTGAGGGTGTTTTCGTTCATAACTTTGCTTGAAACGTGTGCAACCAAAATTTGGCGTGATTTGGAGCAATGTACAGACAAAACCTTAATTTTATATATAGAGATTTTATGTGCCTCTAAAGATCTTAAACCGGCACTGATTACTGGTTAATGTTGATTATTACTTATCAGATTTAAATCTAAACGAGTCAAAGTGCTGAAAATCGATTTTAGATTAAGAACTTAGTGAGATCCTTGAA
The DNA here is from genome assembly GCA_024734495.1 of Forficula auricularia. Lineage (NCBI taxonomy): Eukaryota > Metazoa > Arthropoda > Insecta > Dermaptera > Forficulidae > Forficula > Forficula auricularia. The sequence goes on along the minus strand of JALMQS010000099.1, from coordinate 77,998,900 downwards.
CACGGTCGAGAAACCCTTAAGATAACAAAGTATTTATCTAAGATAAACAAGGACTTGTATTTTTCACAAGTACATTGCCTAAATAAATGAAAATATTTTATTAAATGACATGATGGTAATATATGATAGATCGTCCTAAAGTAATTACTCTTTAATTACGCCATAAAAATATATATAGAGAAAGGAAGCTAGGGGTATTTTGTATGTGTGTGTTTAAATAGTACACGCGATCTGCTGAAATCGTTCAAGTACTTACTCTCTGATAGTTTTTTCTATTGGTAGAAGAATATATATATTGTTATGAAGTGGATAATATTTTTTTATTTAATTTTTTTAGTTGCACCTCTTTTTAGTATCAATTTGGAAATTGTAAATAGCTTAATTGTAGCCATTCAATATCAACTCCGAGTGCCTGTACAAGTATTTAATCAACATCAGGTGAATAATATAAAATATGGTAAGATTAAAAAATATATATATTAATCAGCAGTGATGCAGGTTGTTTTAGTATTTTTACTTTACCATACAGGGTGTGGTCAAGTATTGTAATCGTGCATGAAAAAAGTGTTTTTTTCTTTCTTTTGTTCGAAATATCTCAAAAACGGCTGAAACTATTTTGATTAAAAAAATTGAGCGAAACCATGGCATTTCGTTCTATGAAAAAGCTCTAATATGTGAACATCAAAAAATTATATTTTTCGAGATAATAATTGTTTTGTCAAAATGTCTGTTAGTTAGTCTGTTTGGTTGTCTGGTTGTCTGGTTGTCTGTTAGTTAGTTAGTTAGTCTGTGCGTTACCAAATTTTTGTGGACGAGCTAGCTCAAAAACTAGTTTGAATATCGAAACCAAATTTCACACGTAGTTTTGGTCCATTGAGATTAAGAGCTGATTAGATTTTGGTGCATATCGACCCAAAATCAAGGGGGGTGGAGGGGGGGTTAAAAATTAAAAATCTAGGCCATTTGAGCAAACTCAACCAAATTTTGTATACATAATCAGTGGGACCCCAGAAGTATAACAATGCAAAAACTCACCCCGCCCCCTCTACATGATTATAAATTTTAGGGGCCAGGTTGTATGGTAAAGTCAAGTGGATGGCCACATCAGAACACGTCAGCTTATTTGAAGAGAAATTCAAATTGTATCCTCTGCCTGATGCAAATAAACATATGAATTGTATAATTTTATTAGTTAGATACAATATAGTTTAAAAGGCTTGGGGCTTGATTTTCAGTCATTTTTAATATTTTTTTTTTTTAGGGTTCTAAAAGTGAAACGGAACCCTATTAGTGTCGATACAATATCTTTCCGTTCATTTGTAAGAGCATTGTAACTCGTAAGCTAAATAAGATACAAACTTGACATTTTAAAGTTATAAGTGAATTTATTTTCTTTGAAATCAAAAATCCTATTCAAATTTTAATCGATTGATTATTTCGGGAAGTGTCAAATTTTATATAGGGTTAAAAATCAATAATATTTTTTATCCCTGTACTTAAAGATCTCTTTAAGCAAAATTAGGTTTCATTTTTAAAATTTATTTCGCTTTAAAATTACGGTTTGAACGTGCCGAAAAGTGGCCATTTCTAGGTGAAATTTGTACCTGTTGGTGTTCAGATATAGAATAACTTAAAATTATGGAAAAATTCCATAATATTCCTCATCCTCTCTTTATCAACGGGAAATAAAAACGAATTTGATATCTAAAATATTTTGGAACAGAACCCTCGAAATGCGGTCCGATGCTTATGTCTTTTGAACATGAAAGTGCACTCAAATTTGAAAAATATTGAGTAGCATACTTTCAAAACTATAATATAATCTTTACTAGTATTCTCTAGACAGAGGATAACCTTAAAAACGAATATTCAATGAATTAATTGTTTATACTCATTAGAAAAAATAAATAAATTATATTGAAGATATAGGTAGATATATAAGTACGAGCTTTTCGTGCGTGCCTTCGGCACGCCCTCGAAGCCCGGCCCTCCGGTCCCCTGGTGGGCAGCGTCTCGGTCCAAAAATTTTATTCCTCTTAAAAAACCACACTCCAAATGTATACCCGTAAACTACCGAAAATAGATCGTCTCTTAAAAGTTTCGCCTCTTTAATTTTTGAGTGGCGAAGGGGGGGGGAGGAGAAATAATTATCAATATATTTAATGTTTCTTAATTTAAAATGAATTGGAGTCTTTCATTTCAAAATTCGAGTGCAATTTAAAATTATATTTCAGCTTTGCCTGGTTAATGAAAATCAATTGGAGCTGTCAGTTTAAAATCCGAGCTGACAATTATATTTCAAATTTGCTTCGTTAATTAATATATATTTAATGTTTTTTATTTAAAATCAATTGGTGTTTTTTCATTTTCATTCGAGTTCAAATGAATACAATATTATCTCGACACAAAGTCTAAATCAAAAATTTATAATTTTAATAACAGAAATCATTAATAAATATTAATGTTAGATTGGTCTAGTGGTTAAAGCTAATGACCTTAGTTCAAGAGTTCGTAGGTTCGATTCTAGGCAAGGTGGAAATTTTTTTAGAGAAATTTCTCTTAGCGTTGTTACAAATTAATCTAGACAAATATATATATAGTATTAATTTATACATTTGTGTGTATATTTATTTAAATTGAGCAAACTACACTATTTTTTATTTACTTTTAATAATATAAGATTTGATTTTTTTTAATTTAAATTTTTAAAAAGTGTGGAAATTGTTATAAATGATCAATTGTATTTTTTATTTATTTTTTTTTTTTAGAAAATAAGCAGAGAATTCTCGCTAAAGAACTATCATCTTTAAGTATACTTTACGCAAATATAAATAAAATGAAAGCTTCCAAATTAAATTACTTAGATAAGATACTCTGGGTAATTTATATCGATTCGCCAAAAAGTCTCAGTATAATTAAGGTAAGGTATATTCTGGTGCTCATTTTTTTGTGTCCCCACAATATATGTATATAAGTATTAAAAGCATATTGGTCAAAGACGACAGAAGTGGTATGATATAGAGGCAGGGCTGAGGAGTGGGTAAAAAACTATTCGACTCCAACTCCCGAATTTGCTCCCAACTCAGGCAAAATTAAATTCTAAGTCATTTTATAAAATTAAAGCTGATGAAACTATATATATTTCCCATCTTCAATATACTGAACACGATCTTGTACCAATCCACCTCAAGATCGTGCAGTTCTGCGTGGTTTAGAACCCGCACAGATCAAGAGATGAAATCGGTCTTGTGTTTTCTCACTTGCCCTTAATAGATGTTAAATAAATTTGGAAGCGGGGGGTGTCTGAGCCGTCCAAGTGAGCTTCCAAATTAGGGTTAAAACGGACTGGTTTATCTTTCTGTTGACGCTTTGAGGTTCCCTACAGCCCTTTCCTATTTTAAAGCTTAATTCTAATGTGAGAGTGGTAGGATCACACAGGGTTACACAAATAAAATTAATATACACTAACTCTCATTAATTTTTTTTTTAACCAAAAGAAATTTTATTGATATCAAAGAAAAAAAGAAATTTTATGTTGCAATTTTGAATTTTGAATTTAAAGATGATTTGAAATTTTAATATTGAAATTTTAGTATTGTTTAAGTTTGAATGAAATTATTATTTTAAGTTGTCTAATTAATTTGATTTATATTTGATAGTGGGGGCTTCAAGGGTCGATTTTGCCTCGAATGCCTTTGGATTTACAAAATTTGGTGGGGTCCACTTGATGTGATTCTATATAAGACAATTATGAAAAAAGAATTTGTATTATTTTCAATGTTATAATCTATAAATTAATGTTTAATTATTTATTTAATTCAATGTTTTTATTTAATCATTCAATGTTTCATTATAATTTATACTTTTGTTAATTTAATTAATCTAATTTATTTATTTTAATTGTATTTTCTTTAATTATTAATTATTTATTTATTGAACAACATTATTCTTGAGCCCATGAATCCATTTTCTACCTTGCTTGATCAATTTGAGAGAGTTTTTAATTTACTTTCGGACTTAGGCCAATATGAATCCGTTCAACCCCTATTATCTTTATTTTACTAATTTTTTAACTATTACTAAGGTCCGTAATTCACCTGTTTCGCCTTTTTGCCTAAATTATGTATTCTCTCGAATTCATCAAGTGTTAATTAATAGAATCTAAATTCATGCCCCTTTGAACTATTTTTTTTTTAAATTAACATTTTCAATTATAGTTATCATTAAATTATTCTTATTATTATTATTTAAATTATAGTATACTAAAAGTTCACGTGTTATTTACTAAAACAGGATTTTCTTTGAACTGCAGTTAATTTTTTATGGTTTGAATCATTAATTAATAGAGGAGAGATTTTGCTTATCTTTTCATCGATCACTAAGGGCTTGTCCCGACGGCTTCGAGTTCCAGGGCTCCCACTTCTTCAGAAGGCTACACAGATACTGGAGTACGTCGTGTTAACCTGGCGTCCCAAGGTATCATTAAACGCTCCAGTATAATATCCTCCAGTTCTTGGTAGTCGGAGTTCTGGAGCCTGGAGAGGGCCGGATCACACCTTTACGTGGTTCTTCTTAGTTTTACTTAACGTTGCACAAATCAACCACGGTGCATATTGTTTAAGGCTTTTAAATTATACTCTGGTGTATTGTTTCAAGTGTTCTATTCTACTCCAGGTGTTTAATATTTGCCGTTTTAAATTCTACTCCGATGCATATTATTTCAGGTTTTAAATTGTACTTGGATGCATATTATTTCAAGTTTTAAGATCTACTCTTTTTTCTCTCTTCGCCATCAGCTGCTCTTGTGATAGGAGAATTCTCTCCCTCTCTGTTTTCAATCCATTCTCCTCTCATTTCTTTTTATCTATTTTAACAAATTTCTATTTTATATTAAAAATAAAACACATTTGACTTAAAATTAGCATTCTCTATTTTTTCTATTTTAAATTTCTTTTTCCAAAGCATTCATTTCGATTCGAGCCTTAATCCTTTTTCTTGTTAATTTTTTATATTTTAAACATTTCATACTAATACTACTTAAATTCAATATGAAAATTATTTGTTTTAAATACATAATCATTTTTTTCTTCTGAAATTTCTATTTATTATTTATTTTTGTTTTAAATTTAGAAAATATATGAAATTCTAATAAAATTTCCTCTTAATACTTTTTATTTAAAAAAAAAACTCAAAAAAATTGTCCCCAAAACTTTAATTTTTTTAAATTTTGCCCCTTAACAGGGCCAAAAATAATTGAAAACTTGGGTGGATCTTGAGGTTGTGTACAATACATATGTATATGCCAGTGGTGGTTGGTGACTTTTCAACCAGGGGATGCTGTCCAAAAAATACCCTTGTTTTTTTGAAATTTTATTTTTATCTTCACTTTTTTTTTGCAAATTTCTTCAAATACGGGATCATTTTCGTTAATTTTCAAATTTAACATTAGATTTTTAAAAAATATATTTTAGGACCTTTGCCCCAAACGGATACTGCTTTGTGTGAGTTAGTGTAGGAGGCAGAAATTAAATATTGTGTCCAGCAGTCCAGCACAGTCCCTGAGATAGAAATCGACCATCTTCTACAGTGAATCAGCCTGTTTTTTAAGAATATCTTAAATTTCTCCTTATTCTATTGCTATAAGCAAGCTATGACTTATCTATAGCACTCTTAGCTATTTCCGATCTTATATATTTAGAGTTCTTAGAAATGGATTATTCCAAAGATTCTCAAATCATCTTTATTTATCCCTTTTTTTTTTTTTTTTTTTTTTTTTTTTTTTTTTAGTTCTTCAGTGAGAACAATTTTTATTTAACTAAAACTCGTCTGGACTTGTCTTTGACATGCTTGAACTGAAAGATATACCAGGCAGGGACTTCAAACCTTCTATGTGCGCCCTTTTCGGAAAATCATTTATTTTAATTGCCCCTTGTAACTATGCAACAATTTTATTTCATTTCGAGAACCATTATATTTTTCAAAACAAAAAATGTTTTTTATAAAAATATTTGAAATAACGAAATCATTTTACTTCTCTATTTTCATACACGAAAAAGTAAAGTGATTCCGTATTATTGTTCTTAAACTGTCGATCTGATTTTTGTTTAAGTGAATGTGCCGGATTTTTTGAATTTTTGAATTTCTGATGGTCATTGGGTCATGGAGATAAAGAAAAATAATGTATTTTAGACGAATGGGTGATGTAATTATTTAAAAGCCTGAAGAAGTCGGCAAAGTCGACGAAACGTTGGTGAAAAATAAAAAAATCACACAAAAAACTTGTCCTTAATTCCCATTAAAAAACTCTCATTATTTTTTCAATTTTTTTCAGCCACAATTTTTGACGAACGAATGTTGGCTGATCATTACTTATCATCCAAATAGTACTTCTATCATCGCTAATGAATTGAATGACATTTTTATTCCATACAATTCACGCGTCCTGTTTGCAACTTCAATTTATCAGTCGGTTTGGAGAATTATTGAAGTATGGCAAACTGATGTAAATTCGCCAAAAAATATTCTATTATGGGGCGAATGGTCTCTTAATAATGGATGGCTTATACAACCAAAATTTGGATTTTTGAATACTCTTAGTCTTAGAGGGGATTTGACCTCTGTTCACTTGAGAGGAGTGATTTTTGATGTAATTTAAAAAATATGAATTCATCGATTAGCAAATTCTCTAGTATATTATCAATTTTTTGTGTTTTTGTTTTTAGGATGAACCTATAGTGAAAACAATACGACAAAATGGGAAATGGAAAGTGAAAGGGTTTTTAGGAGAAGTTATTAATTTAGTAACAGAATCTCTAAATTTAAGGTAATCTATTCTTACCTTAGCCAGAAAAATCGATCATGGGGGGAAGTTGGTTATCCACCCAGGGGTTAGGGGAGTATAGATAAATGAATATACTCCCAGGAGGCTTTTTTTACCAGAGTATTATTTTTTATTGAATTTTTAATTGAACGTCTATTTATATCCTATAAAACTTTGATTTTTATCTCAACATTTCGGGGGGGGGGGGGGGGTCAAACACTCTAACTGCCCCTCCCCTACTGCTACATCTTCTATATAGTATAATATCCAAGGGCGTCCGCAGAAAAATTTTTAAGAGGGAGCAAAGCTTGGAGACAAATAGATTATTAATTTTTTTGAGTTTTTTTTCACAAGTAGATTACTTTAATACAGTAGTAAAGAAAATTTTGAAAATTTTTTGAATCTTTATAAAATATAAAATACTAGTAGGTTTCACAAAAATAAAATATAAGATGCTTGTTTAGCACGACTCTATATATACTAGGTGTACCGGAAAATCATTACCTGTTTTTTCGAAAAAAAAACTACGTAATTTTTAAGAAAATGGAAAATTTATTTATTCAAAGTATTGGCCATTTGATTCTATACAACTTGCCCATCTTTCTGGCAATTTATGGATGCCATCCCAAAAAAACTGTTTGTCCTTTGAGCAAAACCATTCATCGAGCCATTTTCTAACTTCTTCGAAATTGGCGAAGTGCTGCTCTGCAAGCGCGTGTCCCATCGATGCGAAAAGTTGATAGTCTGACGGGTCAAGGTCTGGAGAGTACGGCGGGTGCGATAATATGTCCCACCCAAGTGCTTTCAACGCTTCCTTGACCGGTTTTGCTTTATGAGACGGCGCGTTATCGTGTTGTAAAATCACTTTACCGTGTCTTCGGGCCCATTCTGGACGTTTTTCGATCAATGCGTGGTTCAAATCAATCATTTGTTGTCGGTGTATTGTTTTTTCAATTGTTTTTGAGTTTGGGTTGGGTCTTCATCCAATAACTCCTGTAGTTTCGCATCTTCAAACTTTTTTGGTCTACCAGAACGTTCTTTATCTTGCACATCGAAATCACCACTTTTGAATTTTCGAAACCACACCTCACATGTTTTTAAGGTTAAAGCATGCTCACCGTAAGTTTCTACCAGCAAACGATGACTTTCAGCGGCTTTTTTCTTTTGATTAAATAAGAAAAGTAATGCGTGCCGCAAATGCACGTTTTCAGGCATGAAACTTGACATTTTCAAAGAGGTATAAATCTATGAAGATGTTACTTTCGCAAAATATATATAAGGTATATAAGGTATATATATTTCGGGGTATGAGCCTATCTTCAGGAGTTCACAGAGGAAACTAAATACAAAAATAGAGAAATAATTTAGAAGTAAATTTCTTAACTTTAAAAATAAGAGAAGGGGGAGGGAGGTGAGGGGTGAGAGGGAAGGGTTGAAGTACAAAAAAATTTTTGTTTATCTAAATTTAAGATTAAGAAAAGATGTTGGAAACTTGGAAAGCTCATAATCCGAAATTTATATATATATATATAGTCGTGTTAAACAAGCATCTTATCTTTTATTTTTCTGAAATCTACTTGGTATTTTATATTTTAAATTTTAAAAAGATCAAAAAAATTTCAAAATTGTCTTTACTTTATTTAAAATGTTTCACCAGGAACCCACACCTTCTCCCTTAACAAAATTATTCATCATCATCATCATCATCAGCCTGTCGCTAGCGACAATCCACTGCTGAATATAGGCCTCTTCCATCAAATGGAAGGGGGTTGGCATTAAGTCACCACGCTTGCCAAACGGATTGGTGACTAGGAATCAGATTATAGCCGGTCAAATATCAATGCAGGGACTCGGACTCGAACCCGGGACTCCTGCTTAGAAGGCTAGTGTCTTTAAGCTCTCGGCTAATCCGAATTATTACAGTAGTGATTAAATACAAAAACACATATGGTACGGTACATTAAATATAGCTTTAGTAAGGCCTGGCCGGAAGTAAAGGCTGTTACAGAATTTCTTATTCGATGCAGGTGCAGGTGCACGCCCTCCCCCTTTGCGGACGCCCATGATAAAATCTATAAATATAAAAGGAAAAATTTATTTGTCCGGGAACTATATTTTACAGTCTAGAGGGTTGGAATTTTACATACTTAGAGATAATAGTACCAACTTTTATAAGGAAAAATTAAAATTTTTAAAGTTTAAAAGTACCTACGTTTTGCTCGAAGTCACTCCAGCGAAATTCGTTGCACAAGAGTCGCTTTGCGAGGACTCTTCTTCCGAATTGTTAACGTTTTACTACACGCGATAATCGTTAGAGTCGCTAGCGGCGATTTCTGAGCGATTATAGTCGTCTGCACTGGGATGAGCCATAATCTATTCGCAGCAAGCAATTATTTGTGATTTCTGCACCTGTATATACATTTAAAAAAGCTGGTGTTTTGATGTGGCCATCCACTTGACTTTACCATACAACCTGTCCCCTCACTTATATTTAATAATAGCTGCAAGGCACGCCCCCTGGACCCCCAGCCCTCGAACCCTACCCTCACACTCCACTCCCACCCACCACACCCCCGGAAACCCACCCAGCACCCCCACCGCCCGCACCATGCCCAACCCCTGCCCACACACCACCACCCGCACCCCACCCATCTCGGACTCTGCACCCCATCCACCCCGGACCCCACTCCGTGCCCTCCAACCCTGCGCACCACACCCCCGCCTAGCCCCATCGACTCCACCCCGCACCACCCCTTGCACCCCCACCCTACTCCGCCTTACTACTCACCTCACCCCCATTCGACCCCCGCACCCACCCTCCACACCCAGTTTTTGCATTTCTAGTCTTCTAGTGGCCCACAGATTATGTATATAAAATTTGGTTAAGTTGGATTTAAGGGTAAGAATTTTCATTTTTTGACCCCCCCCCCCATTTCGGGTGGTTAGTTTTTGCATTTCTAGCCTTCTAGTGACTCACAGATTATGTATTCAAAATTTGGTTTAGTTTGCTCCAAGGGCAAGAATTTACATTTTTCACCCTCCCCTCCTCCTTTTTAGGTGGTTTCTCTGGAGAAATTTTTTTAAACAAAAGTTGTCAGAAATCACATCCCCTACAACTTTGTTTATCATAAAAGAATTGCCGTAGGGTTAATAGTTTAGTTAGTTATTTGATAATTTTCATTCGTGCGCCCCCCCCCCCCCCCCCAAACCCCCTTCTGGGGTCAAAATATCAAAACGCTATATAGCTAAAAATGTAAGTTAGAAGTCATCTGATGTAAATATGAAATTTCATAGTAATCCCTTCAGCCGTTTTTACGTGAATCGTGAGCAACTTTTCGGAAACCACTGAAACAGACAGACATGCATACCTACAGACAGACAGACAGGAATTTTGTTGAGGGTGTTTTCATTCATAACTTTGCTTGAAACGTGGGCAACCAAAATTTGGCGTGATTTGGAGCAATGTACAGACAAAACCTTAATTTATATATATAGATTTAATAAAATTATTTATAATCATGTAGGGGAGGGATTAGTTTTGCATTTTTAGACTCTGGCCCGCTGATACTGTCGGACTGCTGTTTATTACAAAATTTTGTTGTTTTTTGTACAAGGGCCTCGTTTTTTATTTTTTTCTTCCCCCCCCCCCCCCCCACCCTCCCCCATTTTGGGCGGTTAGTTTTTGAATTTTCAGACTTCTGGGGTCCCACTGATTATGTATACAACATTTGATTGAGTTATCTCAAATAGCCTAGATTTTTAATTAATAGTTTAATTAATGTTGACTGTTTTCAGTATTGAAATCAATAGAAACAACAGTTTAAAATGGGGAACGAAACAAAATAATGTCTGGAATGGTTGTGTAGGTGAAATCCTTGCTGGAAGATCTGATATATCTATCGGATATTTTGTAATGAGCGGTTCACGAGCTAAGGTCATTGACTATATGGCACAAATCAACCTCTCACCGTAAGAACAAATAAGTTATAATTGATTTTTCATTCATTTTTGTGTATTTTTTTTAATTCTAGTTATTATGTATAATAAAAAATTTTTATCTGATTTATTTCAGTTAAAGCTAGTTTTAGCTAGTAAAAGTTTTAAATAATTGAATACATAACAATTCTTTCAGAAGATTGTAGTTTTATCTTTCAAAAACTATTTCTGGAGTCGTTTTTAAGTGTTATCTCTAGCGATGAATATCTTATGTATCTAGATCCCTATCTGGAACTTTATGAAATTTATTTATACAATTAATACTATATTTTATTTTTTATTATTAAATAAGTATACAAAACAATAGTACATTAAATACCCTGACATATCGGGGTCGGCGCTCGAAGTCTTACCAATTAAAAATCCTGTAATTTTGTCAATTTTTATTTATTTTTTTTTTATTTAAAAACTTAAGTATATCGTAAAAACATTTCAAATTTTAAGAAAAATATGTTATTGTTCGATGTAGCCACCCTTAGCGCGGATAATAGGATAGAGTCTGTCCGAGAAGGCTTCACACGCTGCTCGAATGTGGTCTGATGGTATTTTGCGAAGAGCAATCTCTAAGGCAGTGTTTCTCAACCTTTTTTGATTGACGGCACACTAAAAATATCTGGAATTATTTGCGGAACACCTGAATATAAAAATTGTAAAAGATGTAGGTACCAAAAAAAACTTCATTTTCAAGTATATTTTTTCACACTACACAGAATAGTATTTGAGGGTCGATGAATCCGAATTGGATGTAGACATCTTTATACTTCCTATCTTCAGTTTGTGAAGCACCAGATTTTATTAAATAAATTACTTGTCCATTTAATGGCTAAATGAATAAAACATTTTTTAATTATTACACAGCAATGCAATCACGTTAAAGAAATTTAAAGACTTACTTATTTCACAAATCTTTGATTAAAAGAAAAAGCCACTTTGAATAAATTTAAAAAGATTTTTTTTAGTAACCGTTGAAGTAATTACAAATACTATTTCAAAGTTACACAAGACATGAAATTTTAATTATTTGTCAAAAACTCTCGCGGCACTCTTGACAATCTCTCGGGGCACACTAATGTGCCGCGGCACACAGGTTGAGAAACACTGCTCTAAGGCATTGATCGTTTGATATTTTTTAGTTGACACTTTGGCTTCAAGAATAGGCCATATAGAAAAATCCATTGGGTCAAAGTCCGTGGAATATGGAGGCCATTGTTGTGAAGAAATGAAGCTGGGAACTTTTTCTTGTAAAAACGTTGGGCTTCGAGGACTTTATGCGATTGTGCCGAGTCTTGTTTAAACGTCCAATGATTTCTACCGAATTGTTTACGTGACCAAGGTAACAAAGAATCGTTTAAAATCTTTTCACGTTAGATCGTAACACTTCGAGCGCCGACCCCTGTATACCTACATTTGCATAAAAAATTGTTCATAACCATAATCCTTATAGGTTTTTGGTTTCTTGCTTTCGTTTCTTCAATCTTCTGGTCCCTCGTCTATCTTCTTTATCTTCTCCAGTAGTCTATCGTCTATTTATCCCTTTAAACCCATCCACCAGTCATCCATATTCATCACCAAAACTCTCACAAAGTCCTTACAGTTTTCTGTGTTCCACCCTTTCTTTTACTTTTTTACACCTGCTGCATTTTAGGTCGGCCTCTTTCCTCTTGTTCCCTCCATATATTCCCACATCTAGCTCTTGCCCAGAGATGTTTTTTATTCTCGTTTTTGTCTTTATCTGTCCAATAATTTTCCATAAATATGTCAGTTTCTTAAATTATGGACAATATGTCGAGCTCTCCACCCTCGCCCAATCCACCTGTATTATTTGCTCCATATCAATAATAATAAGATTTTCCATTTCTTTAATCATTTCCACTCCTTTTTTAACATTATTCCTCTTCAACCTGCTCTCAATTTCGCCAATATTTTTTATTCCCCGGCCCCCACTCCGTTTCTCTATTATTTTCAACCCTTCTCTTTATCTCCTTCCAACAAATTTTCACCCACTTTTCCGGTTTAATTCTTTCAATTCATAGTATGAACTTGAACAATTAATAAGATATTAAGCAAAAGGGAAAGGGGAGCCAAAATCTCAGAAAACTTTTTGAATGGGAAGGGGGGTTGAAAATTCCAAATTTTATTCTCAAATAATTAATGAAATAATGAGTAATTTTTTCTATTTTTTTTCTAGCTTACAAATCTATATTGAAGATTCGAAAAGATATTCTAGAATAGATTGGATGTCAATTTTTAAGCCATTCAATTACACGCTCTGGTTGAGTATTATAACTATGTATTTCGTATCAATTCTTATTTTTCATGTGTATATTTATTTTGCTGAACAATATCGACTCTCTTTCTCGGATATAGTAGAAAATATTTTATATTTTTTTGGTTTTATATGTATCCAAGGTAAGATTATTCTTAAAAGTTTTATCATTTTTTTTAATTTTAGCTACTATTTAGAAATACCGTATTGACCGTAAATGAAAGTTCTTGCCCTTGGACCAAATTTAACTAAATTTTGTATACATAATCTGTGGCCACTAGGCTAGAAATGCAAAAATTGGGTCCGGAGGGCGGGTGAGGGGGTGGGGTGCAGTGGTGGGGCGCAGTATGGGGTGAGGTTTCGGGGGTAGAATAGGGGTGAGGTAGGGTGTGGAGTGCAGGGGGTGGGTGCAGGGGGTGGGGTGCAGGGGGCCCAGGGTGGGTGTTAGGGTGTAATGGGGGGAAGGTCTTTAGTGGGGTGAAGGTTGGGTGCGAAGGTAGGAAGGGGATGGGGTGTGGGGGGTTCGGGGTGTGTGTAGAGTGGGGGGTTCGGGGTGTGTGTAGAGGGGGTGGTCCAGGAGGCATAGTCCCCTGGCTAACAAGAGGGCCGCCAAAGGCAGGCCTTGCAGCTAGTACATAATATAAAATAAGGTGATGTGGCCATCCACATGACTTTACCATAAACCTGGCCCTTCTCTTATTTAATACTAGCTGACGACCGGGCCTTCGGCCCGGCGTCACCTAGCCCCTGGCGGGGAGCGTCTCGTTCATACCAATTTAATAATTGAAATTTAAAATCTTACTGTAAGTATCGAAAGAATGTGCTGAATGAAATTGATTCAAAAATAAGGAAGAATAAGGAAAGATTTATTTAACACATTGCCTAAGCACGATCAATATCTGACCAATCAGAATCGTTCTAATAATTTAACGCTTTGGCATTGGCTATGCACTGGCCAATCAGATCGTTTCCACATACATATATATCCACATACTTTTCTATTTTATATATATAGATAGATTTAATAAATAATTTTAATTTTAGGCCCATTAGCGCCCGCCGCCCCCCCCCCCCATAATTTTGGGTTCGTTTTCAACCAAAATCTAATCAGCCTTTAATCTCAATGCATCAAAGCTACATGTGAATTTCGTTTTAATATTCACACTAATTTTTGAGCTAGAACGTACACAAAATTTGGTAACATACTATAAACAGATATTTTGACAAAATTATTAATATCTCGTAAAATATAATTTTTTCGATGTTCAATAGAGCTTTTTTGTAGGCCAAAACGTCATGGTTTCGTTCAGTTTTTTTTATCATAATAGTTTCAGCCGTTCATGAGATATTTGGACAAAACGAAGCAAAAAAAAAACACTTTTTTCATGCACGATTACAATACATGTAGAGTAATAATAGTGGATTAAAAGATTTTTTTAAGTATATTCTCAATTTTTTATTTTTAAAATGAAAATTATAATTTTAAAAGTGAAAGAATTCAATCAAATTATAATTTTTAGGTTCAACTAATAAATTGACAGTGTTTTGTTCCGGAAGAATGATTATATTTGTGCTCACTTTAACTTCTCTCATTATATATAATTCTTATGGAGCTAATTTAATTGCGTTTATAACAAGCTCTGAACATACACTTCCATTTAATAATATTGAAGTATAAAACTTTTTTTTTCTATAATACTATTTTTCAATTTCGTATAAGTTCTCAAAATGTCTCATTTGGATTAATACGATTTATGTTTTTCCATTTCAGGGCCTCCTCAGCGCCAAAACTCATAGAACGTTATTGGTTGCTAATTCTTCAACATATGATTTAGTCAGAGTAATATTATTTTGTAATTAAAATTAAAAAAAATAAATTATTTTATAAGCATTCTAGTGTTGAAAAGTTGAGAAATTATCGATTAAAACATTAATAATAATCAGAGTCGAATTTAGATCTCAAAGCATCTAAAAAATTTCAGTGTTCCCGTTTTGAAATTATTGGTCTTGAGTAGATGGTCAAATTTTTCAGCTTTTCAACACCACAACCGCCAAAGCTTTAACTTAATAATTCTTGCTAGTTGTATATAGTTCTATATTATTCAATAAAAAAAAATTAACACTTATTTTGATAATGAGGGAAAGCTAATCGAAAAATTTAAATTTCCTTAATAGTATAGTATAGTAAAATTTAAGTTTCCTTAAATAGTAATCGAGGCGACTGTGGGTCAGTGGCTAGAGTGTTGGGTCACTGACTCGAAGATCGCTGGTTCGAGACCGAGTCTCGGCAGATAGATATTTGCAGTCGCCTCCTCTTGGAAAGTAATGGCAACCTACCAAGAGTATAATTGCCTAGTAACCTCTCCAAATTAGCCGTTCGGAACCGGCGTTAAAAAGTAGGTCCCGTATATCTGTGTAAAACAACTAAACACACTCAGCACAGGTATATGTGTAGAGGAGCCGACACCCGTTTCGGGTATGGCACTCGAAGAAGAAGAAGAAATAGTATTCATTTCATTTAGAAAATACTTGGATAGTTTTATTTTATGAGGAATAAATCAAAGTTTTTTTTTTCTGGTCTCGTATTATTCATACTGATAATGACAATCTGGATAAGTTATTTATACCTTTCTAAATCAAAGGTGATTCTGATATTTTCTGGTTAAGTTATGAACAAGCTATAATTTTAAACAACATTGTTTTTTTTTACTTCGATCTTCTCTTGTTGCACACTTAATCGTTAGTAATAAATAATCTATATTTTGATCCGCGTAACATATGTACAAAGTACTTCAATTTGAGATTTAACGATGGCCATGAGTTGTTTATCCATAATTTCGAAGGTGATTTTCATTTGTTTTATGATCTGTCCAGAATATTTGAACAATTCTGCGGAAGCACCATATATCAGATGCTTCCGAACAGTAGTAGCTATATAAATAAAAATAAATATAACAAAACTATATGTATTTAAATATTTTATTAACGTGAGTCTAAAGTTTTGAAGGATTTGCCGTCATTTGTAATCTAAAAAAATCAAACAAACAGGGTGTTTCAAAAAATATATTCACACTTAAAGAGATTAAAAATCGCATAATTTTCTCTCCTTTTCAGTTTTGACCGATTTGAAACAATGAGTAAAGCCAGAGTATAAGAATAAGTAAGAAATATATCCCTAAATTCTAATGGAAGTTGGTGAAGTGCAAAGATAGTTTTTTAGTAGATAGATAGATCTTTATTATTGCTCTGATGATAGGATCTTATTGATCATCATGAAATTTTACAAAGAAATATAATTCAAAAAATATTAGGGGAGAGTTTTAAAAATATTAATATACGAGTCTTAATATCCCTGGAATAAATTAAACCAAGGGAATACGATGTTATGGGAAACATTTGTCAAATAAAGAGTGTTAAAGGTTTTTGTGGTGTTTCATAGTTAAAAAATAAAATTTTGACAAACTCATATTTCGGACTATTAGATGATTTTCGAAAGTTTAAATTAGTATTAGTACAAAGGTGAATTTAATTTTTATAAATATCACTTTTTCTTAAAAAGAAATCAATGAGTCCTTAATGCAAATAAACATGTACATAAATATTACTAATATAATTAAGTATATATATATATATATATATCATGACCGACTTCTTTATTTGTTAGATACTATAGTTTCGAGGGCTTGACCTTAATCATCAAGTCTTTATAATTAGAAATATTCTATCTGCTATTTCAGATGAGTATTAAAAACTCGTGTGAAATATTTGTATATGACTGAAGGAAAAGCCTTCGAAACTATTATATAATCTCAAATCAATAAAATATTCGCATATTATCTATATTATTGTATTTTACAAATACTTGACCATACCGTATGGGTAAGTAATACAAAAAACAGAAGACACTCTTTAATTGATTCTTTATAAATTAAACAAATCTGCGAATATCAAAGAAAAAACTTTTTAATTTTGAATAGTTTTATTTAGAAGATTTAATCTAGTAAAAACTGCTTGTTTTTAAATTTGAGATTTATTATTTTATAACTATTTTATACTAATATATAAGTACACAACAAATTATGTTTTTGAAATGTTTTTTAATTGAACTTATATTTCAAATAAAAATGTCAAAATGGTAATTATTTCAAATTATTAATGTTCTATAAATATCTTAAACTAACTCTTAACTTGTGTTAGAGAGCATTCTAAAATTGATAGGCTTTAAATATTGTAGCTCACTATATTAATTGGAATAATTTCAAGCAATTCAATGACTCATTATTCATTGACTCATTGTGACTGAATTATTTGTGTGGCAATACAATAGCCAACAGTTTTCTTTTAATCTTCAAAAAGTGGAACTTAACAGTTGTTCCAAGTTCGGAATATTTTGAATATCTTCTTCTTCTTATAGTGCCATGCCCGGACGGGCGACGGCTCCTCTCCACATATATCTGTGCTGAGTGTGTTTAGCAGTTTTAGACAGATATACGGGACCTACTTTTTAAAGACGGTTCCGAACAGCTAGTTTGGAGAGGTTGTCTAGACAATTATACTCTTGTTAGTTTGCCATTACTTTCCAAGAGGAGGCGACTGCAAATATCTGCCGAGACCAGTATACTTCAGGACAGCGGCCAGGCACTCTGATCACTGATCCACAGTCGCCTCTTTTGAATATCTCATATGTGCATTTTTTTATTTTTAGGGCACCAATTTCAAGAACTTATTTTAATCACTTTCCAATGCTTAGTATGTTTATTCCTGACATCATATTAAACTTATATAAAAAATGAAGTTAAATCTTTGGCGGTTAGATTGATGTTTTGGAGAGAAGAATCATCTAAAAAAAAAAAATAATTAAAATTTGTAATCAAGTTCACAATGTTCTAATCTCTAATTCTGGAATTATCTCTTATCTATCCGTGGACAAAGTGTCCAGAAATAGGGGTTGAAATATTAATTTTCATAGTCTAACAAAAAAAAAAATCTTCCAAAACAATAATGATTTTGACTCAGTTTTAGTAAAAATTAATTTAATAATGTGATTGACTAACTTACAAGAAAATTTTTAAAATTTCAGGAAAACGGAAATAAAAATAAAAATTATAGAGAAATTTTTACAAAGCACTTGTATCCTTATAGAAATACTTTACCAAAATCCTATAAAGAGCTCCTTGATATGGTTTGTGAAGGTGGAAAATCAATTGAGTTTGGTGCATTTGCGCGAGAAGATATTGTCAATCAATTAAGTCCAGATCTGAATTGTCTGGTTGAGCCTTTGGAGGAAAAAATTCAGCTGAGTGCGATTGCTTGGATAGCTAGAAAACAACTTCCATATATTCCAATGTTTAATTACATGTAATATCAACTTTCTAATCATTCATTAAACCAAAAGTTTCAAAAAAAATATTATTCTTTGCAGATTAATGAAGTTAAGAGATAGTGGCTTGTTGGTTAGAAATCAAGAAATACTTAAAAGAAAATTATTAAATAAAAAAGAAGATTTCAAAGTTGAACAGAAGATGTTTCGAATTGTATCATTACAAAAGACTATTTTGGTTTTTTTAATATTAATAGTTGGAATTATATTTTCTCTAATAATTTTAATTATTGAAGTAGTCTTAAATAATAAAAGAAACTCAATTAAAAGATACAATTCAAATGGTTTTGAAAAATGTAATAAACAAATGTTACACATTAGAAAAATAATGAATTGTAATTCTATGTGAAAAAAATATTCACAATTTAATGTAGTCAATCAAAATTCTAGTTGATTTAGTTTAAATATTTATCAATAGAATTTTCAAATAACTAATTCATTATAAGAGATTTTGGAAATTCACTGAAATAATGGGGGTATTATTAAGTCAATCATATATATATATATATATATATATATATATATATATATATATATATATATACAGAGTGTTCCACAGAACTCGTTCATTAAAAGTTTTCATGGAAGGAGTAGAGAGAAAATTTTGATCTTTGCCATATTTATGTTTTGGGATATGCTCTTTTTAAATAAATTATTAACAACTTTTGGACACTTTCTGCTTTGCCGCATCGCTATCAACTTTATTATTTTCTATGGAACCCCCCAAATATTTTTGCATTATTATATTAAGTGTTAAAAACTAAGATTTTGTATAATTGCACTTGATGTCTAAAATTTATAATTTCTGAATTATTTAAGATAGTTTGTAAAATTTCCCAATTTAGCATTCATCTTTAAAAATTAATAATAATTAAACTATTGTTTGTAGAATTAATTTTATCAATCAGAACTCTTAATTAGACATTAATAAGATATGGACGAGTGAAATTTAAAAAACTATTTATTTTAGGTGTACTTAGGGAATATTTAATAAACTCCTATTGGATTTTTATGTCAACTTCTTACACTGTATAAGGCTCAAATTCGTCCCTGTCTCGAATATGACTCTCATCTGTGAAGAGGGGCCTCCAAGTATTCTCTTACCACACTGGATGCAATTCAGAAGCGAGCAATTAAACTAATAGGAGACCTGGCCCTAACTAACTCACTCGTCTCCCTGGCTCATCGAAGAAACGTTTCTGCCCTTTCCCTGTACTACAGATACTATCATGGTGTCTGTTCAGTCGAGCTGAAATCAATTATCGCCCCTAAAGCCCTCTTTACGAGAAACACACGGTTTTCGAACGATCAGAACCCCTTAGCTGTCAAATTGGATAAAAATCGAACAAGCGCTTTCGCCAACTCTTTTATTCCTATGACCTACAGAGACTAGAAATCGCTCCCAGCCACCGTCTTCCCCGCGACTTATAACCTTCAGCTGTTTAAGACCCGTATCCACAGATACCTTCGACCCCTACCCAGCCCATAAAAACCCTTCTTCTTTTCACGATGGAGGGGCCAACCCAGGCCTTTAGGGAATGCACCTTTTTGGTGTAACTCCTTCTCTCATCATTTTTCATTAAAAAAATGTAGAATTCTAAAATATACTAAAATTTATGCCATTTTCCATTTGAAAAAATTGAGTATTAACAACTTTTTGATTTTCAGAAATAAACGATTATTATGGTCATCCTGGATATAAAATTTGATTTTTTATGATTAAGTAAGATTCTTTAATGTCTAATTAAGAGTTCTGATTGATCAAATTAATTCTACAAACTATAGTTTAATTATTATTAATTTTTCAAGATGAACCCTAAATTGGTAGATTTTACAAACTATCTAAAATAACTCAGAAATTATAAATTTTAGACAGCATTATATAAAATCATCTTTGTTTTTAACACTTAATCTAATGATGCAAAAATATTTGGGGGGTTCCATAGAAAATAAGAAAGTTGATAGCGATTGAGGCAAAGCAGAAAGTGTCCATTGTTGTTAATAATTTATGTATTTAAAGAGCATATTCCAAAACATAAATATGGTAAAGTTCAAAATTTTCTCTCAACTCCTTCCATGAAAACTTTTAATGAACGAGTTCTGTGGAACCCCTTGTATATCAGTGGCGGGCGGTGACTTTTCAATTAGGGGATGCTATTCAAAAAAGAACCCTTCATTTTTTAATATTTTATTTTTTTCGGTACTTTTTGCAAAATTCATCGATAAGTTTATACAATTTTTCGTTATTTTCCAAATTTAGATTTTTCTTAATTGATATTAAAGACAGAGCGGATAGTTTATTTTCACTTTGGCTACTTCTGGTGATAGTTTTTAATTCTTTTAATAGTTGAAAATGAATAACGTTCAAACGACGCGATCGAAGAAAGTATAGTGCAAAGTAATTGTATTAAATCACATACTTTTGCCAATAAATCTTTTAGTTCATGTTTCACGATTATTTTTTTTATCCAATTTATAGATTGCTTCATAAACTCAAACTATTTTCCATAAGTTAGGTATAAAGTGATTCAAATTGGATATCTGGAAAATTCTTTTCATATTCTTTAAATTTGTTAACGTTAAAAAGTTCAATAAATTTTAAATTAAAGCAAAACGAAAAGTTACACGAGATTCAAACATGACATTGTATGAAAATACTCTTAATGTTTTGAAATTTTAGTGATGCGCCACATCCAGAGCATCCATGAACCACACGCATATATATATATAGTATATATATATACAGGGTGATTCATCGGTCTGTCCTCTCTTTTTAACTCTTTTATTTTAAGTCAGAGAGAAAAACTCTTCAAATATAATTTATATGATATATTATTGTCTATCTACGTAACATATGCATTTGTATACAGGGTGCTCCGTTTAAGGTAGTTCTTTCACAAATGCAAAAATTCAAGAAGTTTTTGAAGCTTGGAATATAAGTCATTAAAAGCAAAATACACATACTGTTAAAATTTGAAGACGATTTACCGTACAGTATGTGTATTATGCTTTTAATGACTTATATTCCAAGTTTCGAAGACTTCTTGAATTTTTGCATTTGTGAAAGAACTACCTTAAACAGAGCACCCTGTATACAAATGCATATGTTACGTAGATAGACAATAATATATCATATAAATTATATTTGAAGAGTTTTTCTCTCTGACTTAAAATAAAAGTTATAAAGAGAGGACAGACCGATGAATCACCCTGTATAGGCTTTATATGTATAAATAACAAGATTCTTATTTGTTTTATATATTGAAGGAGGATGCTTGGATGGACGCTTGTAGGTCCAATTAAGCAATTAAAGATTAAAAAGAATACAAAAAGTTTTAGTTTAATTTCTTCCATCTTCTTGATTTAAATAATTATAGAAATCTCAAGAAATTTATATCCTATATAATATATTCTGAAAATTATATATAATTATTCGAAGTATTTTCTTTGGAGACAGACCGGAAAATTGAAGCAAAGCCAGGTCAAGGATAGTGAAAAATAAAATTCCGAAAAAAAAATTTATTAGACAGTCATCCTATTAAAAACCGACTTTTCGGAGGATCTTACCTCCTTCTTCAGGATCTACATATTAATAGGTATAAAACAGTACAGTCAAGTGGAAGATCATCCGAAAAGTCAGTTTTTAAGAAGATGAAAATGACGTTCCTATAAATTATTTTATTAGGAATTTTATTTTTTATTATCCTTGGGCTGTCTTTCCCTCAATTCTCCATATATGTAATTATTATTTGTAAGAGAAGTAGTGAGGAAGTAAAGAAAAAAATGCAAAATTAATTAATCTTTTTGTTTTAATTAGAATATAAAAGTACTTTCATACATTTAAAAAATTAATAAGACATCAGAGATTGATTTATAGAGATTAAAGTAAACAATAATAAAATAAATGTTTTACTTATTTTTATATTGAAAATGTTATTTTTAAATTAAATTATAAATAAAATATAAAATAAGGTCAAAGCCTTCTTTTTTGTGTACTAATGTACAGTACATTGTTTCCTCTTATAAAAGCGTCTCCATATTTATTTTTAAGTTGACCATTCACATATTCTTCAGTTTGTTCTAAGGCTATATTCATGTAACCATCCAAGCAGGCCAATACACCTAAAAACAATGTTTAAATAAGTAAATTTGTTTAAATTCAAATTGTAAATAATGACTATTTGAATCAATTTATGATAAAAGGGACCAATTCCATTTGATATTAAAAACGAAAAAAATTGTAGTTTTGTGAGAAAAAATAATATTCAAACATACTAGATTCAAATATTCATTTTAAGAACTATTGTGCTTTTTCCTTCAAAGTCTGTAATCAGTTCTAAAAAATTTAACGAAATTGGTCTGACTTGGGTATGAGATACTGGAACTGGATTTGGTCCCTTTTGCATAAAGCGATTAATGTGGGGAAATAATTTTAAAATTGAATGGAATTAACTAGATTTAGTAAATAATATAATGGGGGACAAGTGAATTAATAAAGATAGATGTAGAAATATTAGATAAAAGAAATAGTTCAGAAAAATACAAGACAATTAGAACATAATAGATTATTCTTTTAATTTTTTTATCAACATTTATTGTATTTCCAACAACAGCAAATTCTAAAAATTGATATTGTGCTGAAAATGGACTCTTAAAAGTGACCAAAACGTCCATTTAAACAATTTAAAAATTACAAAAGGACTCAAAAATAATAGTTCAATTAATTTATTCTATTTTTTCTATACAAATGTAATCCTATAGTACTAAATATTCTATATATTATATATAAAATTAAGGTTTTGTATGTACATTGCTCCAAATGACGCCAAATTTTGGTTGCACACGTTTCAAGCAAAGTTATATATTATGAAAACACCCTCAACAAAATTCCTGCCTGCCTGTCTGTCTGTATGTATGTATGTATGTCTGTGTATATGTCTGTCTGTCTGTCTGTTTCAGTGGTTTCCGAAAAGTTGCTCACGATTCACATAAAAACGGCTGAAGGGATTATTATGAAATTTCATATTTACATCAGATGTCTTCTAACTTACGTTTTTAGCTATATAACGTTTTGATATTTTGACCCCAGAAGGGGGCTTGGGGAGGCGCACGAATGAAAATTATCAAATAAATCCTAAACTATTAACCCTACGGCAAATATTATGATAAACAAAGTTGTAGGGGGATGTCATTTCTGACAAATTTTTGTTTAAAAAATTTTCCCAAAAACCACCCAAAAAGGGGAGGAGGAGGGTGAAAAATGTAAATTCTTGCCCTTGGAGCAAACTCAAGCAAATTTTGTATACATAATCTGTGAGTCACTAGAAGGCTAAAAAATGCAAAAACTGTGTGCGGCGGAGAGTGAATGCGGGGGTGGAATGGAGTGGGGATGGGTTAGGGTATGGGGTGCGCGGGGGCGGAATGGGGGTGGGGTGGCATGAGGGAGTGATGCGGAGTAAGGGGTGGGGGGTGCAGGGGGTGGTGCGGGGTGGAGACCAGGGGGCTAGGCGGGGGTGTGGTGCGCAGGGTTGGAGGGCACGGGGTGGGGTCCGGGGTGGATGGGGTGCGGGGTTCGAGGTGTGATGGGGGGATGGGGGTCGTGGGTTACGGATGGAGTGTTGGGGTGATGGTGTGGGGGCGGGGGTTGGGCATGATGCGGGGGTGGGGTGGGGTTCACGGGTTAGGGTGCGGGTGGAGTGTTGGGGTGGTTAGGGGGGGAGTACCCCTGGCTGAGCAAGAGGGCTGCCGAAGGCGGGCCTTGCAGCTAGTAATCTATATAATGATAGAAGATAAAAAGATCAGGAATTAGGTTGCGTGGTGGGAACGTCTATTTGAATGCGAAATATTGGATGGAAAGAAAAAAATAATTTTAAGATAAAGTAAAATATCAGTTGAGGAGAAAGATGAAGAAAAGACTCATTCATAACTAACTAGAAGAATGAAGTTTAAGCTAAAGAGTTGAAACTTGGCACAAACATGTAAATTATTAATACAAACTTTTCTGCCTGATATAAAATTTAGCGAATAAATTTTTAGGGTTCTGTTCAAAAGTAAAATGGGATCTTGTTAGTGTCATGTTTCTGTTCGTCTTTCAGAGATTGTAAACTAAATAAGATATAAAATTGAATTTGACAAGTTAATTATAAAGGGAGGAGCTAAATTTGTGGGTGGTCGAAAATATTTTTTTTTATATGGGGGTAGAGGGATCATTACGAAGACCTCTTTAAGTATTTTAGATGAGAAATTATTTTATATATAATTCATTTTAAAATAACGAAGTAGGAGAATACAATGTGGACATTTTTAGGTGATTTTTGAACCTGTCGGCGTTCTGAAGTAGCTTAAGTTAAAATTTTGAAAAAATTCTCTCATTCTCTCTTTATCAACGACAAATAAGAACAAATTTGATATCTTAAGCATTTTGAAAAATGTAAAAAGGTACGAAACCATCGATGTGAGGTCAGACTCGCACTTGGTCAGTTTATTTTGCTTATTTGAGATCAGGAATGTATAAAACGTGAAAAAAGTTATTCTCAAGGATGATAGAATCAGTGGCGGTTGGTGACTTTTCAACCAGAGGATGCTCTCCAAAAAATTCTTCTTCTTTTTTGAAATTTTATTTTAATCTTCGCTTTTTTTTTGCAAATTTCATCGAGATATTTTTTGTTACTTTCTGTGTTTATCTGGATTTTTTGTTATAAGTATTTTGCTCTTTTCTGGGACTTCTAAAGGGACTGATGGACTGGGCCGGGCGGAGAACAGGAGATTTCCCGATGGGGGCCTGCCGATACAGTGGGGTATCTAGACGTTTTCTTAGGGGTGGAGTCAAATTTAGGCAAGAGCATAGAAGGTGCTCAACTTCTCGAAATTGTCCCGATTTGAGAAAAAAATATTATCGTAAGTCTAGTTAATAGTGCATTGGTAGTAGTATAGGCAGAACTGACCAAATATTTATTTCCAGTGGAATGTAAATCACAAAATTCGGAATGGGTTGGAGAAGCAAACCAGAGGATTTAGATTATCGCAAGAGGGGTCCCCAAAATGAACAAAGAACAAATTGGGTACTTCTTAGTGTTCAGTTCATCTAACCGAGCCTACATAAAAGTGCGAAAAGGTAAAAAGAGTGAAATGAATTTTTTTAAGATTACTTTCATGTTAGCATTAGTAACAAAGATTTCACGAAGCCAAAAACAGTCAAAAGTCAATTGAAAAAGTTTGTTAAAATTATTAACTTTCTAAAGATAATGTCATTGTAAATATTGGGTTGGTGGATAAGTAATTATTGTGCTTTTTTTCTTTAAAAATTGACATTTTATTTAATTTTTTCCATAAAAATAATCTTCTCTTTTCAGTTAATGAAAATGCGTATCAAAAATCATATCCATATTGGCCATTCCTCTGCCACTTAGAGAAAGGTTGGAATGCAGCACAGTCATTCCGCGATCTCAAAAAACTTTTTAGAGAAGCGGCAATCAGGAAAAGCCAAGTTGAAAGATTGCACACACCATATTGCCTTCTTACAGCGGACGCCTTTCGTTTCTTTTGGGGAAACAAGTGGCGAAACGTAAACCTTCTTTCTTTTGACGTTTTTGAAGAAAGGCACGATTCATTCCCAGTGACGAGATTCTTCAGGAACGGAGTTAGCTTGTTTCTTTGTAGCAAATCAGTGATAATTCGGACCACAGACGTCTAAAAATGCTAAAACTAACAGCCCAAAATGGGAGGGGGGGGGGTCAAAAAATGAAAATATAGGCCCGTGTACCAAACTCAACCAAATTTTGTATACATAATCCGTGGGCCCACAGAATATATAATAGGCTGACGTGTTCTGATGTGGCCATCCACTTGACTTTACCATACAACCTGGCCCCTCACTTATATTTAATATTTAGTAAAATTATTTATAATCTTGTAGGGGAGGTTAGTTGCATTTTTGACTCGGGGGTTGCAAGGGCCTAGATTTATTTTTTGACCCTGCACCCCTCCCCACCCCATTTTTGGCAGTTAGTTTTAGAATTTTTAGACTTCTGGGTCCCACTGATTATGTTTGTGACAACCAGACTAACAGACATTTTGACAAAACAATTATTATCCCGAAAAATATAATTTTTTCGATGTTCACTTATTAGAGCCTTTTTTGTAGAGCAAAATGCCATGGTGTCGCTCAATTTTTTACTTTACCATACAGGATATGGTTAAGTATTGTAATCGTGCATGAAAAAAGTGTTTTTTTTCCTTCTTTTTTTCGAAATATCTCAAAAACGGCTGAAACTATTTCGATTAAAAAAATAGAACTAAACCATGGCATTTCGCTCTACAAAAAAGCCCTAATAAGTGAACATCGAAAAAATTATATTTTTCGAAATAATAATTTTTTTGTCAAAATGTCTGTTAGTATGTTAGTTAGTTAGTTAGTGTGTGCGTTACCAAATTTTGTGGACGAGCTAGCTCAAAAACTAGTTTAAATATCGAAACCAAATTTCACACGTAGTTTTGGTCCATTGAGATTAAGAACTGATTAGATTTTGCTGCATATCGACCCAAAATTAAGGGTGGTGGAGGGGGTTAAAAATTAAAAATCTAGCCCATTTGCCCAAACTCAACCAAATTTTGTATACATAATCAGTGGGACCTCAGAAGCCTAAAAATGGAAAAACTAACCGTCCAAAATGGGGGGGGAGTAAAAATTAAAATCTTGGCCATTTGACCAAACTCAACCAAATGTATACATAATCAGTGGGATCCCAGAAGTCTAAAAAGCAAAAACTAACCCCCTCCCCTACATGATTATAAATAATTTTATTAAATATTAAATAAAAGTGAGGTGCCAGGTTGTATGGTAAAGTCAAGTGGATGGCCACTTCAAAACACGTCAGCTTATTTTTAATCAAAATAGTTTCAGCCGTTTTTGGGATATTTTGCATAAAAGAAGGAAAAAACCACTTTTTTCATGCACGATTACAATACTTGACCATACCCTGTATGGTAAAGTAAAAATGAGAAAACTAACATCCAAAATGGGGGGTGGGGACCAAAAAGTAAAAATATAGGTTTATGAACCAAATTCAACCAAATTTTGTATACATAATCAGTGGGCCCCAGAAAACTAAAAATGCAAAATCTAACTGCCCAAAATAGGGGTTGTGGATGTAATTCTAGGCTCTTGTAACAAACCTAAGAAAATTTTGTATATATAATCAGTGGGCCCAGAGTAATCTAAAAATGCGAAAACTAACCCCCTCCTCTACATGATTATAAATAATTTTATTAAATATTAATTATAAGTGAGGGGCCAGGTTGCATGGTAAAGTCAAGTGGATGGCCACATCGGAAAGTGTCAGTTTATTTTCTCTGAGACGGAGTAATAGATATAAAATTAAGGATTGAATAGAAAGCACTCCAGGAATAAATAAAAAGATGATTTGTAATAAAACAAGATTTATTAGGAAGTTTTCTTTTTACAACTTGGATCAATGATTACATGCTTCCTTCAATGAGATTTTGAGCCCTGATGAAGGAAGAAAGATCCTCCGGTAAGTGTGTTCAAAAGTTGTAAAAAGAAAACTGTCCAATAAATATTACTCCCTCTGTCCGAAAATATGGTATACATTTGAAAGAAAATCTTAGATTATCTAGAGCTTCGACAACAACTGGCAATACTCATTATATTGTTAATGTTCCCATTGATAACTAAATATCCTAACATATTGGCCAGGCGTTGCTTTTGAGTTAAGTTAGAATTTGAAGACAAAAAATTATTTTTTTTAAGAAAAATAAAATAGTTACCACTGTAATTTCAAAATGGAAAATTTTAACTCAAATAACGTGAATTTACAAAGAAGAGATGCCAAATCGAAGCAATTGATTAATGAACAACCTCATGGTGTCTTGTATTAGCTATTACGCTATTACAGTATTTGAAGAACAAAGAAAAATTAGAACATTGTGCTATTAATGATTTCAGTGAATGTGTTCAAGATACATTTAATAAACTAGAGGGAAATACCCTTGATAAAGT
The DNA here is from genome assembly GCA_024734495.1 of Forficula auricularia. Classification (NCBI taxonomy): domain Eukaryota; kingdom Metazoa; phylum Arthropoda; class Insecta; order Dermaptera; family Forficulidae; genus Forficula; species Forficula auricularia. The sequence goes on along the minus strand of JALMQS010000099.1, from coordinate 77,970,420 downwards.
TTTTTTAACATTACAAACGCGTATGGAATCAATTATGCTGAAAGGAGGGGGAAATCCCTATAAAATTATAGGTAAATAAGGTAAAACTTCATCGTGAGGGTCGATTAGCTGAAAAGTATATATGTTCTGAAGAAGCGTTCAACAAGGCTCAATCTCACTTTAATTAAATTTGAATTATTCTAAAATTATTTGTATTTTCATTATTTTGTGATAATAAAATGAATTTTATATTTTTTTTAGTTTTATTTGATTTTTTCAGCAAATGTATAACATATTTTCAGACAAAAAAAAATATTAAAATGAATACCATATTTTCGGACGGAGGGAGTATTTTATTGGGAATCATCTTTTTATTTATCCCTGGACTGCCTTCCATTCACTAGTATATAAAAATAATCTTAAATAAATTTAAAATTGACAAGATAGTATAAATCACCTCTATAATCGACTCCACTATTTAGTTTAACAACAACCGGCCTTCCATGGATTTGCTGAATGAATTGCGATAATGCTTCTTTTCGACTCATTCTGAAAAGCTTTTTTACTTATTTATTAAGATCTGGAAATCAATTAGAATTATATTAATAAATATTATAATAAAAGACCAATTAAAGGAAAACTCACGATGCCTTTTGAAAGAATATCTTCGATTGCTGAATGTCAAATTCATAAGAG